>NW_021025709.1:75190-142383 GCF_004153795.1 Camellia sinensis | reverse complement strand
TGGCCGGCCGACCAAACACAATGCCGACCGACCATCAATAGTGCCGACCGGCCATCACCAATGGCCGGTGGCAAGGAAACAAGGCTGGTGGCCTCAAGCCATGGCCGATGAGGTGTGGGGATGGCCTACAAGCTACTTCCCACCCTCAGAAGCAAAACAACAAGTGTTTGGTGCAAAACCAGACACAAAACAGTCGAGTCGAGAGATCCTGAGGTAGGGCGCGTAGCCGAGACCTCCGGGAACTCAAGACGAACATGAACAAGGATGATCACCGAGTGTTCAAACGATGACATCCAAGTCTTAAGGACGGTCAAAAATGGGGTGTCTACAGTAGTGAAAATGATAGAATTCAAGGCGATTTAAATGATATATCAGTGGGCTTCCCAAGTAAATTGTCCAACTCCCCTGATAATTGATCAATAATTTTTTTTTCACTATTTAATTTCGTAGTGTTTTTATTAGATTATTGAGGTAGAGTATAATGCATATGATTGGTAGGCTAGTAGGTGTCAACCTGGCTGTGATGTACTTGACCTATAGTGATGCAATTTATCTACCATCATTAATAATCTAAATCTATTTTATGTAATGACATAAATTTTTATAATATTTTATTCCATTTTGATATAAAAATTATTCATTAATTGTTATCTATTTAATTTAATGATTGTAATATTTCGTTTCATTTTGATATATATAAAATTATTCATTTCATTAAATTTTCTTTCGGAAAAGACAATGTACGCACCTTATAACTAAATAAGAAAATGGTATAATTTCATATTTTTTAAGTCATAACTACAAAACATAACATAATAACCAAATATCTCATTAATTATAACTAAAATAATGTCATAACTTAAAAGGAAAATTAGTCATAATTGAGCAGGCTATTTTAGTAATTTTTTAACTTTTTACAAAAGATGTGTAGCAAAATAGAGAGAGTGATGTAACAACTTACAGTGACTTTTTGCCTCAAACTGAAAGTTGCCACACGAGAACTTAGTCATAATTAAAAAAAAAAACAAGTCATAACTAAACACCACACGAATCATACCAAATAGTTTTCATAAATCATAATAACTAAAATAATATCATAACAAAAGAAGAAAATTACATAATTTCATACTTTTTTTAGTCATAACTAAAAAAACATAAGTCATATATAACTATTACTAAATATCGCCACATGAAACATAACCAAATATCTCATTAATCCTAACTAAAATACTATAACACAAATTTTCTTTTGTTTTTTATCCCATATATATAATATATCAATTAGTTTTCACAAAAAAAAAAAAAAATAGCAAGCTTTTTAGTGCTTGTGAATGTATACATGTGAGTATGTATGTATGTATTTGTTGAATGTTGTTGAATGTTTCTGTGTTGAATGTATACATGTGAGTATGTCTCTGTGTTGAATGTTGAAACGGATTTGGATCGGGGAACTTTCGGGGTCGGGGAAGCCCGATTCCCGTTGGGGGTGGGGACCCCGCAGGCTTGGACCGTGGCCCTATTTTGAGTGGGTTTGGGCCTAATTTTCTGGCCTGTGGGCCGACCTGGATTTTGGTGGGAGTTAACAGTGGATCGGGCCAGGCCAGGGTGGGCTGAGCAGGGCTGGGCTAATTTTACACCCCTATGTTTTAAATTTGTAGCTAAAAAGTAATAATTAGTGATATTTTTCTGTGATTAATTTTTGAAATTCTCACTAAAAATTAATAATAGTCATACTTTTTATGAAAATGCCACTAAAAAATAAAAAGTAGAATTTTGTGATAACAATTAAAAGTGAACATGACTTTCTGATACACCAAAAAGTCAAGAGGACTTATTGGTGCATTCATCTTTCTAATAAGAAATTTCAATTAGTTCTCCAATTGTTAATGAGAGGGAGATTTATGATTTGAGATTGGGCCGTGACGTTAGCCGGACAGATTTGGACCAAGGTATTGGGCTCCAAGATCAGGCCGTGATATTGCTCGGTAATGGCAAAGCCCACGTGGAACCGAGCTATATGATCTCGGTTCCGCGAAGGGCGGACCGGCGGTGGAACAGCCCAGATGAGGCTCCCCGGCTCACGCGTTGCAAGGCTGTAATGCACGCACCTTAACCCGGTAGGAAGGCCGGCACTTGGAGCTTGGCCGAGAAGGTTGTTGGCTGACCGGCATAACCAATCTCCAGCTCAGTTTCGCCGGAATACAGTTGAGCACGGCTGGAATTAGGCCCGGTAGTAGGAAACTATATCAACTGCATTTCAGCATGTTCAGTATGGCCGTTGATAGCCGAGATAATGTTGCCCGGCTGCCGTGCTCTCAGCAGAGTGGGCTGGCAGTTAGGTTAGGCGATGTATAGCAAGATTTGTGCTGACAGATAGGATAACAGAGCCACGTGTCGAGAGACCAATGGGAGTAGATTTGGGGCGCAGAAGGGTATATAAGCATGTCTGCGCCCCCCATACGTGACAAGAACATTTTGTAAGGAAATTCTTACACTCAAACACTCCTCTCTCTCTCTCTCTCTCTCTCTATCCTAAGGTGTGCGCTAACTTGATCGTCGGAGGGTTTTTCCAGCCACACACCGCCGGGTAGCTCACCGTTATTTGCTCGCAGGTGATCGGACAGAAACGGAGCTCGGAAGAAAGGAGTACGGGCTTGCCGGAATATTTGCTCCCCGTACAGTTAATTATTGAACTTTTAAAACAATATCAATTATAACCATTTGTTTGCTTTTGTTAACTAACAAAGAAAGGATAATTTAGACAATTTAATTTTTTTTCCCTTTATTACTATTGATTACCTCCCGCTTTTATTGTTGTCCATTCAACACACCTCATTTTCCCCAATCCATTGTCGTCTCTTTATTCTTTTTCTCCATCCACCCATTGCTACTCCTCCCATTTTTCAATTAACTGTCACCCATCTCATTCCTTCCTAAATCCATTGTCATTGTCAATATCTAGCACCATTAACAAAAAGTGGTTAAATTGTCAAAATTATCCCATGTTATGTTAGTTATAATTAACGGATGCTTAAAATTAATATCATTTAAAAGGTTGAGAGTTTAAATTGAAACAATTAAAAAATTAGAATGTGAGATTTCATTTTTCTTATATATATATATATATAATTTTCCCTATTTATTATTTGATAGGACACATTTTGGTAACATTGTTAAATAAATTTTACATAGGTAACGGTAATATTTCAGGATTATGAAGCATATACCACATCAAAATAATACATGTAGAAGGCAAATATAAATTATCAACATGTAGCACTTTTGTTGTTTAATTATAAACATGTTTTCGACTATTACAACATTTTATCCGCTGCTCATTTATTTATGATAAAATTGTATATTTAAACATCTTAATTATAAAAATATCGTAGAAATGTGTTCATTTTGAAGGAAAGTAATAAGGGTCTAAGTGATATTCCATGATAATTAATAAAATAATTATATTTATATGGTTGTTTATAAATGAGATTGTTTAAGTGATATTCAAAGATAATTAATAAAACAATTATATAATTAATGTTTTTAGGATTTGGCCAGAGAGGAGAGTTCGGCATTGTTGGGCTTTAATTTGGGCTCATGTTGATAATCTAAACTGTTTAATGTGTAAATCATGTCGAGTACATTATTCCTGCAATAAATCGCATTTAACCATTTAATCAGATCACATTTTCAAAGTACATTGAGACAAAAATACGATATGATCAAATGGTTATCAATATCCAATCAACGTGATTTTTTGCTGTGATGATATATTCAACGGGTTCTACACATTATGTGAGGCTCCTGAAAATTTTATTTTCTTAAAAGTCCCTTACTTTTGGAATATTGTAATGAAAACCCTAGATTTTCTAAATAATTTCAACTTTAACTCTAGAGGCGAAAACTCGCAAACCCTAATAGATTTTAGCAACTACGGAATCATTTCTAATACCCTAATATTCATTAAATGACTCCCTAAATATGGATTTACCACTTAAAACCCTAGATTTTTTCGATTTTCATCATGTTCGTTGATTGATAGCCTTTTTATTCAAAACAAGAAATCTAAACCGAATTAGATTCTTTAACTCCAATTTAATTTAATTCTACACTTAAATAAATGTTTCAGTTTATAAATTAAAGCCAAAGCTCTCACATTTTGATTAAATTTTAAATTGACCCAAAGTTAGTATTATTATATATATACTTGTACCTTTAAACCTATTCAAATAAATTATACATTATATTTGAAATTTCCATCAAATTGTACACAAAAAAAATAAAATAAAATTATCTTCCCAAATCATCATCTTGGCCGGCCACCCAAAGGAAAGAGAAAGAAAATGCATATATTTTTTTCAAACAAAATCCATGAATTCATAGAAAATGTACTCTAGTGCACCCCAAAACATGAAACCTTGTTTCCACCTCAAGTTTCATCCTAACTAAAGCCTAACTAGATCATGATTAATTGCATAATTAAGGCCTCTAATCATTCACTATTCCGTTAAACTCAAACTAAATCCAAAAATATCCAATCCATTTCCAACCAATGGGAAAATTGGACATTTTGCACCAATTTTAGTATAAATAAAACCTCTCCCTTGGCATTTTGCACACAAGAACACGCACTCAACATATCACACAGCTGAGAGAAAAAGAAAGAGAAAGAGAGTGAGCTTGGTGGAGGAAATGAGAGAAATAAAAGGTTTTGTTAGCAATTCAACCAAGCTTCAAGTAAGCCACATTACCATCTCTCCTTCTATTTCCTTTTTCAAACACATGTTATTGGAAGGTTAAAATCATATTTTCAAATGTCTTATAATGGTGTTCATATGTTCAGAGTTGATGAGTTGAGCTTTGATCCTTCTTTTACTCATATTTTTTCTTAATAGATGCAAAACTACCTTTTCTTCTCATATCTCACATTATTTCCAAAGTCAGACCATCACTCTAAAAATCTGAGTTATTGATACATTATTTAGTATGTTTTCATCACAAAAGAAGTGAAAATTTTCGCTTAGTTGGCCTCTTTTTTCACCAATCTTCTTATTTTGAGTATTGTGCATGAAAAACTAGTTCTTACAGCCAACCTTCAAAATTTCTAGAAAAATGTAGGAAAATATCTTGGACCTCAGTTTTATGTCATAAAATTCCTTAAAGAGTTAGATTTCAAGAAAAATTTGTTTCATTGAAAAAGAGTGAGCAGTTTGAAAGAAAATCCGATTTTCGTAACGGTCGATGAATCTAGACAGCATTGGAGTGTTTCTTATATAACTAAAATATATAAACATTATTCAATTTTTGAAAAATGTTCTGAAAACTAGATAAAATTCTCTACGAACCATAGGAAGGCTAGGCATGGGAAAAATCTGAAATTGTCCTTTTGATTATAGTCTTTAAATGGTACTGAATCTAGAAATTTAATTTTGCATTGATGTTCTATGCTCTCGTCTTCATGAATATGCTTATTAGTATATGATCATGCCTTGCTATGATATTGCATGTGTTATGGTAATATACCTTTTATTTAGTCCTTTGATGATGCTTATATCTATGAAAATTTCATTTCAATTGTTTGTGCTAACTAACTTAAAACATTAATCTAAACGAAAAACTTGATGGGAGGGCTAATGGGGTTTTGATCACATGAGTATTGTTATGAGATAAGGTTATGTTTAAATTGAATTGGTTAGAGGGATGTGTTTCCTTTTGAAAGCTAAAGTCTTATGCAAGTGGTTGTTTTGGAACCCTTAAATGAAGCGGTTGTATTCGGACCCAGGTTGTTTTGGTGTGAGGAGGGAATGGGTAAGGCTTATTTTACCATCTCTTTTGAGGTCCTCGGTTAGCGCTACGTGGTATGTAACCGTTGATAGACATCCAGGGTAAGGTCCACAAAGTAGCAAAAAAGGAGGCATACTGAATAATTCATGTATGATTCTTATGGTTGGGAGAATGAAATCTCTTTGGGGGATTTCTAGACAACTAACAACTCACATTGTAACGATTGTTATTTACTTGGATATCATGTTTCTTTCCCCTATTGTTGTAATTGCTCTTATATATTAGATTGGGAAAAATGGACGAGACGTGTGTGCATTTACTGGGCATTTAAAGCTCATAACATTTCATGCCAGGTACCAAAGAGGATTTTGCAACAAAAAAACAACGAGCCATAAACTTTCAAAGACATTTAGTTGTCCTAGAGAAGCTAGAATTTTTTTTTTTATTTTTTTGTTCTGTAAAGTCCATCTAAAATTTTATTTTTGAAGTGTTAATATCAATGGAACTATTTTTTGTGACTAAAGATATTTTGTATCTATTCTCTTATTATTATATGCTTGTCTTTTTTAAAAACCAATATAGTTCCGCACGTTGCTTATGAGACCTTGCATCAATGCCTCTTAAGATTTGTCAAAAGGGTAGCCTTGCTACATAAGAAAGCTGGACTTGGAAGGGAGGCTAATTTGACTTCTCCGGCAATCTGGGATCTTACTTGGTCATTGACCATAGGACTCATTAGTAACTTTCTCTTGACTACAACCCTCGGTGTAGATTTTGGGGTGTCACACATTAAATGGTTTGCATTATTGACATGGGCCTAAATTAGGGCCCACCAATGCCGAACTCTCATCTACTAGAGCCAGGTCCATGTTTTTAATATGAACTCCAAGCCATCCATTCTTTAGTATTTTTTGATACATATTATGGATAACATTATCATGTAGTTGTATGTTTTTGTGCTATATTCTTTGAATCTTATAAATAAATAAAAAAATGTAATTGAAATGATATGTATACCCATCACTATGGTTGCGGTCATCAAATTTGAGTATCAGGCCATCTCTAACGGTTCACCAGAATTATCACCAAATTAAAATTTGGTGAAAAAGGACACCTTTTTTTTTCTTTTTTTTTTGTCTCCAACGGTTTTATCAAACTGATATCAAATTGAGAACGGCCCAAATTTTTCACCAAACTGAGGAGGTGAGGCAGATTTCACTATTTTACTGTGTGTTTATGTTGGTAGTGGGGCCTACCGGACGTTCGACCGGTTGTCCCCCCGGTCGTCCGGGTTGTAGAGAAAATGAAGAGCAACAACCATGGTTTGGACATCTGAACTAGGAGATCAGTTTTTAGGTTTACAAGATCAGAATCGAATATGAATCCTGACGATTAAAATGTTCTCAATTTCTTAGAAAATCAGTTTCCTCCCCTAACTGAGAATCTGATATCCTTTTCCCCAATCTTCACTTTCTTCCTCCTTTGTTTGGCAACCGAGAAAATAATGCTTACTAAAGATAAGAGATTGAGATTTGAATTTATTTCAAAAATTGAAATGAACAAATGAAATTTCTGTTTCTTTCCCATTTTTGACACTAGAGTTTTCTCAATCTCAACGCTAAAGAATAAACTAGAATTATCTCCAGATCTTTTGCGAACAAACCCATATTTAGAACCTGAGACCATTCCTAAAATTAAATATTTCTATCATCTTTTGTTGGAATTGGAGAGAGAGATAGAGAGAGAGATATGTTGATGGAATGGAAGATGCGCTTTCATTTGGGAAGAAAACGAAAAGAAAGCTTCCTTAGTTATATCGCTTAAATCTCACAGTAAGTAATGTTGATGGAATCGAAGTGTCCACCCACTCCCCAGGAGAGGAGGAGCTTTAGTTTCAGTGGTGGTGGTCATGGCCCGGACCTTCTCTCTCAGCTTGTTCTTACTGTTCTTCTTCTTCTGTATTCTAAGTTCCCATCCAAACAATGCTTCTCTTCTTTCATAAGTATTATGACAAACAATTCAATTGTTGTTTTTTTATTTTTTGCATTGACCGGTCGGCCGGCCGGTCATCCACCTAGTTGACTGGTGGTTTGATGAAAAGCCAAATCCCTCTGTTTGAGCATGTGATATCAAATAAAGGAATTCGTCCATTTTTTACTCAGATTTGATGAAATATTTGGTGAACCGTTAGAGATGCCCTTACAAGTTAAATAATATTTAATATGCTATCAATTCATTAAAAAACTCAACTTTATTTAATTTATTTTTTCTTTCTTTTCTTTTACCTCTACAAAGTTAAATTGAAACACAACCAACACATAGGTATTATAAGACGGGGGATTTGGTGATAGCCCCCTCACTATCTAATTTGTCTTTCAAAAGGACAAGAATTATATAAGTACTTTCAAAACCCCCTAATATTTTAAAACTTATTTTTTTTACTATATTACCCTCATATCTATCAGCTCTCCTATTAAGCCATCTTCACTATATATGTCAAAGTAAAATTTTACTCTGTATAAAAATAAAATTTTACTCTGTATGAAAGTAAAATTTTACTCTGTATAAAAGTAAAATTTTACATTCTGAAACTAAAAGTAAAATTTTACTCTGTATGAAAGTAAAATTTTACTCTGAATAAGAGTAAAATGTTACACTCTGAAAGTAAAAGTGAAATTTTACTCTGAAAAATTAGTAAAATGTTAGACTCTACACAAAAGTAAACTTTTACTCTGTATAAAAGTAAAATTTTACTCTGGTTCTGTCAAATGAAAAAAACAGAGCAATAGAACCAGTGGTTCTGTCAAATGAAATTAGATAAAAAACAACAAAAATAAATCAAAAACAAACAAACAAACAAAAACAAAACAAATTAATCAACAAATCAACATATCTAATTGAGAAAAAAAAAACAAACAAACAAAAACAAAACAAATTAATCAACAAATCCACATATCTAATTGAAACGAAAAACTTCTAAAACTCGATCAACAATCACACATCTCAATGAAAAAGAATACATGTGTTCAACAACACTCATACACACAAATATATATATATACATATTCTACTGTTCCTCATCCACATCCTTCCCAACCTCCTGTTCAACTTCTTTCAATCTCGAAGCTTCAGCCTTCGCATTCAACATCGCCAGCATCTCATCAACAACCTCATCATGTTTCTTCTCTACTTCCAATTGAGCCATCTCTACCGCACTCCGAATCTCCATCTACTCCGAAATCCTAGCTTTCGAATCTCCAACGGCATCCTCATTCAATTTCAACATACTCAAAGCCTCATCGTTGCTGATTATGAAGATGAAGAGAGGACCTTTTGTTGAAGCTTGGAAGACGTTACTATGGCGGCGGCTTGTCGACGACCTTCTGCTGAAGTTTGGAAGATGCAACTATGGTGATTATGATACAGTTGATGGCGAAACTGATTATATATGCAGAAGTTGAGGGTATAATAGTCCTATAAAATATTTAAATAATAAATTTTGTCCTTTATGCAAGATTTTATAATTATGAGGGGGTTTAGAAAGTATAATTTTTTTTCTTGGTCCTTTTAACAATGAAAGGAAGGTAAAAGGGGTTTATAGCTAAATTTCCCTTATAAGACAATGTATTCAAATTTTAATAACTTACATGAGTCCTAGCCTATGAATATAATGATAAGGTTGAACATTTTATAGATAAAATAATATGGTCTGCTTTGTCTCCAGTTCATTGGAGGGTACTTGTTGGCTACATATTTCGTAAAAGCCAGTTATAGTTTGACACGGGGCAGAGTAAGGGTAATAAAGGAAGGTTATTCAAGCCTTCAATCCTGATCGTACACGTGGCAATAAATATTGGTTCTCACATGATCTGAGTAACACTGGATCAATAACGGGATGCAAGATGACATAGCTTCAACGGTTACTCATATTCAAATTCAAATACAAGAGGGAAGCTCAACTGCCAGTAATGGCGTAATGGAGCTACTTTCACCAAATGGATGGCGGTTGTGTTTCCAGAATTTGGACTCCATACACGTTCTAGAGGCGCGGGAAAACTGTAATCCACTAATATCGCCATGTATTGGGTATATTAGTGCGGGGGGTAATGTTGGCTACATATTTCGTAAAAGCCAGTTATAGTTTGACACGTGGCAGAGTAAGGGTAATAAAGGAAGGTTATTCAAGCCTTCAATCCTGATCGTACACGTGGCAATAAATATTGGTTCTCACATGATCTGAGTAACACTGGATCAATAACGGGATGCAAGATGACATAGCTTCAACGGTTACTCATATTCAAATTCAAATACAAGAGGGAAGCTCAACTGCCAGTAATGGCGTAATGGAGCTACTTGTAAGGAAACATGATTAGCGATCATGGAGGAGCAATTCGACGGTTCGAAGTGCAGTTCGAAGGTCATCACTGACGAGTATAAATAGCAGGGCAGCCCCCAGAAAAGAAAGGAGGACTCAGATCATACAAATCAGTCATTTACTTCATATATTTTCTTCTCCAGTCTTTTACATTTCCAGTCTTTAAATACCTGTTCTTTAAATACCTGCACTTTAAATACCCGCACTGCACTTCGATTCATAGGAGTAGTTTCAAGTAGATTCAAGTGGATAGCTGTTGTAAACCTCTCCGAGGCTGAATTTGGACCATTGTAAGTGTTCATTTTAATGAAATACTTCAATTTTTCTTCATATTACTGTTATTCCTTTTAATTTCTCCTAAGTCAAGCCACCAGTAAAAGTCCTCTTCATTGAGGCTGAAAGAACTAAAACACCAATCGTCTGATAATTGGTTGGCAATCACAATTTCTGTAAGGACTGATTGATCCTTGCTGGCACGCTCACATTCACAAAAATACCCTTCGAAAAGCCAAAAAGCCAACAATGGTACATACCAATTTCTCATTCCTCAATCATGCATACTCATGTATTATATAATAACTTCATAAATACTTCTCATTTTCCAAGTCTCCACAATAACATCAACAATCACATTTTTCCATTACCTCTTTTCATTACTCTTTCTCAAGGTAACCACATGTTATCTACACTTAGCCACAATTTCACCTTTCACAATTCTTAGCAATATAGTCTCATCAATACAACATGTAATGTTTTTCAAGCATTAATTTTCACAATCCATAATGCACAACAATTATCATCTTCCACTTAAATATTTCCATACATTCAACAGTAGTTTAACAATAAGTCCTCCATTCTGTTATATCATGAAAATTATCATTTCTTTATATCAAAATGTGAAGTCCTCATTCATTTACTTGTTTAACGCAAGAAAAGAGAATTTCATAGTTTTCCTCATATTTTCAAAAAAAACCCCCAATTTCTAGATTGTTACAAAAACCTAACATTGTTCATCTCTTTTATAAAATCTCACCACACACTTCAATCTCGACTCAAGTTGTCTAAAATTTCAAGAAAATCTCTAAATGTACACAAGGTAGAGTTTGTTTTACAAAAACAATCAATCCTTTGAGCCACCAAACCCATTTTCGAAATTTCTCAAGGAGAGTTACAAGATCAACTAAAAAACTTCATGAATACATATATATATATATATATATAACTCAAAGGAAAACCTTCTAGGATTTATAGGAGAGTTGGGATACAACCCACATTTAAAACATCTCTACATTTTCAAAACACAAGATTAAAATCAACAAGGAACTATATACAAACTCTTAAAACCAACATAAAGGTAGCAAAACTTGTATATATAACTCAAGAACGTCCCTACCTCAAGCTTGGAAGAGAAGAAGAATTATTAATCCGCTGTTTGGTTAAATAATTGAAGTACGGACTAATTATTTTAAACTTGACTATTAGTTAAGATAGGATACATAATCCAACGAATTTGTAGTCCTAGGACTATTAGTCATGGGAATGCTAATCCAGTCCGTCTAAACAAACATGCCCTTAGTGTACAGTCATGACCCAACCCCCGCCCTAAGGGATTAGAGAAGTGACTAGCCAGTAATCCAAAATTACCAAATGTCTGCTTAATAGTAATACAACAATAGGGGTTAGCAGAATCCTTAAATAATAAATTATAATGTCCAATGAGTTGTGAAAATTTAAATGAACAAAACAAACCTTTATATATGTTGGCGGTTTCATTTTGTTAAACTTCTAGGTTAGAGCTATTATGCCATCATTGTTTTTTGGCTCAACTTGCACTAGTGGCGGGGGAGGAGGCGGAAGTTGTTGATTCTATTGTTGTTGTCTCAAAGATTCTATCAGTAATTCAACCATTCTTTCTAACCGATCTATTCTAGCATCAGAAGATTCTAACTCATCTGCATTTTTTGTTCTCTCCATTGGTCTATATAAAACATGGTAATTATGTGTTTTGTAAGAGTTTTGAATCCATATCTATTCACCGTAGAAAAATCTGCTTTGAATTCTGCTAAAATCTGAAATTGAAGGTCGTAAAGGCGACAGAAACTGAAATTGATTACTTTATTGTAATCAACATAATTTTTAGAGTCTATTGTGAAATTCAATTAAAAATTTGATTCAGATCAAATTAATGAAATCAAAATTACACATTATTTTACATAACTTTTTTATTCATGCTCATAGTTTTCAGTTCATTTTCTTATCAAACATGTACAGAAGAATTCACACACACTCACACATGTTAATGTTGTCATGCCCCGAATTTACACAGTCTGGCTCACGTGAATAAACCACCTAACGATAAACAATAGATAACCATTCTCATGCAAATGAATATAATATAGTCACACAATACATGTGTTTATTCGATTTTATACTTTCCTAGATACATCTATGTCAAATGGATATTCTATAACTAAAACATGTTATAGAATCAAATTAAACACCCTGAGGCTCACATCATACATGAGGGTATAACCCTTACAAGAATGACACATGACCAATGAATAACATAAATGGCCCTTGGCCTACAAATAACATAACCACCCTACACGGTTCCGAACACAACTTCACGTTTCAGTCCACATCCACACATGTACACTTGAAAAACATTTTCAGCCACGTAGGCTGAGCTAAAGCCCATTAGAGAATATTCAAAAACTAAATATGCTCCACCAGTATAAATGATCATGATGCAATACATATATACAATATTCCTAAACGCATTTTCAAATCCATTTGATGCTCCACCAGTATAAATGATCATGATGCAATACATATATACAATATTCCTAAACGCATTTTCAAATCCATTTGATAATCTCAACAAAATCCTTACTTTCCAATTACCAAAACCTTACGTTTAATCAAAACGTTTTTCCGGATTCAAATCATCCGTTTGATAAAAATCCATTTTCCAAAAACAATTTAGGTATTTCAATACCAACCAGCAAAAACATTGTTAAATCAAATGCGACTACATCGCCAAACAAAAGCAAATACATTGCTCAAAACATTTCCAAATGTCTTGTTCCAAAACCAATATAATAGTAAATAAAATGAGTAAATCTCCAAACAAATACACCTTTCATGGAAATTTTCTTCGTAGGAAATTGTAAACTGGCACCCATGTAAACATAGGCTACACAAGAACTACTATTGCCATTTCACGAAAATTTTGCCCGCGGGATCGGCACCTATATATACGTATGGTTTTTAGGACTTTCACTATAGACACTCAGGCCAACTTATTTAAATGAGGGAATACTTATTTCACTATGGACACTCATGCTCTAATACCACGTTGTCACGACCCAACCTCCGTCCTAAGGGATTAGAGAAGTGACCAGCTAGTAATCTGAGATTACTAAAGCTCTGTTTAACAGTAATACAATAATAGGGGTTGGCGGAATCCTTAAATAATAAATTATAACGTCCAATGACCTGTGAAGACTTAAATGAACAAAACAAACCTTTATATATATATATATATACACATGAGTCCACATCAAGCTTAAGTACAAAAACAAAAACATAAACATAAGTTAGGAATTATATCCTAATAACAAAACCAGTCTTAACAAAAGCCTTAGCAACATTCATAACACTTGTCCACCAATACAAAAGGGTGAATTCTAAACTACCCATGAAGCTTAGAAGCGTGACTCGGTTGGGACCTTGCAGTGAGACACAAAAGTTAGCTTTATAAACTGAGTTTAGGCCGACGCCACTAGGTCCGATCTTGCACTTGATCTTCTACATACATATATAAAATGGTGAGTTAGAGCCTAGTGAATAACAACGGTGTAAAAGGGTAATGAATGATGTCCTTTCAATAATTTTAAATAGTCAATTTCATTAGTGAATATGTGTTTCTCATCTCAGAATCATATTGCAAGCATAACAGTCATACGTGGTACATCCATTAGCAGAACAGTACAGTAGGTCTTAAAAGACCAAAACAGTCATATATGATGGCCATCAATTCAGTAAACAATAGTTCTAAATATTGGAACTGACAGAGATCTATGTAATAGTACCAGTACCAGTAGTAGTAACAGATGCTATGGATGCTACAAATACATTTCATAAATAGGACAATCATTCAATCAGTCATAAAAGCATCATTTCAGAAATTGAGCATTTTATAATTCAGAAAATACGTATATCTTAAACATAGCTTTACAATGTTATTACTCACAATTGGCTCCCTGAATCACGTGATTAGATTGTGGTGTCTGACCTACACAAAAACATTCAAGCACACATTAATACATAATCACATGTATAATTAATGAATTAATAGCTTAATACAAAACATGGTTGTCACATGTATTTTTTCTAAATGTAACAATGTAACACTTTAAAAAAAACTCCATATTGTACTTTTTCTAAACGTAACACTCTAATGTAACATACAAAAAAACTCCTTAATGTACTTTTCTTAAACGTAATACTTGTAACACACAAAAATACTAAAAAAACTCCTTAGTGTACTTTTTCCAAATGTAACACTCACAGTTTGAAATTATACATTTGCTCAAAACTTACTAAGAAATTTTTGTACTACTTTTGGAATGGTTTGAAGAATCCCACATCTTTTTTTAGAGTGTTACATTGAAATATTACGTTTGGAAAAAGTACATTAAGAAGTTTTTTTATGTGTTATATTGAAGTGTCACGTTTAGGAAAAATACACTAAGAAGTTTTTTTTTGTAGAGTGTTACAGTTTGAAATTATGCATTTGTCCAAAACTTATTAAAGAGTTTTGTACTCCATTTGAAATATTTGAAGAGTTTCACATCTTTCTAAAATGTTTGAATAATCTTATATTTCAAGTCATTTTGTACTTCTTTTGGAATGTTTAAAGAATCTCACATTTTAAGTCATTCCAATAAAAAAGATTCTCATATAAAAATTCATTTCAAATTTAATTATCATAAGTTGTGTATCTTACATTTCTAGCACCACAAAAAAATAAATAAATAAATAAATAAAAATAATATAAAAAATAGAAATATATATATAACCTTAACTTAATTTTTTAAATAATATATTAAATTTATATTTTTAAAATCAATGAAATGTATAAAAAAAATTCTTGAAATTAAACAAGTTATCATTAGTCAATATGGAATTTATGGATAAATTTTTCGTTTTTATATTGGCAGATATGGTGATGGTTTTGGACAAGACAAAGCAATACAGCGCTGCCTAAATTTTTAACATCATATATATAAGACAAATTTTATAATATAGATTTTAAAAACTAGTATCTACTATATGTCCTCCATTATGATCTCATTATGAGATATTATGATTTTTGTTATAATTTAGTTATGATTTATTATCTTGTTATATATGATTTAGTTATGACTTTTTACATTTATTATTTTGATTATGATCGAATTTGATTTTAGTTATGCCTAAATGGTGTACGATTATGACTCTTAATTATGATTGAGTTATAATTTATTGTGATGTTAATTATGAACCATTATAATTATAATCGAGAATCTTTAATTTTACTTTAAGTAGTATTTGGTTATGATCTATTATAATCTTTCAGGTAGTGTTTGAGTGTGCAACTCCTTAAGGGTGGCATACCATATGTAATTTAAGTATCAACCATTGGAACAAAACAAATTGGCTCAATTTGCAAATTTAGTCGCCAAAGGTGTTTTTTCTTGTAGTGTTGGGAACTTGGCTAAAAGTTAAAAGTCAGCTTTTAACTAATTTTGAGTCATATCATTTCTCTATTATTTTTTTTACATGTTTTTTCAAAAAAATAAAAAAAATAAAAAATCAACTTTTAACTAACTTCTCAATCTTTTAATATTTTATTGGTTTAAAAGGGTTACCTATGTAACAAGTTACCCCTCGATAGATCTAACTCCTCTATTGGAGTTAGGGCTGCAAACGAACCGAGCCTAATTTTAGTATGTTTAAGCTTGTTTATTAAGATTTTAACGAACTCGAACTCGATCTGAAGCTCAATAAAAATTTAACAAACCGAGCTCAAATCGAGTTAGCTTAGGCTTGACTCGAGTTCGAGCATGTTCACGAGCCTTAACGAGTCAAAAAATTTATAAATTTATACTTGCGTATGATACTAAAGTTACAATTAAAACTTTGATTATACAATATATATAAATATTCTAAAAAAAGTCAATATTTCATCAAAATAATAATATCTACAACCACAATTATATAAATTTACTATCTATAGTTAATTATTATTTACATTTATATTTTTTAAATAAATAAATAACATATTTATCTTATTTTTTGTACATATTTTTACATTATTTAATATATAAATAATAAATATTAAACGAGCCAGCTAACAAGCCGAGCTTATGAGCCGAACTTTAGAATGTTTGAGCTTGTTTATTAAAAGTTTAACATGCTTGAGCTCAAGCTCGAATGCAAAAATAAATAAATAAAAAATAATTAACAAACCAAATTCGAACGAGCTCTTACCAAGCCGAGCTCGAGTCTGTTCACGAACGGCTCTATTTATTTGCAACCCTAACTGCAGTGCAAGAGGGAGTTTTTGTCCTATCCTTTCTTTTTTTGCTATATGATCCTTAAATTCCTTTATTATTTACACAAGTATTTTGGTTCACAATTTTATATTATTTTTTGTTTTAGTTTGAATATTTATTTGTTTTGTTTTTATTATACGTATATTTTTTTTTATTAATTAATTAATTCCTTTATTTATACTTAAGATAGTAAATCTAGTTATTGTTGATAATATATAATTTCTTGAGTTATTCTATCAACTATTTTTCTAATAAATTCTATATCTTTAACAACACCCCGTATTTAGTAAATTTTGTAAAAAATTATGACGTTGATGACAATTTGTGATTAGTACTAATAATTGATTTACAACCTAAATAAATTTATAAAATATGCTATGCAATTTTAAAGCAAAGTTACATAATTATTATTTATAATATAATTATTTCATAAAATAATAAATTAATTTGAAAGAATATAGGCTAAATTGAAATTTAAGTCAAACTATAAGATAAAAAGTGTAATTTATCTAAAATATTAAGTGAAAATAAAACCAATTCGATTTCAAGGAAATTTTATTAAAATTGGCATTGGAATCAAATGAACGATGGATTGAATGATACGAACACCATTAATTGATTGGGCAATTTATAGAATCACTTTGCCACGATTAACTGATTGGCAATTGACTAGCTCATTGGATTACTCGTACACCATCAAATGATTTTCCAATCAGTTACCTACACGAGTTGCCTAAAGAATTGATTGGGTAATCAATTAGAAGGGTTGGTCATGTTAGAAAAAATGATTTTTTTGCTAACTTTAATTTAATATTAAAGAGTGATGACTTTAATTAAATATTAAAGTAGGTTCTAACCTTTTATTGTGTTAGGTCCAAGTGAGCCAAAAATCATTGGGTTTTAAATAAGAAATTGCTAGGAAATTGCCTCATGATGTTAGATTTATGAATAGGATTTGAAAGAGTATTTAAATCCTTTTTTCTTAGCTAAATGGTGTGAATCCTTTGGGCATCCAAACTTTTATATTTTTGGAAAGGGGCTATGGATGCTTGGTGTTTTAATGACCAGCCTTAAAGGCTGGAGGCTCTTCTTCTCTCCCCTTTACATGTATAAATTGAGACCCTCCTATCAAGTTTCAAATAGAAATTTTTTTGCTTCCATTTTACAAGTCAATTTGCCAGAAAGTTCCTACATTGAGAGAGTGCTGCCACTGTTCTTGTTCGCTAAGCTAGACAGAAAGTGCTTCTACCGTAGTTGGTTTTGACCGTCGTATTCTGGAAGACAAACGCCGGGATTCCTCAAGCACTCGACCCGTGAGGCGGCGAAATCTGTTTTAAGGAAACTGTTTCCGTGCAGGCTTCGGTTTCGTCTCTTTATCCTTTTATTGTTTGTGTATTTATGTTGAAATTTAATTGTAATTATCAGCATATGTTCTTGGTATATAATTTGATTTCTTCATAAATCTATTTATTTAATTTCACAATTTGAACAACAAGCTTAAAACAGATTTTATATATATTTTCTATGAAATTGATCGAATAGATTTATATAGACTATTAGGTTAGCTTTGTATAATGTTACTAGGAATTGTTGCGGTATTGCTCACTATTTCAATGATTGTAAATTATGCAATGGTACTCTCTAATTGCTTAGTTTAGTTAAAATTTTCTATCATAATTTGCATGGAATTTAAGGTTATAAAATATAATTTATGGATGTTACAATTTTGACATACTAATTCTATTCTAGTTTTAATTTGTTACATGCTAATTATTTTCTAGACTATATTATATAATTTAATGTATTTTGGAGTTATAGAGTTTTTTTTTTTTTTTTATGAATTGTTTACATGATTAATGTGAATTATTTAATTGGGTGCATTAATCTAAATTATCTAATTGGGAGCATTAATCTAAATTATCTAATTGGGTGCATTCATGTGAATTATTTAATTAGGTGCATTAATCTAAATTATCTAATTGGGAGCATTAATCTGAATTATTTAATTGGGTGCATTAACTTTGAATTTAACTTATTTATTTGGAGTTAATAGTTTAAATGTTTATTATGAATTAATTTCATTCATAACCCATGAGTATAGAACTTTATTTTAAAGTTTTAATTTAATTGACATTTTAATCCATTGGTTACTTATATAATTAAAATTTGGCTAGATGGTTTCATTTAATTTATTAAATTTTTTAGATTATTTGTTTGTATTTTGTTGTGGTTTGCTACTAACTTTCTTTGTAGGGATACCAATGCGAAAAACAAATATAAAACCAAATGAATAGTATTTGGGATGTAAAAACAAAAATGTTTAGACTACTAACTTTTGTGTTGAATAGGAATACCTAAGCGTGGAAAGGCTTTTGGACTAAATAGAATCCTTATGGATTGGCTATTTTATTTAAATGTTTGAAACATGTTTGCTTGAGATGTAGTTGGTTTGTTTACCAATTTGTAGTAGCAAGTTTTATTTGCTTATATTGTTGTAGCAATCATTTGACATTGCTTGCAAAAATTTTGGACCTTGGTTTGTTTTAACCTAGTTCATCCCTAAGAAAATTTAATTCTTAATATTGTTTATCACAGACTAGGAGTCAACATGCTCTTAAAAGTTTTGTCAAAAGATTAACTGGGTTTTAAGTGGGACTGATGTGACCCCTCCAATCTTCCTAGGAACTTTCTTGACCATGTTCGATTCTAGGTTTTGTGATGAGACTAATTTTTGAATTATTTTTTTCTTCTAAGGGATTTTATAAGGGTTAAGTTTAATTTCTGGAAACACAGAAGTAATATTCTGGTGTAATTTTCGAAAATGGCAACTATCACTGATGCTGCTGCTACTGCTACTGCTAATGTTGGTGGGGATTTGAACCTAGGGGTAACTGGATTACTAACCTCTACTGCTGTGACCTCTGTGGTCAACCCCGGTGTTACTCCGGCTATTTCGGGAGGACCGCTTAGTCACCATGAGTGCCCGAGAAAGTTTGCTGGGGAAAATTTTAAGAGATGGCAGCAAAAGATGCTGTTTTACTTGACCACGCTTAACCTTACCAAGGTTCTGAGCGAGGATCCTCCAGCCGTGGCAGAGAATGAGCCTGGCAGGCAGAAAGTCATGGCGCTTGACACATGGAAGCAGACTGACTATCTTTGCCGGAACTATGTGTTCAACAGCTTGGCAGACTCACTCTATAGTGTGTTTTGTTCCAAGAGCTCAACAAAAGAATTATGGGAATCTCTAGACAAAAAGTACAGGACTGAGGATGCCGAGGCAAAGAAATTTGTGGTTGGCCGATTCCTTGATTTTAAAATGGTAGATTCTAAAACTGTGATAAGCCAAGTCCAGAAGTTCCAAGTGATCTTGCATGATATTCATGCTGAGGGGATGCCTTTGAACGAGTCATTCCAAGTTGCTGTGATCATTGAGAAACTTCCCAATGGTTGGAAGAATTTCAAGAATTACTTGAAGCACAAGCGCAAGGAAATGTCAGTTGAAGAGCTGGTTGTCCGACTCCGGATTGAGAAGGATAATAGAAAGAAATGAGGGAGTACCTCCTCAGTAAAGGCCAATGTCGTTGAGCATGGCAAATCTTCTAGGATAAGGAAGAAGCCCCCTGTGAACAAGAACTCTAAGCTGGGGCCAAGGGGTGGTGTTGCAAAGAAGTTGGCTTACAAGCCGCAAGAACCAGGTTATCGGTTCTTTGGGAAGTGTCAAAACTATGGTAAGGAGGGGCATCGGGCTAGTGACTGCCACAAGCAGAAGAAGCCATACAAGACCAAACCTCGTTGTAGACACCCCATTTTTGACCGCCCTTGAGACTTGGGCACTACTAATGGTTTGCTCAGTGTTGAGAGATGTGCAGGGCAAAGATTCAGTTTCTTCGGCAAGGAGAGAGGAAAATCCTTCAAAACACTTTGTTTAGGGGTTTGGAGTTGAAGAAGAGAGGAAAGGAGAGGAGAAAACTAGTTTGGGAAAAGTTCGGCATGAATCCGGGTAGAAGCGAGTCGAGCAGCCCTCGCTGAATCGGGCTTATCTATCTGTACACTTGGATTTTAGTTATGAGGTCACCACCGTTGGAAAGAAGACTTCCGGGGCTTCATTTTGCACTCAAGAATCTCCTAGAGCCATGTCCGGGTGGGGGAGATATGATCAGTTGAAGTCGGGCATCATCCCGGTTGGATCGAATCTGCGCGGCTTCACGAAAAAGGGCATAACTTTTTACACAGAAGGAATTTTAATGCAAGGTTTGTGCCATTGGAAAGCTAACTTCCGGGGATTCAATCTGGACATCCACCGGCACTTTTTGACCTCATCGGCCACCCATCGGCACTCTATTTATCCGACCGGCCAGTATAAACTGCAGGTCGGCAATATATTGTGCCGACCGGCCAGTAAAAGTAGCCGACCGGCCAATTTTGCTAGCCGACGACCTTCCGGAGTATTCTACAGATTGAATGGATGCCAGCTGTGCCAGCTGGAGGGCACAGACTGGATCCTCCATACACGTGTATGGAGGATCTTGGCTCTTGGTTTTGAAGCTTCTAAGAGAAGTCTTGCTCCTTTGGCTCTATAAAGGAAGCTCTCCTCTTCCTTATGCTAGGTTAGAAGAAAAACCAGCTGGAGCATTATACATACAACCCTATATCTATACATTCAACCCTCTCTTCCAAGCTCCAAAGTCCATTATCCTTGGCCATTTACACACCAAGCCATAGCACAATACCTCCAACGCCCATTCCAGCAGCTTGAGGCTGTCCTCCAGAGGTTAAAAGTCCCCAAACTTGGTCCAAGAGTTGCTAAAGACTTGTCTTCAAGGGTGAGTTTCATTTCCCCCTTTCTTGGTCCATTCCTTGTATCATTTCTAAGACATACATGCTTATTGATTTGAGCTCCGACCAAAACTGAAAACGTCATTTTTTTGAGCTCATTTTCTTGTTTCATTAAGGGCTCAACACTGTTTGAGCCCCCCATATTGCCCTTGCTTCAATATCCCCTTGTATGTCAATTTTCTTGCATGCTTTGGCAACCCATTATGCTTCCATTTTTGGACGTTTTACAAAACTAAAAATAGGATTATTTTGAGCCCCTCTTCAACATTGAAGAAGGGCTCATCAATGTTTGGGACTTCCATATGCCACTTCATGTTATATCCCCTCTTTGGTCCCCATTTTTGCATGCTTTGGCAGCCTATCATGCTTCGGTTTTTGGCCTTTTTACAGTTCTGGAAATAGTCTTATTTTGGCCCATTCTACATGTTTCATTAAGGGTCTTTGGCCGTTTGTGGAATATTTTGTATACTTCATGTTATAGCCTCTTTTGAGCCTCATTTTGCATTGCATTTCTAGCATGTTTGTATAATGTTTTGGGGTTTTTACAGTTCTGTAAATATGCTTATTTTTGGTCCCTATTCAATGTTGTAGAAGGGAATTTTTCAGTTTGGGATTTGCATATATCACTTGCCTCTTTGGCCACCTTTTGGCCCATTTTCTTGCATAAGAACTTAGCCTTATCTATGTTTGTTTTTAGGGTTTTTACAGTTCTGTAAATGTGCATATTTTTGGCCCCTCTTCAATTTTGTTGAAGGGCCCTAACCTGTTTGGAGTTAGCAGCTGTGAGTTGGTTCATAACCTCATGTTTAGGGCCATTTTTGCATGCCATTGTTCACCTATCTTTGCTTGCTGTTTGGCCATGATTTGTACTGGTAAAATGCTTATTTTGGGGCTGTCTTGCTTCTTTATTTTCATTCCATGTACCAATTATGCATGTTTGGTATAGCTATAGGCCATTTCGGGTGCCTAATTTTGCATTTCGGGAGAGATTCCATGCATCGGGTGTGTTTTCGCCTCATTTCGGGGCTGTTTTCCCCCACATTTCAGTGCTGAAATTCCATTAGCATGTTTGCATATCATGTTTCCATGTCATTTGCATCGCGTATGCCATTGCCTCGGTTTGCGTGCCCGTGTGCACGCATTTCGAGGCACTCCATTTTCATTCATCGGCCTCTTATGTGAGTGCCATGCTCCCTTGAGTCCATTACATGATAGGGAGTGTGTCCATGCCTACATTTGCCTGAAAATTCCACGCCATACACTGCTTGCCCTCTGTTGCTGTCAAAACTGTCTTCTGCAGGAAGTTTCTGCCGACCGGCATCATTTAGTGCCGGCCGGCAATCATTCATGGGCCGAGGGCTTCATTAACTGCCGGTGGAAATTATGTATTGCCGGTGGGCATTTTCCTTCAGCCGATGATATTCTACAGTGTGCAAGGGACCTGTCCCGGAACTTTGGCATTTTTCAGAGAAGCAAGGCAGTAACAACAGAGGCAACAATGGTATGGTACGGACTTTCCGGGCGAGACGGGTTTGAGCATACATCATTCGCGCATCCCGAGACAGGGGCCGTGGCCACTTCTCTTCTTGCATTTATTCTGATAATTAATTAGAAATTCTGTAATAATTTATTTGTTTTTATTATTCAGACTGTAGTATTTATTTGGTCGTTCCGAGTGAGGACGGTTATGTAATAAGTGTGCGTGAGTGTGTGTATGTCTTCCAACCTCACGTCTTTCTTCCCTTTTATTTACCTGCTTATGGTGGTAGACTAGGGCATATTTAAATTAGCATAACAGTATGATAGCATGCGTGCATCCACACATTTTTGTTTTTATTATTCGGACTGTAGTATTTATTTGGTCCCTCCGAGTGAGGACGGTTATGTAATAAGTGTGCGTGAGTGTGTGTATGTCTTCCAACCTCATGTCTTTCTTCCCTTTTATTTACCTGCTTATGGTGGTAGACTAGGGCATATTTAAATTAGCATAACAGTATGATAGCATGCGTGCATCCACACATTTGTCTTACATGCATCGGGCTCGGCACATCATGCTAACTGCACTTGTATTTCAATTCCAAGTTGAGTACTTGTTAGTTGCAGCATTTCACATGCCATCTTTAGGATAGCCGAGCCTGTTTAGATTGCATCTTTGCATGTGTTGCATTAGCCATTTTTAACATGAACTAGGATCATGCATATGATTACTAACTAGTTTCTGTTTTGGCTCGGAGTACTGGTAAGCTTTTTATGTTTTAGCATATCGCATGCGTGTCAATGTTGCCATAACAGCATGATTACCATGAGGCTAGCTGCTTATGTGATATAACTGCTTGAATGCCTGTGGATGGAGGTTGAATTACCTAACTTGGAATAATGCATTAAAACTGTGAGTTTTAAGTCCACTAAATAGTGGCAAAACCGTCTTTTATAAAAGCCCACTCGAGGGTGGCAAAACCTGCATTTTAGCTTACTCGCGAGTAGCAAATCACTTTCAAAGCAAAACCTGAAATGTTTTATTCCATTTTGGGCGATTCGGTCTGTACTTGTTTGCTGTGCGCATAACATAGTAATTCTAGGCTAATAACCAGAATAAGAACATATAACGTTTTCAAAATCGGATATCATGGTTAGTAAAGGCCGGTCTTCGGACCGGGCGAAAGGGGGTGCTCATAGCTGACCTTCCCCGATCGTACCCAAGCTCCCGAGCCGAGACAACTCCGGTGATAACGGACATGTGGCTTTCGGCACCGAGTCAGGGTTTCCTAAATTTCCCCATTTAAAAAATATTTAGGTGGCGACTCTGTATCTGGCAAAGCAGTCCATGTTTGGCACTTTTTTCCTAAAATCTGTTTTCTCAAAACAATTTGCCAGATTTGGACTCTTTGGTTCAAGATTTAGAACCGTGACACAAATTGAGTCCGAACTGTAGTAGCGAAGGCCCCCTCGCGGGACGACGTCTACAGTTTCTGGTGACTCTGCTGGGGATATTTAGAGAGCTTGACTCGAACTCGTGATATCCTATTTTGATTTCACTTATGTGTTTCTTTGCATTGCATGTGCATTGGTGCGCCTAGGAACACAGTGTTTGCCATCTGCCATTCCTAAACGGTTTGCCGGAGGCTTGTCTTGTCAAGACATGACCATAAGGCTGTCCGGCTATGGGCTCTGACAGTATGGGAAC
Organism: Camellia sinensis; assembly: GCF_004153795.1. NCBI lineage: Eukaryota > Viridiplantae > Streptophyta > Magnoliopsida > Ericales > Theaceae > Camellia > Camellia sinensis. Next base: position 117,602 of record NW_021025709.1, on the reverse strand, counting down.
ACAAACCCCGGTTCTACCGGGGCACCCTTTTTGACCATTCGACCTAGGGCATATTCGGATCCATAGTGACCATTCCAAGCTAGGACAGGTTGCTTACCCGATGTTAGGTTGTTTGAAAACTGCTGCGTGCATAGTGAAACCCTAGCTCCTGACAAAATAGGACAGGGAAACCCTACCCCAACATAGGGGTGTTTTGGCTCTCTCTTACTTGCTATGTGCTTTTAGAGTGTATCTCTACAGGGACGCATATACCAGTTCGCAAGTCTGGGCATCAGGCCTGTGGGCATCAGCATCAGTATTTGGGGAATCAGTTTTACCCGAGGGTGTCAGTTTACAGGCAGATAGTTGGGAAACAGTGATCAGTATTGAGTACAGTCATCCTAGTATGCTCAAATCCGTTTCAGTGAAATTGTGCTGAGATGCTGTCTGTTTTCTCTTTTGCTAGGTAGTCCTGGAACTGTAGCTTCAGAAGGCTCCGATATCCCTGGGGTACATTCGACTAGTGTTGATAGACTTTGTTAGGTCAGAAATTCAATTCAAGGGTAACCAGTGTTCTTTCGCTGAGGCAAGGCAAAGAAGGGCCAAACAGGGCTCATTGGTTCATCTGATCCGACAGTCACCAGCCACATCACCTTTGTTCGGACTCAGCAAATTGCCACAGAACTTGTGGGGGGAAGCAATTCTCTCTGCAAATTACATTCTGAATAAAGTACCCCGGAAGAAGCTGGACAAGACGCCGTATGAGTTATGGAAAGGCATTAAGCCTTCGTATAAATTCTTACGAATGTGGGGGTGTCTTGCAAAAGTGGCGATTCCTACACCCAAACGGGTTAGGATAGGCCCGAAATCCGTGGATCGTATATTCATTGGTTATGCACATAATAGTAATGCATATCGGTTTCTTGTACATAAGTCTGAAATCCCAGACATACACAGGAATACCATCATGGAGTCAAGGAATGCATGTTTCTTTGAAGACATTTTTCCTTGCTGAACCCATGAAGGGGTTCCAAGATCTTTGGAGCAATTTGATGAGCTTGCTAGTGAAGATGATCATGTTGATGATTCAGGTGATGTTCAAATTGAGGTTTTAGATGAGCCCAGAAGGAGTAAAAGGGCTAGGATATCCAAATCTTTTGGTCCAGACTTCTTGACTTATATGGTTGAGAATGAACCTCAAACTTTCCACGAAGCTGTGACTTCTCCTGAGAGTCCTTTATGGAAAGAAGCGATCAAAAGTGAGATTGACTCCATCTTACAGAACCACACCTAGGAGTTGGTAGATTTACCTCCAGGTTGTAAGCCTTTAGGCTGCAAATGGATTTTTAAAAGAAAGATGAAGACCGATGGGTCAATTGACAAGTATAAGGCGAGGCTCGTTATCAAAGGGTACAGGCAACGAGAAGGCCTGGATTACTTTGATACGTACTCACCTGTAACTAGGATGACATCCATTCGCATGGTGATTGCGATAGCAGCTTTGCGCAATCTTGAGATACACCAGATGGATGTAAAGACAGCTTTCTTAAATGGGGATTTGAATGAAGAAATCTACATGGAGCAACCTGAAGGGTTTTCAGCTCCAGAACAAAGCAAGAAAGTCTATAAACTTGTCAAATCTTTGTATGGTTTGAAACAAGCACCTAAACAATGGCATGAGAAGTTTGACAATGGAATGTTGTCAAATGGGTTTAGAATCAACGAATGTGACAAGTGTATTTATGTCAAAGACACTGACAGAGGTTATGTCATTTTATGTCTATATGTTGATGATATGCTCATTATTTTTACCAAATTAATTTTTAATATATGTTTAGATGATGATGTAATGAGTGGTTGTTTTTGTTTTTATTTTCATTAAATTATTTTCAATTTTTCAAAAGTTAAATATGACGATAACTTTGATACCATTATTAAATTAATCCATTAAATCAAAAAATCCAAAACTAAAAATATTTCATATATTAAATATATCGATTATACATTAAAAACTTAACAATCACCCATTTTATGATCATCATTCAAACACATAATAAGAATTAATTTGGTAAAAATAAATAAATAAATGTGTAAAAGATTTATTAATTTTACATAATTTTATCTTTGATGTATAGAAATAATTTTTAAAGTTCAAAAATATTTTTTTGACATTTATTTTTATCAAATTAGTTTACATTTTATCAAATTGACAACTTTGCCCTTGAAATTAAGTAATGATATATTCAATTGTCCTTATTTGAAACAAGATTCAAAATTTAGAGTCAAATGTGTCACAATTGAAAAGTCAAAAATTAAAGTGACATGAACTCCAAACTATAAGCACTGTTAATATAATTCACTGAATATTTAATTATAAAAATATCATAATTATATCATTTTGACAACAAATTTTATATAAAAATTGTATAATCATTATTGTTTCCCTCCTTTAATTTGGTGAAACATAGAACAATCAACCAAAAAGATAAACAGGCTCCGAAAGGCTAAAACTCCAACAAAAAAATGTCTCATTCTAAAATCAAGAAGGTCCTGGATTAGACCAATTTCAACATCAAAACAAGTAATATCTCATTTCATGATGTTCTATGGCAAGCAAGCCCCCCAACATGTCAACATGTTCTTTTACTTAAAAGCAGGGGCTAACGTATTTGGTTTGAAAATTTGAAAAATGATTTGAAAAAAAATAAATAAATAAAATATAAAAAAAATAGAAATAAGAGTAAAACCTTAACCTAATTTTTAAATAATATATTAAATTTATATTTTGAAAATCAATGAAATGTATAAAAAAAATTCTTGAAATTAAACAAGTTATCATTCTTCAATATGGAATTTATAGATAAATTTTTCGTTTTTATATTGGCAGATTTGGAGATGGTTTTGGACAAGACAAAGCAATACAGCGCTATCTAAATTTTTAACATCATATATATAAGACAAATTTTATAATATAGATTTTAAAAGCTAGTATCTACTATATGTCCTCCATTATGAGATATTATGGTTTTTTGTTATACTTTAGTTATGACTTTTTACATTTATTATTTTGATTATGACCGAATATGATTTTAGTTATGCCTAAGTGGTGTATGATTATGACTCTTAATTATGATTGGGTTATAATTTATTGTGATTATAATTATAATTAAGAATCTTTAATTTTACTTTAAGTAGTATTTGGTTATAATCTATTATAATCTTTCAGGTAGTGTTTGAGTGTGCAACCCCTTAAGGGTTGCATACCATATGTAATTTAAGTATCAACCTGTAAGGCCCCAATGTCCTACATCGGGAATGGAGGGAGAGTTCCTGGGCTATAAAAGTAAAAACCTGGACCCTTATATAGCATCGAGGCCTTTTTCCAAGTGGTGAAATCCCTATTAGAACTCCCAAGTTAAGCGTGCTTAGGCTGGAGTAGTTCTAGGATGGGTGACCCACTGGGAAGAACAAATCTGTGCGGGCGTGGCCCAAAGCGGACAATATCGATGACGTGTAAAAGGTCGGGGCGTTACACAACCATTGGAACAAAACAAATTGGCTCAATTTGGGAACTTTGCTAAAAGTTAAAAGTAAGCTTTTAACTAATTTTTAGTCACATCATTTCTTTATTTTTTTTTACATGTTTTTTTAAAAAAAATAAAAATAAAAATAAAAATAAAAATAAAAAATCAACTTTTAACCAACTTCCCAATCTTTCAATATTTTATTGGTTTAAAAGGGTTACATGTGTAACAAGTTACCCCTCGATAGATCTAACTCCTCTACTGGAGTTAGTGCTACAAACGAACCAAGCCTAGTTTTAGTATGTTTAAGCTTGTTTATTAAGATTTTAATGAACTCGAACTCGAACTCGATCTGGAACTCAATAAAAATTTAAGAAAACTAGCTCAAATCGAGTTAGTTTAGGTTTGACTCGAGTTCGAGCCTGTTCACGAGCCTTAACAAACCAAAAAATTTATAAATTTATACTTGCGTATGACACTAAAGTTACAATTAAAACTTTGATTATACAATATATACAAATATTCTATAAAAAAGTCAATATTTCATCAAAATAATAATATCTACGACCACAATTATATAAATTTACTATCTATAGTTAATTATTATTTACATTTATATTTTTTAAATAAATAAATAACATATTTATCTTATTTTTTGTACATGTTTTTACATTATTTAATATATAAATAATAAATATTAAACGAGCCAGCTAACAAGCCGAGCTTTAGAATATTTGAGCTTGTTTATTAAAAGTTTAACAAGCTTGAGCTCGAGCTCGAGCTCGAGCTCGAAGGCAAAAATAAATAAATAAAAAATAATTAACGAACTGAGTTCGAATGAGCTCTTACCAAGCCGAGCTCGAGTCTGTTCACGAACGGCTCTATTTATTTGCAACCCTAACTGCAGGGCAAGAGGGAGTTTTTGTCCTATCCTTTCTTTTTGTGCTATATGATCCTTAAATTCCTTTATTATTTACACAAGTTTTTTGGTTCACAATTTTATATTATTTTTTGTTTTAGTTTGAATATTTTTTTGTTTTTGTTTTTATTATACGTATATTTTGCACAAGTACACCAAAATGAGCACGTGAGAAAACTTGAAGGCAAGGTGCTGGACTTAGAACAACACCTTGATGAGATAAGAACCATGCTTATCAAAGAAAGAAGGAAAAATGGTGTAAGAGGAAAAGCTAAACATGATAATATAATGTTTGATGATTTAATTCAAGTAAATTTTGATTCAAATCATTTGTTATTTTATATTTAAATCAGTTGCATGTTTGTCTTTGAATGTAGGGCACCAATCCCTCCCAAAGAAGCTCCGATCTACTCCAATCTACTCCTCATGACAACCTTCCAACTTCAGTGAGTGAAAATAGTATTTTCAGAACATTTTTATCTACTCTTCATGTCTTTAATTGTTGGAATTATGTGGTAGCTATATGCTTAATGAAGTGTTTTTATGGTTTTTTAGGTGAATGAAGTTGGGTCTGTTACTGAAAGCATTGAAGCTATAAAAATATCTAAACGTGCTGGTTCTTCAATTGCAAACCTTCCAACTAGTTTAGATACAGCAAGTTATGCTCTTTTTAAAAGTCTCAATTGTTATGATATGGTAATTAGTTATGATAAGGTAATTGGTTTAGAGACGTCTCAACCTCTTAAATTAATATCTTTATGTATTATGGATGTAATAATTATTGAAAGAGGAAAGCAAGAAATGGAAATACCATGATAACACATTGGACAATGGCAAAAAGAATAAGAATAATACCCTTCAACACACATTGGACAAAACCTTTTGAATTGTTTGTTGAACAAATGATAGGACTTGAATGCCTAATTTCTTAACCTGCCACCCGTTCTTTGGACCATCTCTCATTGTTAATGTGCTACAAGTATTTTGGGGATTTAAGATTCATGTGTCAAATTATCTGAATGGCGTCGTGTTTCTGAACTCTGTTTTGGTGTGGTTCTTCTATGTTGTTTTGCTATTGTTGGCTTTGGTCATCTCAAGTGGATATCGAAGCAACCATATTTGGCCATGTACTAATTGTGATGCTTAAATATGATGTGTAATTGTGTACTTTAAGTCTGTAGCCTCAATGGATGATAGGGTGTGTTGGATCTAAAAATTGGAGCTTGGTTCATTCTGGGTTTTTGATGATTGTTTATTAATTTCCTTTTATCATATGAATCTCATCAATCCTTCAACAATTGGGCTTCTTTTAAGTTCCAAATTTCAAAATTTATTTTGTGTTAAACAATAGCATGCCATATTTTGATTACAAAATTAACTTCTCCAAGTGCTATGGTTATTTTTTTTTAGTTGTGTTTCTGATATTTAAAAAAAATTATATATATATTTAAGGGTCTAATTGATATTTTGGGAGGCAAAATAATGTTTCAAATGGAGTTTTGGTGCAATGTTAGCAATATCTGTCAGATTATAGATTGTAACCGACGGTGCGGGTAAAATTGATCCAAAATTGATTAGTTTAGGTATAAAATCTATATTATTAAAAGAACAAAGGTTAAATTGATTATTGAATAATAGTTTGGGGGTCGAAATAAAATTTTATCTTAAAGATTGTTAGGTATGCTAATGGATATTTTTACAAAAAAAGTTCACGTTTACACAAATTTATGGTATTATTATGCATTTTTGTGAATCATTACGAAACTATATTTTTCATAGTAAAATACGTAAACGATACGATAATGTATACTTGTTCATGTATGTTAATGCTAAATTACGATACTAAATGACCCGCCACGTATTTTAATGGTTTTTTTTCTTATATTTTTAACTTTTATGCATAGTGATGGTAGCATTACCCATTTTTGTTAATTTGTTACGCAATTTTGTAATTATATTACGCCATAACTAGTGATTTTTTTAGTTAAAACACACAAACTATACCAAAATATAGCTCATTATTTATGATTATGGTGAGTTACAACACTTAATGATCCGTTACATACTTTAATATTTTTTTTTTTAAAAAAAATTACGCATATTAATGGTAGTGTTACACATTTTTTTTTATTCATTATGTAATTTTGTAGTTATATTACGCTGTAACTAGTGGTTTTTTTGAGTTAAAACGCACAATTTATACCAAAGTATAGTTCATTATTTATGATTATGGTGAATTACAATACGTAATGATACATTACGCACTTTAATGATTTTTTTTTCTATTTTTTTAATTTTTACGCATATTAATGGTAGTATTATGCATTTTTGTTGATTCGTTATGTAATTTTGTAATTATATTATTTTTTCCAATATTTATAATTTTTATGCATATTAATGGTAGTATTACGTATTTTTGTTGATTCATTATGTAATTTTGTAGTTATATTACTCCATAGCTAATGGTTTTTTGAGATAAAACACACAAGTTATGCCAAAGTATGGTTTAATATTTATTATTATGGCTAGTTACGACACTTAATGATCTATTACGTGCTTTAATGATTTTTAAAATTTGTATGCATGTTAATGGTTGCGTTACACATTTTTGTTGATCGTTACGCAATTTTGCAGTTATACATATTACGCCGTAGTTAGTTATTTTCTGAGTTAAAACACACAAGTTATGCCAAAGTATCGTTCATTATTTATGATTATGGTGAGTTACAACACTCAATAATCTGTTATTGTTAGGTCCCTACTTGTTGCCAATTCTATGAACAAACCTAGTTTAATTGAGTTGTAATTTTTCCTTGGTTTTTGGTTGTCCCGCTCGAGTGGGAAAAGATGCGCTCGAGCGGAGTTTGCACCTTCTCAGTAGTTTGCCTTGTCTGTAAAACTGGGACGCATGTTTTTGTGCTCGAGCGTGAGTTTCAGCGCTCGAGCATGAGTTCTGTTTTATCGCACACGTTTTAGTGACTTCGTTCAAGCGGCAAGTCCTGCGCTCGAGCGGGGTACGCGGCCTGTAGACACCCCATTTTTTACTGTCCTTAAGACTTGGACGTCATCGTTTGTGCACTCGATGATTGTGCTTGTTTGTGTTTGTCTTGAGCGCTTGAAGTCCTCGGCGGAACGCCTTGTCTTTGAGCCTCTAAACTTTTATGTTTTGTGCTTGTTTTTAGGCCAAAACATTGTTGCCTCTTGCCTGGAAGGGGGAGGGAACTTGTCGGCTAGTCCTAGGCCTTGTCGGCCACTAGTTGTGCTTGTCGGCCACTTGTGGTGGCCAATCGGGTACTAATGGTGGCCGATGGCCACTAATAGTGGTCGACGGCCATTTGTCTCCTTTTTTAGATATTTGTTTGCCTATTGTGCCAGTTGTTGTTCACTGAAATGCATCTCTATACACGTGTATGGTAGGATGATTTCAAGCATCGATTTGGACATCTACTGGGGCAACTCCATATTTTCTAGTTTATGGGATGGAAGTCATTCTGCCAATTAAAGTTGTGTTTCCGTCGCTGCGGGTTATGGCTGAATGCCAGATAGCGGAAGCAGATTGGCAGCAAAGCAGGTTTGAGGTACTTATCATGTTCGACGATAGGAGGCTGAAAGCACTGTACCGTGTCCAAGGTTATCAATGCAGAATCGCCAGGGCTTTCAACAGAAAGTTAAGTCCAGGAATCTGAAAGAAGGGGATTTGGTGCTCAAAAACAACCGAGCTCACATCCATGACCCTAGGGGCAAGTTCAGACCTAATTGGACTGGTCCTTACATCATCAAATCTACCTGGTCGGGTGGAGCTGCCATTCTTATGGACCTAGATGACCTGGAATTTTCCCAACCAATCAACATAGACAAGTTGAAGAAATACTATCCTTGAGTGGCTCGTTAGGTCGAAAAGCCGGAAGGGCGACATAGGCAAAAGTTAGAGCAAAAAAAAATTGAAATAAGAAAAACTGAGCTCGCAAGGTTGAAAATCTAGAAAGGGCGGCCTTGGCAAAAGTTAGAGCGCAAAAGGAGAGTGTTAATACCCGAGCGAACCCGAATCAAACTACATAAGGCTTGATTCTCATCTTCGGGATACGTAGGCAACTTCATTCTGAAGTCTAGCCCTAAACACTTCAAACGCAACTGTTCTGTCCATGAGATTGTTCTGGTCATCTTTGTCTTTTCTGCATCCAAGAGTTCGATTGTGATTTTCACTATGAGAGCTGGTTACAGTACAGTGCTATTCAGACAAGGGGCAACTTTCCATTTATTGGATTCGGAGCTGTACATCTCGAGGATAGATTCCATGTGTGTCAAGTTGTGATCCTTATCGAAAATGGTTTTGAAAAGTTTTAATAAAAGTTGATTTTGATCAAATTAATCTTTTTACAACTTAGACCATTTTTGGACCAAAAGGAAAATTTTCAATGCCCACAACTTCAATTTCATTGATTTCAATGCAAAGTTTTCTAACTCTTGATACATATCAAAGTTGTTGTTGTTGTTTTTTTTTTTTTTTTTTATTACATTCAAAGGAAAACTTGAAAGTTAGATCAAAGTGATAAACTTGAGACACAGATGAGTCAGGTGTTCCTGTGTCTCCTCCTAGAGCTTGTGGAAGTTTCAGATACTAAAGTAGGCCTGGTTTGCGCATTTTCTTCAAGCCAAGCTATGCATTCGCCAGAAAGGGTACAACTGAAATTAGGAACGGGAGCCAGAAATTCTCTTGTCTTCCATGCAGTGGGATGTCGAGCTAGCTGTGAACCTCGAATCAGAAAGGAAGCCGGGTAATCTACTCTTTCTTCTTGGCAAGTCTGGTCATGTCCGAACTGACGCCTAAATTGGAATGGAAAATAGAAGGCACAGTGAGTCAGCCCAATCAACTGAATGCCAGGTTGCCGGGACATGCTGTAGCTCATCTTGGGCAGATCAAACCAGGGGCAACTCCAAGCAATGTCAGCAGTAGACCTGTTGCACATCCAATGGCACCACTATCCCTCATTCAAAAAATCAACTAGCCATTGGTGAAAGAAATAACTTTGTACTGAGTATGCAGGGCAAGAGTCCACTACCTTCAACCTGTCCATGAGCCATATCTGGGGAGGGATGAAAAATAAGAGAGATTAAAAAATAGAGAGATGTGCATTGAGAGGGAAAAGTGAGAAAGGGTTTTGAAAGAAAAACAGAACATGAGTGCCGAGTGATGTGAGAAACACATGTAAGATAGGTTGGGAAACATTACCTGTAAGAGTAGTGGACTCCCTGCCAATTTGGTTGTCTCCCGTCGATGGAAGGCGTCCAAGCCTTTCAAAGTTTCGGCCAATGTCAAGCCAATGCAGATCTTGCCCTCTTTCAAACCTTGTGCCACTCCGATCAAGCAAATGCTAGCCCCCCCAAAGCTGGGGGCAAGCAGAAAATGTGCCAACATACACAAGCAATAGGCATGCCGCCGAAAACTCTGCCAAAGATGGTCGCCACGGTTGCCGGTATCAGAAAACCGATGAATCAAACTGGGAATGTCTAGCTCTCCATTGTGAACTAAAGATCGGGCATCGTGTAGAGTGAGTCCACACATCCTTTCTAAGGCCTGGACGTGACCAAAACGGGACTGGGGTAAGATTTCCTCATCACGTCAGGATTCCATTAGAACTTGGAATTCTTCAATTGTAGGGCATATCTCTTGCCCCCTGAAGCTAAACACATGTGTAATTGAGTTCGAACATCTAGCCATGGCGTGAAGGAACGGAAAACATAGTGGGGTACGACTTAGCAGGAATAGTGCATTTATCCTGAAATCCCAGAAATTCACTTTTTTCGAGCCATCTAAAGTTACAATCCAAGTTGAGAGTTTTTCGGCAAAGAATGGCTCCATTTGGGGCAAAAACAGAGCTGGAATGAAAAAACTACGAAGTCCCAAACTTTTGTAGAAGATAAGGCACTGAGTGGAAGACAAGTGGCAGCAATCTGGAGGCCCCCCGCATTAATGGCCAACCGGTCAGTTCTGGTGGCCGACCGGTCAGTTCTGGTGGCCGACCGGCCACCTTTTGTAGCCGCCCGGGCACAATTGGTGGCCGACAGCTACCACTAGTGGCCGACAGCCCCTGTTTATGGCCAGCAGAATTCCTTTGGTCTTCTTGTGTGTTGAGAGTGCTGAGTGCTTGTGTTTTGTTCTGCTCTTGATGCATTCTGCTGTTTTGTTTTAGTAGTTTTGTTGATTTGCTTGTAAATTGCTTCAATTGGTTTATCGAGTTGTTTCACTTTGCTTATCGAGTTGTTGTATTGCTTATTGAGTTGTATTTGTTTTGTTTAGTGAGTTATTGCATTGTTCATTTAGTTGTTTTGCTCGGTTTGTTATGTGTTGGTTGGTTCATTACCTGATTAAGCAAATGCCGTTACAATGTACAGTGTTCAATGTCCCTCAATTTTGTTTTTTATGCTATGCGATGCAGTGCTATGCTCATAATGTAAAATACAACACCTTTTCATCAAAAAGATGGTTTTCATTCTGATCATGGTTTTTTTTTTTACAAAAGAGTAGAAGTTTCTTTTAAAAGAAAATAAAATTGTCTAAGCTGTACAATGTGTTACACTACTAGCTAAAGGAAACTAAGCAAAATACAAAAAATTAGCGCCAGTTGTCTCAAGCTCTAGAGGCCCTCTTCATCCTCTTCTTTGGCGGAGTGGACTCTACAGAGCTGTCTCCATCCGCACCGCTATTTGAACCTGATGCTGAATTAGAACCGAAACTGGAGTTGCCGTCACCCTTTGCATCCGAACCTGACTCAACCTCACCACCACTAGCGGAATCTGATCCAGCATCATCATCTTCACTCTTGGATGACTCGGCATGCTAGTGTACAGCCTCCTCGGTCTCGCCAGTCTCATCGTCATCGCATATGATAGGCTCACGACGTCTCTCTCAGTCGTGTGCCGGAGCCTATCTCTTTCTCCCTACTACTGCTACCGCTGGTGCTCTCGGTAAGGTGGGACCTGAAAAGGCAGTTTGAATATGTCAGTCATAATATGTGTATCATATGCAAGTATGGTGTGCGAGATGAGTACATGCAAAAATCAGATACAGTGTATGAATGCAATGTGTCAGATGTAATCTATACATGCAGTCTATCAGTGCAGTGTGGGGAAATGTTTAGTTGAAGTGTCAGTTTCAGTATGTCAGCAGAAATATGGTGACTGAAATGCAAGGAAACTGAAAAATTACCTGGATACCGTGAAAGCCAAGCAGTGCCTCCCTCCTCAAGATCATGCCCTCGAATGAGGCCAATATCTCGAGCAATCCCTCGACATACCCTGCGGGGGCCTGCAAATGCAATTTGGAATGATCAGTGTCCGGAAGGAATGAATGTCTGAGTATCTGAGCAAGAATGGAAAAAATGAAGACTGTAGTACGTACCGGAGGTGAATCAGGTGTCCTGACATATCTGTGACCAGGCAACGGAGGCTCAATCGGAATCTGATAAGCCTCTCCGGAGTACCGCCAACCTGTCAACTCAGTCGAAAGCTCTAGCCAGCCAAAACTCTGCCTAGAGGGGGGCATCCATCTAGCCCTGTCCCTAGGTGCTCAGGTCCTGCTCGTCGAAGGGGCATCAGCTGCTCTCCCAGCACGAGCATGAATACCCATCAAAGGAGGCATGAGGTGTGTCTGGATATATGTTGTATAGTCTCACTCTCCAAGAAAATAATCGGCCTCCACACCTCATGTAAAGTCGATAATCTCCTAGGAGGAGACACTCTCCGTGGCCTGCATAGATGGCGGAGGTGGCATGGGAACTGTCTACAGTGGCAAACCTAAAGTCTGGCGTAGGAAGCGCTCGCCCAAGAACCAAGCTCGGCCTATTGGTCCCTCAAGCACGAGCCGATAACGAGAAGTGCCCCAAGCGCTGGCGAACTCATATCTGACACCTTCTGGCATCGTCGCCCAAGGCTGCCATGAGATCTGCAGATATCAAATACATAGATTGTTAGTTGCAATTGGATATGTAATATGAATCGGAGCTGAAGATAGAAAGATTTGTAGGTTTTGAATTACCTCTGCTGCCCTCACTGTATCGAAATATCGGCGAAAAAATGAAAGAGTCTCTCAGGCCCTCTACTGGCATCTCTCATTATATCGGTGAGAGTATGGCACGCCAAGAGGCATCTCGACCTCCAGCTCTGGGGTAAGTGTCAGAAAATAGGCATACACCCATAGCTGCGGAAGCAAAAGGGCTATAGTAAGCATACAATTGATAAACACAGGTAATGCAAAAAATAGAATATATGTGCAATGTCTAGAAAATGTAGAACGCAAAGAATACAGAATACCGAGAAAATGCAGAGAGCAGGATGTGTATTACAGCGTATGGAAAGTGCAAATGCAAAGTCGAAATCAGACTATGTGTGTGTAGTGAACAGAACGTGCAAAGCAGAAAGCATGGCAGGAAATGTAAAGCAGGAAAGTAAAACATACCTCCCAGGCTCTCCAATAGCCACCGACTCTGTTCCCACTCTTGTGTGACGTCAAGCTTATGTAGCAGTACAAAGTAGTGAGGCCAGCGCTGCCCCAGTGATAGTGCCAAACCTGAGACAAGTCCACCAAGGCACTCAGTAGGTATAGCCCAATAGTGTTCGCCCTGTCGGCAAATAAGGTGGTGCCAAAGAGGAACATTAAGAAGCCTCAGGTATACTGCTCGATCTCCTCTAGGGTCTCAGGCTATGTCCCTCTGAAATGGTCTGCAAACCAGCTGTACCAAACTATCCCTAATTGGAAAAGAGATGGGCATGTCCCCAGCAAATAGATCCAGACGACCTCCCACTCGCCCATGTCATTATCATATGGGATCAGCCGGCCTCTTATCTCGATGCCGGTGAGCATAGCAAAGTCATGCAGGGTCATCGTCATGTCTCCAGTGGCAGAGAAGTGCAAAGAGTTGGTGGTGTCCCACCACCTCTCAACTGGCGCGCCAAGCAGGGACCTACTCGCCATGAGACGCGATAGCCCCATGCAAAATAAGCCAAACCCAACCTCGTTAACGATCTGGTGGAAACCAGCAGGGAGGTCTATGTACCACTCTCTCACAGACGTGGTCCCATATCCTCTGGTAAAACAAGAGCCCACCTGTGTTCAGAATGAGCAGATGAAAGGCAGTGTAAGAAATACAGTGCACGAATGTGCTTGGTATGAGCAGATGAAAGGCAATGTAAGAAATATAGTGCATGAATGTGTTTGGTATGAGAAGATGAAAGGTAGTGTAAAAAATACAGTGCATGAATATGTTTGGGATGAACAGATGAAATACAGTGCAAAAGTGTGAGCTATGCAGAAAATGCAAAGTACATTGTAGAAAATGTGAGAAAACGATGTGTACCTTGGAGGCGTCATAGGATAAGTGAGACTCCAGCTCGCGCAGCAGGAGATCCTCTGGCGCGCCTCGTGCAAATCCGCTTAAATGACAGACTGTATCGAGCGGTTGCACATGCACCTCTAGGTGATATGTCGCTGGGTCAAAGGGTCGAACCCGGGGTGGCAATGGGATATGCTCGGGATCTCCGTCCATCCTTAGAGAACCTCCATCATGAGGAACGTCGTCTGCCATCTGGAAAGAAAGTGAAAAAGTGTGCGAAAATGAGCAAAATAGGTAGAGAACGCCAAAAGTCAACAAAAGTCAACTCTTGGAGAGAGAAACTGGGAGAAAAAGCCAAAGCCCGAGAAAAGGCACCAAACCCAAGAGAAACTCGAGGGAAACAAACCTCAAGTGGCGAAAATGAAGGGAAAAGCACTGAAAACAAATTCCAATCGGTTCAAAACAAAGGAAATCAGGAGATTTTAGCGAATCAACTTCGCGTGGGGTGTTGGAAAACGCGCATAAAGCACAAATCTAGGAAGGAAAAGTGTCTAGAGAGGAAGAGGAAACAATTTCGGCAATGGAGGTGTGAGGAAATGAGGCTTGGAGATGTGTACTTAAAGATCTATATGAAAAAAGACCAAAATGGCCTCAAATTGCCACAGGTGGCCGACAGCCACCATTTGTGGCTGACAACATTCATAAGTGGTCTACAAGTAGCCGACACCCCTCCAGGGTGGCCGACAGCCTCCCAGTGTTCTCCATGTGTGTTTTGTTGTTGTTTTGTGCCCTTGGTTCTCGAGAAAGTGCAAGGAATGTTCACTTTTTAGCTCAAAATGTCCCTGCGGAAGTTTCGAACCATGTCTTCGGTGTGTGACTCATCACTAGTCAACATGAATGAGGTGTATCCTTTTGAAATATATGTGACTCCTTCGAGAGGTAAATCGGAGGTTGCAATTGAGTTGGTGTTATTGCTAGAACGTGCATTTCTTTATTTGGTGTTTTGTATCGAGCATGGTGTTAATCTCGCATAAAACATGTATTTTGTACTTTCGCATAGAATATGCTCGTCTCTCGCATAGAACATGCTTTCAATCTCCTGCACAGAACATGCTCTTGCATAGAACATGTTGTTATTAAGTTTGCATAGAATGTATTGTGCATAGAACATGCGTTCTTATTGTGTTATGCCTATTGAGTTGCTTTCTTATGCAGGCGTAATATTGTATGTACGGTTCATTCAGAGGAGCTCTATGTGAGACCATTCCTGTCCTCCTAACTCCTTTCGGTTAGAAACATTTGGATACGCCCGGTGTTTACACCACTCTTTTTGGTTAGAAACATTCGGGTACGCTCGGTGTTTACAACACTCCCTTCGGTTAGAAGCATTTGGACGTGTTCCAATACTTATACCACCACTCCTTTTGGTTAGAAACATTTGGGTACACTCGGTGTTTGCACCACTCCTTTCGGTTAGAAGCATTTGGACGTGTTCCGATGCTTATACCACCACTCCTTTTGGTTAGAAACATTTGGGTACGCCCGGTGTTTACACCACTCCTTTCGGTTAGAAACATTTGGGTACGCCCGGTGTTTACACCACTCTCTTTCTCCTCTCGCGCGCGATGCGTTAGGATGCTTTGGTTAGAAACATTCGGGTACATCAGGTGTTTACATCACTCTCTTTCTCCTCTCGCGCGCGACGCGTTAGGATGCTTTGGTTAGAAACACTCGGGTACGCCCGGTGTTTACACCACTCTCTTTCTCTTCTCGCATGCGACGCATTAGGACGCTTTCGGTTAGAGACATTTGGGTGCGTCCCAGTGTTCTCATTGCCTTTTCTCCTCTCGTGTGCGACGCGTTAGGATGCTTCAGTTTAAAACATTTGGGTATGTCCCTGTGTTTGCATCATCTTTCTTCTTACGTGGGCAACACGTTAGGATCTTGTTTGATGCCTCGGGTGCGTCTGCTAGTTGTGTTGTTGTTTGCCTTTCCTACGTGACGCGTAGTTAAGCTTGCATAAATTTTCTTACATCCTTTCTGCATGAAATGTGCTTTAGCCCGTTTACTTACTTCTTTTATGTATGAGATTACTGTAGCATTTCTTTGCATAACACTTGCATCTAGATGTTTCATTACAACCTTGTTGCATGATCATAAGTTATGTTGTTGCATCGTGCATATCATTTGCATCTTACCCCAGAACTACGCTGGTTTGATTCCTTGCAAAGGGATACGTAGGCAGCCTGCAGGCGCAACTATTCTTTGTTTTGCTTGTTTGTTTGTCTGAGTCTTCGACCTTGTCAAAAATGGGTCGTCTCAGGGCTTTGACATTCAATCCCGTCATTTCACAACTTTCGAATTCTGTCAAAGAGGGACAACTGTAGACACCCCATTTTTTACCATCCTTAAGACTTGGACGTCATCGTTTGTGCACTCAATGATTGTTCTTGTTTGTGTTCGTCTTGAGCGCCCGAAGTCCTCGGCGGAACATATTGTCTTTGAACCTCCAAACCTTTTTGTTTTGTGCTTGTTTTTGGGCCAAAACCTTGTTGCCTCTTGCCTGGAATGGGGAGGGAACTTGTCGGCCAGTCCTAGGCCTTGTCGACCACTAGTTGTGCTTGTCTGCCACTTGTGGTGGCTGGTCGGCTACTAATGGTGGCCGACAGCCGCCACTAATAGTGGCCAACGGCCATTTGTCTTCTTTTTTAGATATTTGTTTGCCAGCTGTGTCAGCTGTTGTTCACTGAAGTGCATCTCCATACATGTGTATGGTAGGATGATTTCAAGCTTCAACCTTTGTTTTCTATATATAGGGGGTGCTCTCCCCCATTTAGAGAACATTTTAGAACAAAATTTTCTCTCTCTCTCTCTCTCTCTCTCTCTCTCTCTCTCTCTTTTCTTGTTTTGTGCTTTGTAGTTAGTTTTGTCTACACTTTTGCACACTAACCCTTAACCAAACTTGACCACCTTGGAGCTGAGGTCCCTTGGAGCCTAGTTTGAGCTTTGGAAGAAGGTTTGAGCCTGAAATTGTGATTGTTTTGTACTGTGCTTCAAAGGTAGAGAACTTATTTCATTTAAGCTTATTTTGCACACTTGTTTTGCCATCCTTTTGTATTGTTTTTGAGCTGGTTTTCAACTACAAAAAAAATTTGGTTTTTTAGGCTTAACATGATGGTTTGAGGCTATTTTGTGCTAAGGGGCGATCCACCCTTCTTGTTGCTTAATTGTATAGACTTTTGCACCATCTTTTAGCATATTCAAATCAAACTTTTTGGGCCTTTGAACCACTGAAATTTTGAGTTATTTCAATGGCAAAAACCTTGTGTTGAAGTCCAAAATTGGAGGGGGTAGCCTCCCCTCCTTGTGTCTTGTTTGCATGCCTAGATAGCTTAACATGTGAGCATGTTTTTCTAGCATTTTGTACCTTAATCTTAGCATGTTTTTGCTACTGTTTTGACTAGTTTCAGCTCTATTTTGAGCTGGTTTGGTCCTTTGAGGTTTGTATTGTGTGGTTGTAGTGTAAAGAGGCTTCACTAGCTTAATGTTTTAAGCTTTTAAACATGAATTGCATGAGTTGCTTGCATGTTTTAGTGTCATTTTGCACTCCATTTCAGCACTGAAATCTCTGCAATCTCCCTCTATTCTTCACTCTTTCATTTATTTTGAAAGTGACTTTGAACCCCTTGTTGGCTTAAGTGTGAAATTGAGACACTCATGCTTAATGGTTTAATTCCTTCGGGAGTTCATTACCAACGGCATGAGGTCTCCTTCATGCTCAAGGCACTTGTGGTTTAAGCCTACTTTTAATTAGAGGACACTCACCTTTTGGACTAATCAATTAAAGAATGGATTGGTAATCTAAAATGAGTAAACAAAATGAACAAAGTAAAAGAGGCAAGATAAAGCATCTTTTGTGTTGCATTGCATGTGTTCGAATCGGACATTAATTCGAACATGAGGAAAATGGGACGTTTCATACTCAAAGTGATGAAACGTGCCATTTTTCACAGTCACCATCGCCCTTGACCATACATGATAGGGTTATGGCTTTGTTGAGTCTTGTTTTGCACTCATTAAGCTTGTACAAGCTTGGTTCTCTAGCCATCATGCATTGAAAATGCTTGGTTGATGGTTTGAGGGCCAAGAGTTACTCTCCTTTGAGCTTATGTGATGATAAGGAGAGTAACAGTACACACACTCAGTGAGAATATACTGTTTTGCTTCTGTTTGCTCTCTGTTACAGCAAAAGAAAAAGTCCAGGGAAGGGGTGGCCAACCGGCCACTGGTAGTGGCTGACGGCCGCCAGCAGTAGCCGACCGACCACTAATGGTAGCTGACAGCCACCATTTGTAGCCGACCGGCCATAAATGAAAATTTGCACAAGTGTGCTCCTGAGTTAGAGCAGAGACATTCTGGAAGGTGGCAGCACTATTGGTGTTCAAGCATGTGCAAACAGAGGTTGCAACGGCAAGGCGGTGGCATTTTCGGGAGGAGAATCCGAGCATGCATGCATCCCTCGCCCCGAAGCTATTTATTCGCTTTATTCATACAAATGTCAAGTGTTGTAATTATTCAATTAGCTTAGATAGTTAATTAGTTTAATTGATTTAATTAGCTTAGCATAGCTAGTTATTCAACTTTGGTTTGTAATAATTAGTTAACTAGAATAGTTAATTAGTTTCGGTTTGTAATAGCTTAGCTTAATTAGCGTAGCTAGTTAGCTTATTCATTCGGGCCTTCCTTCGCGCGGGCGCAATGTTGTAATAAATGTGCGTGCATGTGTGTCTTCCAACCCCACGTTGTAGACTCCCCCTTTTTTACTGACCTTAAGACTCAGACGTCATCAATTGAGCGCTCGATGATTGTGCATGTTGTGCTCGTTTCGAGGTTTCAGAGTTCCTGGCTGAGAGCCTCACCTCCGGACCTCAAGACTCTTTGTACTTTGACTCGGTCTGCGGACTAAGTCTTGTTTTCTCTTCCCGGATGGAGGGAGAGGTCTTGTAGACCATCTCTCAGTGGTTGTAGACTACTTTTCGTGGTCATAGGCCACTGTTCCCGTTTGGAGACTAGTTTCTAGTTTTCGGAGCCGTCGACCGCGCGCCTCGGCTCGGGACCGCTTAACATTCTCTGTTTGGCACGGTTTTTGGAACACACCTTGTTTCCTTTATCTAGAGGGACACTGTGGTCCGGGAGACCACTTTTGTGGCCGTACGCCACTTTTGGTGCTCAACAGCCAGTTTTCGGGGCACCCGGCAGCGCGCTTTGCCTCCCGAACTCTCATTTTCCATCTGTGTTGGTTCATTTTTGGCATGAACCTTGTTTTCCTTGTTTGAGAGGTGGTACAAGGGTGAGATACCACCTTTTCTCCTTGGAGACCACTTTCTCCCCGCCAGCCGATTTTCTTGTCGGGAAGCTGGTTTTCTTGGTCTTTGGGCCACATTTGCTAGTCTCCCACCACACCACTAGCTTGCTTTCAATGTGGAGACCACCATTTGCCTTGGCCAACCAGTTTCTATCTGGGAGACCACTTGACCTGGTCGGCCGACCAGGGAAAGTGGTCGGCCGACCACCTTTTTGGTCGGCCAGCTTCTTCCTGTTTTGTCTGTTTGAGTGCATGCCAGCTGTGCCAGCTGGAAGGCACAGACTAGATCCTCCATACACGTGTATGTAGGATTTGCAACCAAGTTTTTAGCTTCTTGGAGAAGCTTTGGCTTTGAAACTCTATAAGAGAGGCCCTCCCTCTCCTTATACCAGGTTGAGAATTTCTCTAAAACAATACATATCTCTCTATATCTCTATATTTTGGCTCATAAGGTGCATTGTTCTTGACCCTTTTACACTACACCTCATAGCCATACACTTCCACCATTGATTTGAGGTTCTTGAAGGTTGTTTTCAGAGGTTAAGGAGTTGGTTTTTGATCCCAAAGTTTGCTGGTTTTGCTGAGCTTCAAGGGTAATCACTTTTCCCTCTTTTAAGCATTATTTTGATTCATCTCTTAGCCTTATTTGTATGCTTATTTGAGCTTTGTTGTCAACTGAAAAAAGGTTCATATTTAAGTGATTTTCATGTTTGTTTAAGGCTCTTTTGGTGTTGGGGGTCATCTACCCTCTTGCATGCTCTATTTAGCATTGTTTTGAGCCATGCCTTGAGACCTTTGTGTTGAGCTTTGCTTGGCCCTTTAGCCACTGAAATCCAGTGGATTTTTAGTGGTTGGCATGTAGTTTTGAGGCCCTAAATCAGAGAGGGGTGACCCCCTCTCTTCTTGCTTCATTTACTTGCATTTTTGGCCTATCAAATAAGCATATATTTTCATATTTCCAAGGCTTGGTTCAGGCCCATTTTGGTGACTTTTAGGGCCTTCCTAGACTTTGTCCAGGGTTGGTTTGGTCACCTTGAGTTTGCCTCTTGCATGTATAGAGTAAACCCCTTTTTGGCCTATCAAAGGAGCATGTCATTCTAGCATGTTTTGACTATGTTACAGTGGGTTTTTGGCCATCATTTGGCATGCCATAACTCTATTTTTTTCTAGTTTGGTAGCCTCTCACATGCTTCATATGCTTGTAGTGCAAATCTTGTTCACTAGCTTAGAATGCATGATGTTTTGGCTCACTATGCTAGCATATTTTGGCCATGCTCCAACATGATTTTGTTCATATTTTGGGTTTCCCTAGCTTTGTTTTGAGGTCCCTTGGTCGAATGATGCTTGCCATGACACTTGTAGTGTAAATCCCTTAAACTAGCTTTATATGCTTCATGCCTTGACATGTCATTCTAGCTTGTTTTCTTCCCATTTCAGCATGTTTTTGGTGATGTTTTACTATGTCATGACTCTGTTTTGGTTTGGTTTGTTGGTCTTTGCATTCTCCATACACTTGCCATGCAATCCCATGAAATAACCTAACATGCATCATGTGGGCATATGTCTTTTTAGCATGCTTTTGGCTTGACTTCAAGAAGACTTTGTTCATGTTTTTCCATGTTTAAGGTCTGATTTTGGTTGTCTTGGTCATCCATGACTTGCTTTGTATAGCTTTGGTTCAACCTAGCTTGTTTGCTTTGTGCATCAAGTCCACTAGCATGCATTACTTGGCTCATTTCAATGATTTGGCATCTTTAGTTATACTATTTCAGTCCGTGTTTCATGGTCGTGCACTTGCATTTGTCACTCAATCAATGCGTTGGAGGGTTCCCCCTTTATGCCTTAACATGAGCCATTGTGTATGCATTCATGCCTTTGCTTGTGAGCCATCATTTCAGTGCTTATTTGGGGTTGTTCTGCCATTATATAACTCTGATTTTTGTTGGTGGAGTCATCCCATGCTTAGTCCTAACAGGTGTAGTGTAATCCACCTTATTTGCCTTGTATGCATTATGCCTCATGCCTCTCATGCTAGCACATTTTGGCTTCCATCCATGCATGTTTTAGTCTCATATTAACATGTACTAGGACTATTTTTGGTTGCCTTAATCACATGCTTCATGTTTTGTATACCTGTAGTGTAAATGTTCTTGCTTGCCTCAAGCTTTGAGCACCATTGCATGCTTTATTTGTGTTGTGTACTTGATTTGGCTTCACTTTGCATGTAATTTTAGAGCATATAAAGTTACCATGCTCCCACTTTTGCCACCCCTTGAGTGCCCCTAAGGGTTGTGTTCTTGTTGCCTAGCTTGTGGACCAATACGTGTGCATGTGTGTCTTGCCTTTTGGTGTCTTAGTCTTGGTGTTATGGCCACTGAGTTGGGCATGGCTAAGGCCTATCCATCTTGGTTTAAGTCCATTGTTGCATTGTGTATGCCATGTCATAATGCGTTGTGCATGTTATGTTATTGTTTGCGTCGAGCATGCCATGATCATTTTGCATTGAGTATGCCATTGTAGTTCATAGCATTGAGTATGCCATGTTGTCGCATGATTGATCATTGCATTGTGCATGCCTTGTTCATTTCATTGTGTATGCTAAGTGTCATGTGGATTGAGTATACCATTGTTAGTTCATAGCATTGTGTATGCTAGTTGCAAGTTTGCATGTTATCCTTTGCATGTTTGCATGACTTAGTTGCATTGCATTAAGATTGCATGCTAGAGTTGCATTGGTGCATGTCTTGTTTGTTGCATTGTGTTTGGAATAGGGGTAAGTCCAAACACGGAGAACGAGGGATGTTTCATGTTTGGAAGTTAAAGCCGGATTTCACTTTAGGTAACTAGTTCCTTAAGAAACTTGAATTCGAGGTGTTAATGCCCCAAAATCACCAAACGGCGTCGGTTTAGCACGAAACTTGGCACACACGACCGCCTAGGCACAAGAGACTTGTGGGAGAAGACGGGGCTCGAATCGGGTTCCCGGTTTGGAAGTTAGAGCCGAAT
Organism: Camellia sinensis; assembly: GCF_004153795.1. Lineage (NCBI taxonomy): Eukaryota > Viridiplantae > Streptophyta > Magnoliopsida > Ericales > Theaceae > Camellia > Camellia sinensis. The sequence continues at coordinate 95,480 of NW_021025709.1, read as the reverse complement.
TTCACTTTAGGCAAACTAGTTCCTTAAGAAACTTGAATTCGAGGTGTTAATGCCCCAAAATCACCAAACGGCGTCGGTTTAGCACGAAACTTGGCACACACGACCGCCTAGGCACAAGAGACTTGTGGGAGAAGACGGGGCTCGAATCGGGTTCCCGATTTGGGAGTTAGAGCCGGATTTCACTTTAGGTAAACAACGCTGGCTAACCACTTTTTTTGGTTTCCACCACAAAAGGTGGTCGGTAGTTGGTCTCCCATGCCTATAAGCTGGTCGGCAGCCTTCCCACAGATTCCTGGGGTGGAGTTTCATCTTTTTTGAGCTTTGTGCAAGTTTCTGAGATCAATTGCAAACAAAGGCAAGTCGGGGCGTCGCGAGGGATTTCCGAGCAAGGCAATTCGAGCATGCATGCATCCTTCATCATCCAAGGCAGAGCTGAGGCAGCCCATTTCACATAGTTTGCATGCTTATTTAATTGCTAATTTAGTTGATTTGTTAATTAGTTAAGTGTTGTGCAATAATTAGCTGTGATTTGTTATTCATTTAGTCGTGTAATAATTAGTTTAATTAGATTAGCTAGTTGGTTCTGTAATATTTATTCGGACCCTCCTTCGAGAGGGTGAATTTTGTAATAAGTGTGCGTGTGTGTGATGCATGTCTTCCAATCCCACGTCTTTCTCCCTTTTATTTGCCAGCTTACAATGGTTAGTTTTAGGGCATGTTTTAATTAGCATCCTTATGCTTCGCATGTTTGCATTCATTCATCTGTCTCGCATGCACTGGGCTCGGCGCATCATACTAACTGCATTGTATTTCAATTCCGAGTTGAATACATGTTATCTGTAGCACCTCATATGTCATCTTAGAATAGCCGAGCCTATCTTAGTTGCATCTTGCATGTGTTGCATTAGCCATCTTAACATGAACTAGGATCATGCATTGATTACTAACTAGTTTCTGTTTTGGCTTGGAGTACTCGATGAGTGTTTATGCTTTAGCATCCTTGCATGTGTGTGAGTGACTGCCATGATAGCATGCTTGCCATGAGGCTAACTGCTTATGTGATATAACTGCCTGAATGCCTGTGGGTGAAGGTTAGATTATTTGAATTGGAACAATTCATTGATTGCGAGTTTTAAGCCCACTTGAGAGTGGCAAATCACCATATTTTCTAAGCCCACTTGAGGGTGACAAAATTTTCATTTTAGCCTACTTGCGAGTAGAAAACCGCTTTCAAAAATAAACATGAGATGTTTTGTTCCAACTTAGGTGATCCAGTCTATACTTGTATGTTGTGCGCATCACATAGTAATTCTAGGCTAACAAACTGGAATAAGAACGCATGTGTTTTCAAAAACAAGATATCATGTTTAGTAGTGGCCGATCTTTGATCGGGCGAGCGAGGGTGCTCATTGCATGACTTTCCCTAATCGTACCCAAGTTCCCGAGCCGAGATAACTTTGGTGATGACGGACACGTGGCCTTAGGCACGAGTCAGGGTTTCCTAAATTCTCCCAAAATAAAATATTTAGGTGGCGACTCTGTATCTGGCAAAGCAGTCCATGTTTGGCACTTCTTTCTAAAAATCAGTTTTTCAAAACGATTTGCCGGATTTGGACTCTTTGGTGATTTATCGATCTTGCATTGCACTTTGTGAGATCAGATTCAGAACCGTGACATTGAGTCTGAGCTGTAGTGAGCCCAATGAACAAAACAGATTTTTCCCAGGACGTTCGGGCGCGTCTACACACATCTTTCTCCCTTTTATTTAATCGCTTTTGATGGTTAGATTAAGGACATTTTCAATTAGCATACCCTATGCTTGCATGCTTGCATCCATTCATTTTGTCTTGCATGCACCAAGGCTCGGCGCATCATTCAAACTGCATTGCAATTTTAATATTTCTTTGAATACATGTTTCAAAGCATGCTATCAAAGTGTTGTAAAATACCATGATTAAGTAGCCAAACCTATTTAGTTGCATTATTGCATGTGTTGCATTAGACATTTTGTATAAAGTTAGGATCATGCATTTTTCTAACTAGTTTTTGTTTTGACTTGGAGTACTCGGTGAGTTTTATGCTTTAGCATACTTGCATGAGTGTGATTGCCATATTGCCATGTTTCGCATGCTTGCCATGAGGCTATGTGCTTAAATGCTAAACTGCATGAATGCCTGTGGATGGAAGCTTGTTGTTTGAATTGGAACAATTCAACGAATGTGAGTTTTAAGTCCACTTTGTTGTGGCAAAAATATTTTTAGGCCACTATGTTTGGTGGCAAATTCGCATTTTTAAGCCCAGTTGAGGGTGGCAAATTCAAACCATTTTCGCAAAACAAACATGACTTGAAATGTTCCAATTCTTGCAATTTTAGTCTATACTTGCTTGTGTGCGTCACGTAGTAAGGTTAGATTAATAACCAGAATAAGAACACATAATGTTTATAAAACATCATATCAAGATTAGTAGAGGCCGATCTTTAATAGGGCGAGCGGGGGTACTCATTTCAAGACCTTCCTCTCTTGTACCTAAGTTCCCGAGCTGAGGCAACTTTGGTGATAATGGACACGTGACCTTTAGCACGAGTTAGGGTTTTCTAGATTTCCCCAAAAATAAAATATTTAGGTGGCGACTCTGTAATCTGGCAAAGTAATCCAATTTTGGCATTATTTGATTGAAAATCGATTTGTCGAATTTGGACTCTTTGGTGTTTATCAGTTTCACATTGCACTTGTGAGACCAGATTCAGAACCGCGGGAATCCAAACTATGAGGCCTTCTTTTCAAACCCTTTCCGAAAGGTGGGGCGCGAGAAAAAAGGCGAGTCCACACGGCCCCTGTTTTCTATATATATGTGTTTAAGTCCATTTTTAGGTTTAATGCTTCTAGATCTATTTTGGGAGCTCTAGGGTTTTCTTTTGGGGCTATTTTGCTAGTTTTTCTTTGATGTTTGCTTGAGTATTAAACTCACATGGTTGGATAATTCACTTCAAAGGGTTGTTTGAGTGATCATCTTCAAGAGTGTTCTTTTTTGGTGGAATCCGGAGATTCAAGCGTGGAGTGTTCGAAGGTATTTGAAACTGTGCATGGTTGTTGAATCGACGTGGATGTAGTGGAATCAACATCAATCTAATCAATTCTGAGACGAAGGTTGCGGTGGAAGATATACAAATCGCTGAAGACAAATTGACAGAGTTTGGGTAATTTGCTTGGGTATTTTGTATTCTTTCTTTTCTTCATAGTGAATTGATTTGTGGCATATCGCCCGTGATTTTTTAATCACAATTGAAGGTTCTCCAATAGTGATTTTTTTCACGTAAAAATCGTTTGTATCAGTTTATTGTTTTTTAAACAACAATCTAAATCACTTTCGTACGTGCTTGATGATTTAGACTGTTAGTTTTAATTATTTGGAAATTGGTACAATTAAATCTTGATTTAATCACGAATCAGTTAAGTTTTTCAATTATGTAGTTCAATGATTTTTTTCCTTCTATTTTTCAAAAAATTTATGCATATCAATGGTAGTGTTATACATTTTTGTAGTTATATTACGCCATAACTAGTGATTTTTTGAGGTAAAACGGGCAAGTTATGTGAAAGTGTAGTTTATTATTTATTATTGTGGTGAGTTACAACATTTAATGATCCTTTACGTACTTTAATAATTTTTTCTAATTTTTAAAAATTTTACGCATATTAAGGTTGGTTATGCATTTTTGTTGATTTGTTATGAAATTTTGTAGTTATATTACGTCATAACTAGTGCCTTTCTAAGTTAAAACACACAAGTTATGACAAAGGATAGTTTATTACGACAATTAATTATCTGTTACATAGTTAAATTGTTTTTTTTTTTTTTTCTTTTTTCTTTAAACACATATTGATGGTAGTGTTACATATTTTATAGATTAGTTATGAAATTATATAGTAATTTTACGCCATATCTAGTATAATTTATTATTTTAATATTGGTGACCTTACTAACGTGTTAACAGGTTACTTTCAAAATAATTTATGTTGTACAACCACATATATACATAATTAGCGCAAAACCCGTGCTATATGCACAGACAAGTAATAAAATGTGATAAATAGTACTAAACATGTTAAAAATTAACTAAATATTATAATATTAATTTATATGGATATTTAAATAATAGATTTGAATGATTTCACTATATTTATATAGATATGCAAGACTAATTAATTTTTTTTTTTTTTTTGAAACAAACTTAATTGAGTAAATTCAATTGAAAAGGAAGAGTAAGAGCGAAATTCTATAAATATAAGATAAAAATAAAAAATAAAAAAATTAATTTTAAATTTGAATATGAATATAGAAAGAGAAAATTAGATAAATTTTGATAAAGAATAAGTTCAACTGAAATTGAGAGTGAGAGTGGATTCCGTAAATATAAGATAAAGATAAAAAAAATCAAATTTAAATTTGAGGATGAACTATAAGAAGAACTGAGATGTAGTAAGTTAAAAATTAGATAAGAGTTAAATGATAACTATAATTTTTTAAAATTTAAATTTTGTGTAGTTAAAAAATAAACATTTATGATATCTTATCATACAAATTTTAACTCTATTTTGTATCTACTACTAGTAATTTTTAACGATTTTTGTATTCCAAAGCTACTTAATTAAAAATAAATAAAATAAAAAATTAAGGGATCACCTTTTTATTTCTTAATTTTGTTTTGTGTCAATAACCTGTAAATTTCAACATTTTTTTGTATTCTGAAGCTACTAAATTAAAAAAAAAAAATAGCATCATTTTTCTTTTTAAAATATTAGTTAGTTTCATTTTAATTTTGTTTTGTGTCAATAACTTATAAATTTTAGCATTTTTGTATTCTGAAGCTATTAAATAAAAAAAAATATCTCTTTTCTTTTTAAAATCTTAATTAATTTAGTTTGTTTTAAAAGCTGGTAAAATGGCCTTGGTAGTGTTATGTACGAGTATAAATAACTAATCAAAAAATAGTTTTCAAATTAAATAATAATATAAAATTTATCTAAAATATGTAGTAAAAATGATTTGTAATCAATTAAATTTTATTTATTTTTATCAGAGTTATACATAAATGACTTATATATTCATGCAACGTGACCTTCACCTAATCATTAAAAATTGTCTTGGTCTATGCCCAACTTATGAATCATTTGACCTATTTATTTATTAAACTGGTAAATAAATATCCATAAGTATTTTTTATTTTTTAAATAAGAAATATGAACATATTTTATGCATATTTTTTAAAAATATTGATCTTAGGTAAAAAATTATATATTTATGTTAACACTATGAAATAAGTAGTTATATATTTTTTTTCTGAGTGCTTGTTTAAAAGTTTTTTTTATTAGAGATTTGTGGATGGAAAGAAAAAAGAAAGGAAAAAGTCGGGGAGGGGGGGGACTTTTATTTCACACTTTTTCTATAGATTTTTCTTTCCTTTCATAAATTTTTTGGATGGATACAAATTTCAAATCAAACAATTTGAGGTTACTTCGGCTATGGGCATAGGCTATTGTGTGAAGCACGTCGCCACGCAACTAGATAGATAAATAGATAGATAGATAGATGGTTGTCCTTTTGACTTTCCAAACCCTCATTTTCTTTGTTTGGATAAAAAATATTTTTTAATAAAAAAATATTTTCTTACTTTTAATTGTGACTTTGAAATTAATGTATTATTATTAACTGTATTAGTGGCTATAGTGATAGAGTAATTGAGGTGGAGGTGGTAGTGGGAGGATTGAATAGGAAAAAAAAATTATAAACTAATCTAATTCGGATCAATTCATGCAGTTTTGAAAAACATAAGTGATTCGTGATTCGGACCAGAATTAATTGCAACAATTCCCAAACAATTAAAACTAACAATCTAAATGATTAAGCATGTACGAAAGTGATTTAAATTGTTGTTTCAAAAATAATAAATCGACCCAACTGATTTTTACGTGGAAAAACCACAATTGGAACACCTCCAATTGTGATTAAAAAACTACGGATGAAATGCCACTAATCAATCCACTATGAAAGAAAGAAAGAATACAAATATACCAAAACAAATTACCCAACCTCAATCAATTTGTCTTCAACAATCTGTATCTCTTTCACCAATGCCTTCGTCTCAGAATTGATCAGCTTGATGTTGAATCCACAACATCCATGTCGAATCAACGACCACGCACAGCTTCAAAATCCTTCAAATACCCCATGCTTGAATCTCCAGAATCCACCAAGGAACAACTCTCCTATATTAATAAAAACACAAATCGACAACCCTTGGATTTTAATTCTCTTGATCCATGAATAAACTCACAAAGAAATCAAAGGAAAACTAAAACATAACCTCCAGAAGAAAACCCTAAAACCCCAAAAAGAATATCTAGAAGTTGTACCCTAGAAATGGAGGAAACTGTAGATTTATAGCAGTTGGAAACGCAATCTTCGCTCGAGCGTAGAACTTGCCACTTGAGCGGTGACACTTAAACGCGTGTTTCTAACCAGGGTCTATGCTCGAGTGCTAGAACTCCCTCTTGAGCATAAAAGCACACCTCACACCTCCCATTATTTTTGCAGACAAGCCAACTACTGATAATGTGAAAACTCCGCTCGAGTGCAGCTTTCCCTGCTCAAGCGGAAAGACCAATACACAAGGAAAAAAACAACTCGATTAAACCAAGTTTGTTCACGGAATTGGCAACACGTAGGGACCTAATAATCTCCCCCTTTGTCAATTCCCAGACAAAGCTTTCTAACAATTTTTCCTAACAAACACACGAACTAGACACACAACCTAACAAAACCAAACACTCCAAAGCAAACTAGTTTAGACAAAACTTGAACAAATCACCTGTTAAAAAAAAACACCAACCAAAACTATGGAAATAGGAGATGAATATAACCAAAGCCAAATATATAAAAAATATAAACAAAGCCAAATATATCAAAAGCATCCAATATCCACATCTGTCCAATAACTAGAACTATCAATGTCCAAGCCAAAAACAAATATCCCCCCTGTGAGTGTGTCCAGTGTGGTGTCCAGTGTGTCCAATAAAACAATATACTCTCCCTTTTTGGCCGGGAGACAAACATAAGCATGTGCAAGAGAAGCTAGACCAACAGTAAACAAAAAAAAAAAAAAAAAAAAAAACAAGAGAAACAGAAGAAAAAGAAAATAAAGAAACAACTGTCCAAGAGAAGGAAAATGCAATTCAATGAGCAACAAAATCAATGATCTGGCGGCAGTGGATGAGGTTGCTGCAACTGAAGTAAAGAGATAATCTGATCAAGCTGCAGGGAGGACTGATCAACAGATTGCTCAATGCAGCCAGCAGATGCCTCCAAGGTAGTGAGCCGTGCGCCTGTGGAGGTCTCCATGTTGGTGAGACGAGCATCAAAGATGTCCATCCGACTTTCCAAAGGGTCAAAGCATGAAACCATGGCATGCTCAAACTCTCACAGCTGACCCATAATAGATGCGCCGGAGTAGGTTACTCCCCCTCACCAACAACGACGGCTTCAAACTCAGCTTCCTCGGCCAAAGGATCTTTACCTGCACCAGAACCACCCACCCCAGAAAGATCCCCCTTGGCACGTGACTGACCCTGGGAGATGGTCTTTTTGGTGAACGGTTTAATGGGAGTAGCAAACTCATCCTCTTCTAAGACCAAGACCTTGAGTTTAGATAGGAGACGGTTGATTAGACAACCATATGGTAACCCTAACTATTTGTTTCCAATAACAGCTATCATCTTGCGGACGATAAGAGTTGCAAGATTGATGGGCAACTGATGATCAATGCAGTAGAGGGTATAACCTTGGTCTTGGTTAATTTCTGAGCTATGGGTGGTGACAATAAGATTGGCACAAACGATGAGGTTAAGCAATCTAAACTTGGGAAGGAGTTCATGCTATTTGATTAGGGCCCCCTGGATCTAGGTTTGGGGTGTACCACACAACTCAGTGGCCACCTCATTAAAGTCACAAGTGGGGTGGACAAAGAAAGGGAAGCAAGCATTGAAAACTGGGCCAATGCCAAGGAGAGAACGAATAAGGTCCTGGTCGACAAGGATTTCCTTAGATCTAACCCAGGTTTTGAATGAAGACCATACATCATCTACCCCCTCAATGTTGCAGTAAAACTCGCGGACCCAATCCAAATTTTGATGTCAGAAAACAAGAGGACTAGGTCACCGCTTAAGGGCTGAAACACATGCCTAATAGGAATAGACTCAAAGGTATTTGGCAAGACATTTCACTCAAGGTGGACTATACGGGAGATGTAGGCTTTTCGAAAATTCTTGGCTTTTTCTGCAGAGGGGAACCAATCGGGGTTATAATTGGGACGGTTGGCAGTGGGTATTCAACGTTTGGAGGTAGAAATTACTAAACCCAAAAACCAACCCATAACCACAAAAAAAAAAAAGAAAAAAAAACCCTAAAACCAAACCAAAGACCCAAAACAGTAGGCGCGGGTAAACCATTAGTAACAAAAATTATCTGTAACAAAACCAATAATAAAAATATGCAAAACCAAAACCTATTAGTGACCAAAATCCCAATAGCATAATCCAAAGCACAAGAAACTAGTAGCAGCAATGGCCATCTGGAGAGAAGAGTAGAAAACAGACACACGACCAAGTGAAGCATGAACAAGCAAACAATGAACATGGGCAGTAGTAACTCACACAACAACCAAAAATCAACTTTTAAAACACTCAAACCCACAGTGGAAGTGTGTGAATACGTGGAGCCAAAACACCACAAATAACACCCAACATAGATGTCTAACAAGTTTGATTTAATTTTTTTAATACACAGTCAATCTATGATTTTATAATTATGGATCTAATTTAGAATCATAATCAACCATTTAAATATACACATACAAATATATTTATATATTATTTGTTACAACACTATCATTTCGTAACCTTTTGCACTTTGTCTTTCAACTCCCTCGTTTCATTTACCCATAGACCACCGTGAGTGTGCACAAGATATATAAAATGAGAAAAGTCATGGACCCAGGCTTACTCACTCAGAATTTTTCAAGTGGCTGATCGTGTGGTAAAGATTAATTTGTGTAGTGTGGAATCCATGTGAGGTTTATATGAGGTGTGGTGGAAATTAATTTCTAGATATATCAACAAAAACAAATTTTTACTTTGTGCAATTTTTGTATTTTTAAAATCATCAAAAATAGACATAAGCAGGAAAATTATTGGGTATTCTTGGTACTCCACGTGTTCATATTCCTCCATTAATTATCATACACGATGTCCCCTCCTATTTCCCAATCATCCAACACAAAATCATATGCCCTAGTTTCTCTACCAATCACAACACCTTTGAAGCACCACCTGGTTGTGCTCCAGGAGCACCCAAGGTATTTACATGTGTATTCCTTTTTTTTTGGGTAAGTTTACATCTGTATTCGTCCTGGATAATAAAATTAGTTCTAAATACAATTCTTCTTTAAAAGATAATGGCACATTGACGTTTGAGTAGGTTGTGAGCAATATTTAGTGACTATATTGTGTAGAATCATTTTGTGACATAAAATTTCTGGTTTTACTCTTATGGAGAAAAGTTGATACCTTTTGTAGTTGTGTGATGAAAGTTGTATGTAACTATTAACTATTGTTGGGCTTAGATTTTAGCTTGGTAATTGGCTATTAGATTTGGTGATTGTTAACTTCTGGGCTAGTGATCTATTTCATATTGTATTGATCATATTCGTAATTACTCTATTATCAATTAATAAAAAAATTGAAAATAAAATAATGGAGAGTTTCAATATTAAATCTTAACACCTAATTAATATAAGAACAAAATTTGTTGCTTACTGCTTATGTAAGCAAAACGTGTAGGAATTCGAGAATTAAAATCCTAAAACCTAATTAACATAACAATAGAATTTGTTACTTGTCTTGGAATTCCAAGATTATAATCTTAAAACCTAATTGACATGGGAATAGGATTTGTTGCTTATATAAGCAAAGCACTCGTCTTTCTATATGTTGAAATTCACACTGTATAGCTCAAAGATAGTGAGGAATGGCGGCAATGTTTGCTCTCAAAGATTTGATCCTTCAACTTGACAATGCCATACCATGGACCCCTACGGGCTTTATGGAGTTGGAGATCCATGCTCTTATCGAAGAATTTAGAGCAACTCAGCAACGTGAACTCTATCTTTCTACGTCAAAACTTCATATGTGGTTGAACAAACAATTTGTTGTCAAAAAGGAAATAGATGATCAAGACAAAGTGAAGGATGGTGAGGCTGTTAGTATTGAAGACTTCATTATAGACGAAGATTTGGTGTTGTGTTCTATTAGTCAGAAAGCTCACATAGAGAAATAAAGACAAAGAAAGTTTCTGAACAAGAGATCAAGCTATTTAATGAAATTTATTAAGTGATTGAAAAGTAGGGTTTGAAATATTAGGTTTCAAATATTGTCTAGGATAAGTAGCGTCTAGTTCACGATTTATGATGCTTTGTTTCGTTTTTCATTCAATGACAAATTCTTTTAATTTCAAAATCCTATGTTTTCTATATTTTCCTATATATTTGTTTTCAACTTCAATTTTACGTCCAAAATAATAATAATAATAAGTATTCTTGTAGTAGTATTCGATGAATATGATAAAATCATGTTGAAATTTGCACGCTGCTTCCAAAGAGAGATCAACAATGGAAATCTCTCAAATTTCCTGTGACTAGTTCATGAATCTCAGATGATTGTAGTAGGGGTGAGGATGATTTGATTTGGTTCATTTTAAATTTAAAGTAAACTAATACCAAACTACGTTTCATGAATTTTGAAACAAATCGAATCATGAAAATTTTAGAATTAAACTAAATAAAACCATAAAAATGTAGTTCAAGTCGATTTGATTTGATTGTTCGAGCTAACGTGAGCGAAGTTAAATTTCACTATGATGTGATCCAATCAAATTGGGTTGAGGATTTTGCAAGATTACCCATGTACAATTTTTCCTAGAAGCTCAGGAAGTGCAGTAAAGGTTTGTCCAGCTGGAGCAATATTAAGTTCGGAGATAATTGAATCTAAATTACTACTTTAAAAAACGGACATTTTTTGATAAATCTTTTTTCTAAGTGTTTTATTCCATCTAGGCTATATTGTTTTTGAGTATTCCATTAAGTCTTGTTTAATGTATGTGTAGACCGCCCGAACTCGCTCCGTGCGCGAAGGTCGCGAATTGGGTTCTTAGCTACTACAGTTTGAACTCCTGTCACGATTCTAAATCTAATCTCACAAAGTGCAACGTAAGACTGATAAATCACCAAAGAGTCCAAATCCGGCAATTGGTTTTGAAAAATCAATTTTGAATCGAAAAGCGCCAAACATGGACTGCTTTGCCAGATTTCAGAGTCGCCACCTAAATATTTTGCTTTTTGAAAAATTTAGGAAACCCTGACTCGTGCCTAAGGCCACGTGTCCGTCATCACCAAAGTTGCCTCGGCTCGGGAACTTGGGTACGAGAGGGGAAGGTCCTGAAATGAGCACCTCCGCTCGCCCGATCAAAAATCGGCCTCTACTAACATGATATGTTGTTTTTTAAAACACATGTGTTCTTATTCCGATTATTAGCTAACCTTACTATGTAATGCGCACAACATACAAGTATAGACTCAATCACGCGGATTGAAACAAAACAACTCGTGTTTGTTTTTCGAAAATGGTTGGAAAGTGCTACTCGCAAGTAGGCTAAAGCGCGGATTTTCCACCCTCAAGTGGGCGTAGAAAAACATGATTTTGCCACTTCAAGTGGGCTTAAAACTCACAATCATCGAGTTGTTTCAATTCAGGCAATCAAGCCTTCACCCACAGACATTCATGCAGTTTAAACACATAAGTACCTATCCTCATGGTAAGCATGCTATCATGGCAATCACTTACACACATGCAAAGATGCTAAAGCGTAAACACTCACAGTGTACTCTGAGCCAAAACAAAAGCTAATTAGAAATCATGCATGATCCTAGCTATGTTAAGATGCCTAATGCAACGCATGCAAAATGTAACTAAATAGGCTCGGCTATCTAAAATGGCATAGGAATGCAACTTGATAACATGTATTCAAATAGGTATTGAAATACGATGCAGTTTGAATAATGAGCCGAGCCCGGTGCATGCAATACGAATGAATGATGCACGCATGCAAAGCATAAGTATGCTAATTGAAACATGCCCTAAAACTAACCATCGAAAGCTGGTAAATAAAAGGGAGGAAGACGTGGGGTTGGAAGACATTCACACACACATGCACACTTATTACAACATTCGCCCTCTCGATGGAGGGTCCGATTAGCATGAAAGCTAACTAGCTACGCTAATTAAGCTAACTATTACAAACCAATTAATTAACTAATTATTCTAGCCAATTAATTATTACAAACCAAATTGAATAACTAGCCAATCTAAGCTGATTCGAATATTACAAAGCATAAAGCTAAATTAATTACAACACAGGTGATCAACTACAACTAGCTAACAAAAGCGATAAATGGCCTCGCGGGCGAGGGGGGATATGCATGCTCGATTGCATCCTCCCGGAAATCCACCGCCTTGTCTCGAGACGCCTCTGTTTGCACTCTTTTGAATCTTTGAAAATTACACCGATTGCCGAATCGTTTCTTTCTGATCTCAAGAACACCTTGAGGGTTGAAATTCCTCCTGTTGCTGCAACAGGGCACAGACAGAGGCAAGACAGTGTATTTGCAAGGAAATGTATGCACTTCCACACTCCTTATCCTATCTCAAGCTCAAAGGAGTATGGCACTTGACTCTTGAGCCGCCAACCAAGCATTTTCAATGCACACATAAGACTCAAAAGGCCTCCACCCTATCATGCACAATCAAGGGGATGGCAACCAAGAAATGAGGCGCGTTTCATCACTTTAAGTATGAAACGCCCCTCGTTTCTCATGTTTGGATTAACATCCGATCCAAACACATGCAATGCAAACAACATGCTTATCTTAACACGTTTTGCTTGGTCCAATTTTGTTTACACATTTTAGATTACCAATTAGTCCCTTAATCGGTTAAGTCCAAAAGTGAGAGTCCTTTACTTTTGAAAGAGTGAATTAGTGGGATGCAATGGCACATACTCCAACACTGAAATGGCATGACAAATGATGCTAAAACATTCTAACAACTCATGCAATGCATGCTAAGAGCCAAGAACATTAAAGCTGGCAAAGAGTATAACACAAGAGGCATGCAATATCAAGCTTAGACGACCAAACTAGCTGAAAATAGAGCTATAACATGGCAAATCAGTAGCAAAAACATGCTCAAACTAAGGCTCAAAAGAGTAGAAAATCATGCTTCTTTGGTAGCTCACAAATAAGGCACAAAAGCACAACTCTCAAAAGCTCTCAAGAAGTGCAGGAAGTGAGAACATGACACATGTATATGCTCTGAAATAACATGGTAAATGATGCCAAGACATGCAACCATCACAAGTATAGCATGCTATGGTGCTCAAAACTCAAGACTAGCTAAGGCACTTGCACCATAGCCATATCAAGCAAGTCCCAAAGGACCAAGATGACCCAAAAAAGTCCTAAGGTAGGTCAAAACAATGCTAGAAACATGATGGAGTGTGGCCAAAACAAGCTAGCATCGTAAGCCAAAACACTAAGCATGTAAGGCCAATGAGCAGGATTACAATACAAGTACCAAAACCAAGCAAGAGGTGACCAAGACAGCCCAAAACAAAGTTATGGCAGGTCTGGAAAGTCACAAAAATAAGCCTAAACAAAGCCTCCAAGAAGTAGAAACACATGCTCTTTTGGAGGGCCATCAACACATGCAAACAAGAGAAGAGGAGGGGGGACCACCCCCACACATTTGGGACCTCAAAATTACTTTTCCACCACTGAAATTCCTCTGAGTTTCAGTGTTGAGAAGGCCAAAAAGAGATGGTCTCAAAGGCCTTAAAAGATGGCACAAAACAAGGCAAAACAATCCACCAAAGGGGGTAAACCATCCCTAACTCAAACAAAGCCTTAAACAACCATTTTAAACACTTCAAAACAAGACTTTTTTCAGTTTAAAGTTAAGCCCAAAATAGCATGCAAAGGTGGTTAAAATTGTGTACAAAAATAAGCTTAAAAGAAGGAGATGCTCACCCTTGAAGAACCTCAGCAAAACAACAACTTCTTCAGCCCAAAACCAGCTTGTAGAACTCAAATATCACTCCCAAGAACCTCAGCCCAATGATGGTGGTGTTTGATCAAGAGTTCCTTTGCAAATCCACCAAGAATTCCCACTTTCAAACACTTTAAGCACAAAAATATAAAGAGAGAGAGAGAGAGGGAATTCTAGAGAGAAAGTAGGTTTTTTGCTCAAAAAAATTTGAACCCTCTCTAAGGGGGAAGCACTTCCCCTTATATAGAGATGCAAGAAAAAGCTTGCTCAAATGTAGGGAGGATGCATTCTGTGCCTAGATGCAATTTGTGCCTAACAGCTGGCACCAAAAATATCTGCAGAAAGTGCAGAAAGGCCGCCGACCAGTTAAGGTGGTTGACCGACCACCCAACCTAGCCGACCAACCACCCAATGTGGTTGACAGGGGCAAAAGCTGGTTGACAGTGGGAGAAAGGTGGTCTACACAAAAAGAAGAAGGTGGTGGCAGGCTACCGACCACCCACCCTAGCTAACCGACCACCACAAGTGGTCTACAGGGGAGAAAACTAGCTGGTAGGGAAGAAAAGTGGTCTACACCTCTACTACTCCCTCCAGGAAAAAGGGGGCACCAAGGTTTGGCTTAAAACAGGCACAAAACCAAGAGAGCTCAGAGACTCAGGGGCAAGGCGCGCGGTTGAAAACCTCGGGGACTCCAAACTAGCGCGAACATGCGCAATCACCGAGCACTCAAACGATGACGTCCAAGTCTTTAGGACGGTCAAAAATGGGGTATCTACAGTATGTAATATAACTAAATCATCCTTTCTAATTTTTTTTCATATGTTTTTATTTTGAAACTAATACATAACAATAGTCTCTCATTTTATGGAGAAAATCTCTCCCTCAGTCTAAA
This sequence comes from Camellia sinensis, assembly GCF_004153795.1. Classification (NCBI taxonomy): domain Eukaryota; kingdom Viridiplantae; phylum Streptophyta; class Magnoliopsida; order Ericales; family Theaceae; genus Camellia; species Camellia sinensis. The sequence goes on along the minus strand of NW_021025709.1, from coordinate 80,375 downwards.
GAGAAAATATTTCCCTTATTCCATGGAGAAAATCTCTCCCTTATTCTATAGAGAAAGTCTCTTCCTTATTCCATGGAGAAAATCTCAAATCATGAATTTTGAACTTTTTTATAATTTGAAAATTTTAAAAATAATGCAACAAAAAATCTTAACGAAAATCAAAACACAATGTGAATGTTCACAGTAAATAACAAACATACAACTAACTTTTGAAAAAACAAAACACATACTAAAATACAATGTGAATGTTCAAAATAAACAACTAACATACAACTAACCTTCGAAAAATTAAAATTCATACCAAAATATAATGTGAATGTTCACAATTTATAATCAACATACAACTAGCCTTAAAAAAATAACTCATACCAATGTAAACATTTACTTTGCAACGTGATAATGTAAAAAAAAAAATTGAAAAAAGTGAAAATTGACTATTTCAATTATTCAATGATAACAAAAATGATTGTTTAACTAACAAGTATAGTAACAAAAATAACAAACATACAGTTAACTTTCGAAAAAACAAAACTTATACCAAAATAAAATATGAATGTTCACAATTTACAATTAATATACAACTAGTTTTTTTTTTAAAAAAAAATAAACTCATACCAATGTGAACATTCACACTGCAATGTGAAAATATAAAATAAAATTGAAAAAAGTGAAAATTGACTATTTCGATTGTTCAATGGTAACAAAAATGATTGTTCAACTAACAAGCATAGTAAAAAAACAACAAAATACAACTAACTTTTGAAAAAATTTCGAAACAAAAACTCATACTAAAATATAAAGTGAATGTTCACAATTTACAATTAACATACAACTGACGTTAGAAAAACTAAATTCATACCAATGTGAACATTCACACTACAACATGAAACAAAATTGAAAGAAAAAAATGACTATTTCAATTGTTTAATAGTAACAAAAAATGATTGTTCAAACAACAAGTATAATAACAAATAATCAATAATATGCGAACATTCATATCTTGCAAAATATATAATTATGTCCATATTTATATTTCAATACTTATTTCTCAGACTTTCAAACAATGTGAACAATGTGAAATGTGAACATTCACACTGATTATCAAAAAAATAAAAACAATGACAGCAATATAATTAGAAATAAAAAAAAAAAAAAAAAAAACTCAGTCACTTTAAAAATAAAAATATATCACCCACATCATCATCTTTATCATTATCACTATCATTAACAATCTATGCAATTTTACCATTTCATCAATCCAAATCAAATCAAACCCACATTTGAAGAATATGTTTGTAACAAAATTGATTGGACATAAATAGAGTTTTGACTTACAACAATGGAAAAACATAGAGTTTCGCACACAAAGCAACAATGGACGAATACAAAACTTCAAACACAAAGTGACAATAGAGGAACACAAAGTTTCACCGCAACAATAGAGGAACACAATATTATTTCACCGTCATATGTAAATTAGAGTTTCTAAACCCTACCAAAAAGAGAGTTTCAAAGCCCTAGCACAATGAAATAATACCACAAATGTGAATGAAATTAATGACAAAGAAAAATGTGAATAATGGTAACTACCAAAATAGAAATAGCAACAAAAAGGAAATGTGTATATCCTTTTTCTATGTAATACATATCAACAATAAACATAAGGGTATAATAGTCCAACAAACAATATAAATCAAGAAAAAAGGGCCTCATGGAATAAAAGTATAAATACATGGGACTAATTAGGTTATAATTTTCCTTTGTGGACTTATTTGGTTGGAACACCTCTAAATGAGATTTATCAACTAAAAAACCCTTTAAAAAATGATATCCGTGAGATTCAAGCCCAACCTTTTTCAGATGATAATCTAGTCCAAATTCGGATACTTCAAAAGGAGTTGGAAAAAGTGTTGGATTGTAAGGAAATGTTTTAACATCAGAGATCTAGAATCTACTTCTTGTAGTGTGCTGACAGAAACACCGCTTTCTTTCATGCTATAGTAATCCAAAGGAGGCAATAGCATCAAATGGTCAAGTTAAGAGCTGATTCGGGAGAGTGGTGTGGTGTGGAAGATGCTATTAATAATCAACTTCTATCTCATTTCCAAAATCTGTTTCGAGCCATGGAGACTGGACACTTGACCAAAGCTTTGGCGGTCGTGGAGTGTGAGGTAACTGAAGTAATGAATTTTGATCTAACAAAGCCAATCATAGATAATTAAATAAGAGGGGTGACCTTTTAACTAGGATATCTCAAAGCACTAGGACCAAATGGCTACCTAGGTATTTTCTATCAAAAACACTAGAATGTGATTGGTCCAACACTTTGTGTAGTAGTTCGAATGTTTTTGGATGGAGAGAATGTGTTAAAAGAATGGAACCACATGAATCTTGTATTGATCCCGAAGGTAGCAGCCCCAGAGACATTGCACCTGTAGACACCCCATTTTTGACCACCTTCAAGACTTGGACGCGACTGATGGTTTTGGAAGTTGGGCAGTGCAAAGGTTTAATTTCTTCGGCAAGGAGAGAGAGTCGAATCTCAAATTCATACCCTTTTTTTTGGACCAAAACGATCTTGATCAAAATATTTTAGTCTTAAAACCCTCTCTTTCAAAATGTTTTTGAAATAAAGTTTTTACGATGTTCCGAGGCTCGCATTTTGTCAAAATGTTGCGCTTTTCGGTAAACCGAGCAAGGACAAAATGGAAATAAACGAAAGAGAGATTAAATCTTTGAAAAATCTTTCAAAACACCTTACTTAGGGGTTTGGAGTTGAAGAAAAGAGGAGAAGAGGGAAGAAATCCAGTTGGGGGAGAAAATGGGCATGAACCGTTAAGAAAATGGCAAGCAACCCTCTCTGAATCGGGCCTATTCATTTGCATACTTGGAATCAAGCTATGAGGCCACCACCGTTGGAAATAAGACTTCTGGAGCTTCATTTTTTACTCAAGAATCTCCTAAAGCCAATTCCGGACGGGGGAGATATGGTTGATTGAAGTAGGGCATCACTCCGGTTGGACCGAATCTGCGTGGCTTCACCAAAACAGGCATAACTTTTTTCACAGAAGGAATTTTAATGCAAGGTTTGCTCCATTGGAAATCTAACTTCCGGGGCTTCAATTTGGACACTTGAACGGCCACCATTGGACTTCCCTATCACTAACTGACTACCTTTCTTTCCGGTAGACCCATTTTTTGTCCTGAAAAGTAGCAGGCCGACCAGAAAAGGTGACAGTCCGGCCACCTACCTGGTTGGATGACCATTTTGGACCTTTTGAGCTGACCGGCCATGATCCCCTCCCCAAGTGTGTTCCAGGTGTGCAATTTGTTTTCCTCCAGACCCTATACCCGAGGGTCTTTCCTTTTGGGGGGAAATTTGAATTGGTTTCCCCCCCTCCCATTTTTCCCCCCTTTCCTCCACTCCTTTCCCTATAAAACCAGCACCCTCAGCTGCATTTTTTAGGGGTTAGAAAAATCCATTGGAGCTCTTGAATTCATCCTCCCTCTCCTTCTCTTCCAAGCCTCAAAACACCTTTGTTCTTGGACCATTTCTACACCACCTCATAGCACCACACCTCCATCCTCCATTCCAGAAACTTGAGGCTTCTTTCTAGAGGTGAAGAACTCCCAAACTTGGCCCAAAATTTGTTGAAGCATTGGTCTACAAGGGTGAGTCCCATTTTTCCTCTTTTGTGCCTTATTTTGCTTTGTATCTAAGCCATACTTTCTTGCATTTTTGGACTCCGACCCAAACTGTAAATAGTCATATTTTGAGCCCCTTTTCATGTTTGATTAAGGGTCTTTCTCTGTTTGAGGCCAGCAGCTATCACTTGCTTCTTTATCTCTCTTTTAGGCCAATTTTTGCATAGTATTTTAGGCCTATTTGTGAGCTGTTTTGGATCTTTCCATAAACTGTAAAATATCTTTTTTTGAGCCCCTGTTAAACATTGTTGAAGGGCTCTTTGCCATTTGGGGCCAGCTGCTGTCCCTTTGTGTTTAATCCCTATTTCAGGCCTTTTCTTGCATGATAGTTTGGCCTTATTTGTGATTTTTTTCGTGGCTTGATGTAAACTGTAAAGTGCCCTGTTTTGAGCCCCTCTTCAACTTTGTTGAAGGGATCTTTGCCATTTGGGGCCAGATTCTTTCCCTTTGTGTTTAATCTCTCTTTTGGGGCCATTTTTGCATGATAGATTAGCCCTATTTGTGTTCATTTTTTAGGCTTGTTATAAACTGGAAATATGCATGTTTTGGGACTGTCTTGCATCTGTCTTCATGCTTCATGATAAAATAATGCATGTTTTGTACAGCTATTGGCCAATGCGTATGCCTAGTTTTGTGTTTCGGGGCCATTCCATGCATCGGGTGCCATGTTTCCATGTTTTGGGGTCATTTTGCATCACATTTCAGTGCTGAAACTTGCATGTTTGTATGCTATATTTCGTGCCTTGCCATGCCTTGTTAGAGTGGCATTTGTGCCTTAGGATTGGTCATCGGTTTGCGTGCATGTGTGCACACGTCTCGAGAGTCTCATTTTTCATCTAATGGCTACTGATGTGAGTGTGGCTGTGGTCCACTCATGTTGGTGTAAGTCCATTGTGCATTGTGTATACCATTTCATTTCATAGCATTGTGTATGCTAGGTTGTATGTTAGCGCATTGTGTATGCCATGTTACCTCGTGCATTGTGTATGCCATTTCATAGCATTGTGCATGCTAGGTTGTATATTAGTTGCATTCATGCATGTCATGCATATTGTATTGTGCTTGGGATAAGAGTTAGCCCGAACATGGGAAAGGAGGGATGTTTCATACTCTGAGTGACGGAACGTGTCTCAATTCCTGGTCGCCGACACTCCGGATTATCCATGATGGAGTCTAGGCCTTGTTGTGTTTACATGTGCATCCATTTCATATTGAGTCGTGCAAATCGACTCCTCGGCCATCATGCATCGAGATGCGTAATTGGTGGCACGAGGATCGAGGACTACACTCCCTTAAGAGTAGTCATGCATACATATGTGAAAATACTTTGCCATGCCCCTTTGTTGCTCTCTGTTGCAGCAAATCAGAAATCAGCAACCTTCCGGAGCCTGGCACGCATCCTAAGAACAATTGCAAACATAGGTAAACCGGGGCATCGCAAGGGATTCTCCGCACAAGGCAACCCGAGCATGCCTCATTC
>NW_021025709.1:61023-71625 GCF_004153795.1 Camellia sinensis | reverse complement strand
CAAAATAAGCTGTGTGCCCGAAAACGAGCCATATGCCCGAGAACGAGTTGTGTGCCTGAAACGAGCTGTGTGCCCGAAATAAGCCGTGTGCCCGAAGAATAAGCTGTGTGCCCGAAAACGAGCCATGTGCCTGAAAATGAGTTATGTGCCCGAAATAAGCCGTGTGCCTGAAAATGAGCCGTGTGCCCGAAGAATGAGCTGCGTGCCCAAAGAATGAGCTGTGTGCCCAGAAAACGAGTTGTGCGCCCAAAAAGTGAGCCGTGTGCCTAAAAAATTAGTTATGTGCCCTGAAACGAGTTGTGTGCCCGAAGAATGAGCTGTGTGCTCGAAACGAGCTGTGTGCCCGAAAATGAGCCGTGTGCCCGAAATGAGCTGTATGCCCGATGAGCTGTGTGCCCAAAAGAGCCGTGTGCCCAGATAAACCCATCAACAGACTGGTCACACCACCGACAACTGCTTCCGACTTCGCCACGAAGTACAGGATCTATTTGACAACGGGGTCATCCTCCCACCAGCTCAGCAAAGTCTATCGCCGCTGGATCAGTGAACTTGGGGGATAGTGCGAATATGTGATCAGGGGATGAACCACCTGCGGGCGGCACTCAGTTTACTCCAGAAGTGGCGTATGGCACGCACTGTTTTGAGCATTTGCGAATGATGGTTTTTGTAGCTTCTGACTTGGGTGTTGAGTCAGTTTTGTGGTTTTGTTTTGAGTCTGTCTCTTTGTTTTGAGTCAGTCTTTTTGATTAAGGGTCTGTTTTGTTGTATCGAGTCAATCTTGTTGTATAGAAGTCGGGTGATTCCCGGGGTGTTACTTTGGATATCACTATTTTGCGTTGTGTTTGTCCTTTTGTTTTCTTTTGAGTCTGTTTCTGCCAGAGAGCCAGTAATGCCAACAGATTTGAATGAACAACAGTGGTTTTTCATGCTTTTGTGCTTGCTTCTGCCTTGTGCCAGTTGTGCCAGAAACTTGAATAAAACAACAGTTCTCTTCACCTTCTTTTCTGTGCCTCGAACTCATTGCATTGACCTAAGTTTTTCAAAACTTTTTCTAACACTGTGGTGAAAACGAAGAGGAAGGAATTCCTCGGGTTTTGCAAAAATTTGATCCATTGAGAGAAAGAGAGGCATGCTAGGCCCTTAATGAATGAGATCATGCTTGTTAATGTGAGTACTGAGAAGGATCCTGGCTTGATCCAGATTAGCTCTGCACTGTCTTCAGCGCGAGCGATTTGTCGCTTTCTTAAAAGATTTCAAAAAATGTTTTGCGCAATCCTGCGAAGACCTGTGTGGAATCGCTCTTGAGATTATGCAGCCTAGGATTGCTCTCAGCCTCAAGACTCGGCCCCATGCTTTCAAACCTTGAACTTGCATTCAGAATGTTCAACGGTTAACCACAATGTGAGGCCTGTGTGGCCAGATTTGAAGCAGCCCTCGAACAAGAGGCCAGGAAAGTCGGATCAAGGAGATTAGAACATCAAAAGAAGCTTGCGAAGCTAGATCAAAAGCACCCCTCGAACTAGGGGCAAAATGTCGGATGTGTTCGAAGAGTCCAAGACAAAGACTAGCAAGAAGGCCAAATCCCAGAAGGGAAGAAATAAGAAGGTGTCGCTGAAGGACAACTGAGTCCTGATCCACAACACTAGGGGAAAATTTAGCCCCCACATTGGATGGACTCCTACATCATCAGCAAACAGTAGCCACTCTCTTGGATTCAGACGGATTCGAGATCTTAGAACCATTTGACATGGACCAAGCTACACTTTTACCCTTGAGAGGCTCGCTGGGCCGAAAACCCGGAAGGGCGACCCAGGCAAAAGTTAGAGAAAGAAAAAGAACAAAAAAAAAAAAAGAAAAAAAAGAAAAATGCAAAGAACAAAAAAAAAGAAATGAAGAAAAAGAAATGAAGAATTCTAAAAAAGAATAAACAAAGTAGAAAAGAAATGAAAAGAATTGAAAAGAAAAGAAGAACATAGCTCGCAAGGTTGAAAACCCGGAAGGGCGGCCTTGGCAAAAGTTAGAGTGCAAAAGGAGAGGTTAAATACCCGAGTGTACCTTAACCTCGAACTACGTGAGGCTTGATTCCCATCTTTGGGATACGTAAGCAACTTCATTCTAAAGTCCAGCCGTAAAACACTGTGTCCATGTAATAATTTTGATCATCTTTGCTTTCTCTGAATCCGAAAATTTGGTTGTGTTCGTCACTCTGAGGACTGACTACAATGCGCTACGGTGCTATCCAAACAAGGGGCAACTTTCCGTTGCCATTCAATACGCTGAGGTGCCGTTCAAACAAGGGGCAACTTTCCGTTGCCAGGAAGCTCTCTTCAAGCACGGGGCAATTTTCCTTCGGATCTGAAGTTGTGCATCTCAAGAGCGGGTTCCGTGCTCGTTGAGCAGTGGCCGTTTGCAAAAATAGTTTTTGAGAATTTTTAATGAGGTTGACTAATTTTCTCTCAAAAATTATTCCATTTTTCCAAAACTGGACCATTTCTTGGACCCAAAAAAGAAAATTTTCAGTGCTCATAACCTAACTTGCATGATTTTAAATCAGAAAATCGAACAAGCATGTTAATCTAACTCTCATGTTGGTCAAAATTGTTTTAGTAGAAAGCCAAAAACAAAAATGGTCAAAATAATGAACTAGGGGCACAGTTGAGTCAGAAAATGGGTCTTTTCCCCATTAGGGGCACAGTTGAGTCAGGTGTTCTGTCTTTTCCCCATTTAGTTTTTGTAGAGGCACGAATGCTGAAAGTGTGTATACCCGCTCGAGCGCAAGAAGCTAGCTCGAGGCGGACAAACTAAAAAAAATCAAACGCCGCCAGCGCAAAGTTGACCCGCTCGGCGTTATCACCAAAAATTTTGGGCAACAAGGAATGAGATAACTCACAACCTGCTCGAACGAACGGTGTCACTCGTTGCAGCATCCGACGAGCGGACCCAATCAGCTCTTGATTTTTAGTTGTCCCCACCCGCTCGAGCTCAAGTCTTCTTGCGCTCCCAGCCTCGCCAATGCGTGAGCATCCCTACAAAAAGGCTCAAATCACGGAGGGCGATTTTATCTAAACTACTTCAAGAGGCATTTTTCGATGCCTCCTACAAAAGGTGAAACAATTTAACCCAATGCCAAACGTGTGCTTTCTTCCGGAACCTAAATCCAGAAGTACAACAATCAAGGAAGAGAAACCAGGATCGCTATTAAGCCTCCCCCCGCCTTTTAAAGTAATTTCGTCCCCGAAATTAAAGTTACAAGTTTTTCCGAAAAACATTGTTTTCTCAATTCTCGAAGCCACGAATATCTCATTCTATATCACAGACTATAAAATTCAACAAACTTGACCCATTACCGTTCATGCTGCACTCTAGCAGTTCAAGAGGCAAACTTCCAAGGCTGATTAATATCTCCATACATGCACTGTCAACAGCGCTGCTCGAATCACAGAACAAATTCCGACGCCAAAAGTGTAGTTTCAATTATTTGCATGTGTGTTTGTAAAAAAAGAGGAATTCGTTGTGATACAATAGGTGCCAATGTGTAGAGAAATCATAACCTCTGCCTCCGAGCTCGTGACCATAATTCCGCTTGTGCCAGCTCGCATTCCACAATATTGGCCCGGTGATGTTATAACTGCCAAAAAAATGTTTCACAGTTGTTTGTTGACTAATGCGTGCTCGCAAAGACTCCTCAGAGCTTTAATGCTCGGGAATCGTCTTATTAATGTTCGCATTCAATATTACAAAATCCCATATCACATTGGGTTTAGCTGAGGAGAACATACTCTAGACAAATCATTTAGTTCGCAGTATCTGTTTTTCACGCTCAAGCACGGACATTCCGCTTACTCCTCCGGCTCCAAGTTGGCTTCCTCCATCGAACTGCCATCGAATGTTACTGCCACAAAACTTTACGCAAGGGAATGAGTCTGACTTATCGTCCAAAGAGCCTTAGAGACCAGTACCAGTCGTAGTGCAAGAACCATTACAATTCACCTTGTTTTTTTCGATCTCTCTTTCTTTTTCAAGATTACATACTCCTACAACCCATACGATAGGGACTCCTCAGTCGTCTACTTCTCTCTCTATAGTCGGTCCACTAAACCAAAACAATCGATTGTGCTTCCCTGCTGAGTGACCGTTACTTCGACTACTCAGCTTTCTAGTGATACTTATCATAATTCCATAGGAATTACCTTTCTGTTAAGGCAAAACTGCGGACAAACTATGCGAGGGTGTTGAGGGCTCTTGCTCTTAATCTGGGATCAAAAAATTTGCGAAACAATTTGGGATGACACAATTGATGCGCTCACTCCATATCCCTCTCGTAATGCGTATACCTCTCATCAGTTATACGCCTCCGATTTCATCTCGATCGATAGGAGGGTAACTAAACTTCCAATTCCTATCGTCGCCAGATAACCCTCTAGTACATAAACATTCACTTGGCCTCCTATGTTGGATTGATATCTCATTTGAAATAGATATGAGTTGGGTGATTTTGGGTGTTAAGATGCGATTGCCTCATCTACAAATAATTTTACTCAAAGGAAGACCACCCCTTGGCGTTTTGTATTTGACGCCGGTCGCATAATTGCTTTTTGGCGACTCTGGGTGTAACCAAGCCTCGTTTACGGATAAAGCTCAAACTTTCAACCAGTTCGATTTTTTACTCTTTTAGCCAACTTCCGGGCACCACAGAAGAGTGCATCTGACACCATTGGCTGTTCGTGTTACATACACCATACATATTGGAACCTATTAGGCCAGTCAAGTATATAGAGCCTATAACAGGGAAAAATTGCCTATTTGGGAACTCGATATTTGGGGTCATTAGTCTGTAATAATGAATTTGCTCTCCATTGTTAAATTGGCCTTTCAAACGGGGCGATAGACTAGAAAATATGCCTGTATATGAATACTAGAGCTTGAAGAAAAGCTGTGTTAGTAGGGCTTGGATTATAAATAACATTCCGACCTCACATAGTTGGAGAAATAGGCCTTCTCACCATAATGTATCTCCTGACTTAATAGTGAAGGACGAGCATTTCTCATAGACATCTTTATGTCTACTAAAGGATAAATACTACTTATGGTAGTGATCTCACTCTCGGAGCTGTGGAGGATAGTCTCATCATGTACTTTGTAGGAGCATTGGGTCTTAAAGCATGGATTGCTTAAAGGTGTTTAGGAGATATTGACACCACTTAAATCAAGTTGTGTGGATACTCTGTTAGGAACTCAAATACTGCCAACTAGAGGGTGCCTAGCAGCTGTATACACCGAGGATCCTGGCTGTCATGAAATTTTCTCACTAGAAACTCGCTCGCACCTCCTGTAGATGATCAATCTCACATATTATACTGTCATGCCGAATATGACGAGAGTTGCGCGAACATACAGCATTGGCGGATCGTGATCGCGAACTCATATTTTCCGAGTGACGTCAAATAAGATATAAAGTCCATTGACTTAGTCAACAGTACATTATAACTACTATACCACCACTTGAATAGCATCACTTACCCCGCTTAAGTCCCTCGGAAGACCTACAACGATGAGGCCGGTCCATGTTCAGTTAACAGTGGTGCTATGAAATGCTCCCGCTTTCACTTAAGAGACATAGCCTAGTGCAAAAGAAGATGTGCAACAATACCAAACCCATGGCTGGGGCCTGTTCGAAATCCCATCTCGCCTTTCACTTGTTGGGACAAGTAAGGGCCAGCATCGTCGACACTTTCCAGAGACTGTAACCACATATCGGCAGTTTCATTACCCTCCGGTACCATACCTCTGATTGGCAAATTGAGAAAGATCTCAGTCATGACACTTCATCAGTTATGATTAGCCTACTTTGCGTGCTCGTCACCCACATGTTACCGTGTATTTGTGAATAGGTGAAACAGTCTCGTGAGAGTTTAGTTAAGTTTAACATTTTCAGTTGCTAATGCTTTAGTTATTAGCTACTTATCATTTCTCGAACTAAGACTTTCGTGATCAGAACAGACGGTCTCATATCTCGGTATATCCTGTGACACTCCAGGTGCCGAGTTGTGGATACACAGTCTACAACACCCTACTTATATCAGTGCGCGACTATACTCTATTCTGAGAGGGATACAGTGGCTCTACTCCCGGAGCCTATCCTCAAAGGCCATTGTAGCTTGAGGAAGGCTTCAGCAGCTCTCTACTATGTGGCGTTCTACATCCTTCTGAGTTTCTTACTCGAAGTGTTAGGCTTGTTTATTGCTATGATAAATCTAATCATGAATATCAAGCAAAAGTGCTTATTGTGTAGAGTTGCGTAGCCTCTATTCTTTTGCTAAACTAAGTGGATTGTACGTGTGCGCAGAAAAGGTCATATAAATCATCCAACTCAGCCTAAGGTCGCATATACTCCTATATCATATTTTTGCCTCCACTACTCGTCGAGATCCTTTATTGAAGAATTACTCTGTATACAAATGGTAGCAACATCTTAACAATAATATGGAATTAACCTCACTTCTATGTTGACACTATCGGCCACTGAATGTATGCTATTGATGACCTGGGTTTTTTACTTCTCGTGAGTGGACTGATGTTACTATTAGACCGAAGAACATCTCAATATTATTTCATATTTCCTCAAATGAGAGCGTCTCATGATTTATCTACAACATCAATCCATCCTCTACAGAGATGATTTCAATGTCTCCCTTTGACGCTAAACCAGGTACTTCAATCGCTTACTGTCAATGATCTCTTTCATGCGAACACTCTCCGAAAAAGCTCTTCTACCATGGAGCTCACGAGGGCTAGTGTCCTCGCAAAGCATGGCCTCATCTCAGGTGCGCATAAGGATCAGGTGCTTTGTTGGTTTATAGTTGCTATAGTGCCTAAGAACTAACGTGTGAAGGTGTAGTCATTTCCCTGCGTACGCGTTTCTCGAAGACATCTTAATTTTTTCAGCGACTCGACGTGAGCATCAGGCTACCACTTGTAGTCGCGACAGGCGATATCTCTTTGCATTCAGATGATCACAACCTCTGATCCCTCTATGAGGCATCATACAGACTAAAAACCGCATACCTCCAGAGCTAGCGTAATTTCTTGAATGCCAACACTCGGAGCGGTGGTCAATCTAACTTTCAATCTTCGAGCGGACTGGGACGACGCACTTTTCCACAAGTTACATACTCCACAGTCTAACCAATAGTGCACTCTTTTTTCATAAATCTCGCGCTCCTCTCTCTCTTCACGAACACTCACACTTGCTCTCTCTTATTAGCTAAGCCGAATGATTAGTAGTCGTATGTTAGTACAATCTTCACAACTTATATATTCGTGTGCATAAATAAAGTACCCGAGTATATGAGCGCATGCTACGAAGGAGCGTCTACGATTCTATGTCGACTATAATCAGAAGAAGTTGATGACTTCTTCGGGGGGCGCCAATCTTACACTGCCTCAATCTTGGATTAATCAATAGACACCCCTTTCCCTGGAAACACATGGCCTAAGAAGCTTGACCTCTCCTAGCCAGGAGACTCCACACTTTCCAAATTTTGCATACAGCCTATGGCTCTAAGCAACTCGAGCCTACCATCTTAGTGTCCTCGTGGCTCCTTCATCCAAGGCGAATAAGATCAAAGAAATGTCCATCCACGAAAACGATTATAAAAACGATCTAAAGAATTCCTCAGAATTATCCGGTTCGATCAAATCCATAAACATTGTCGATGCATTGGTGAGCCAAAAAAGGCCATCACTAGAAACTCAAGTTGCCTACCAGCGTACGGAATGTGTTTCGGATATTCTCCTCCCTGACCCTTCAACGTTGTATGGTAACCCCGATCTTAAGTCTATCTTGGAGAACACGGGACCCTTTATTAACTGGTCAAACAAGTTCATCTATACGGGGCCATAGGGTACTTATTCTTAACCGTGATATTTTGCCGTGTATCTTCCATCTCTTCTCGCGGTAGTGTTTGATTAAAAGTTCTCAAGAGTAGACGACTTCTATAACTCACTCTTTTATTGTTGGCTCTAGCATGTAGAGTTATCTCTCTCTGAGCTCCTGCTGTAACGAGAAGTTGGATTAGGACGATTTAGAGAGATATGTGAAGCAAAGCTGAAAGAGAAACCTCTCGTGTGTGTTAACTAAAGTCAAAACTCAGCGATGGTTGTTATGAGATATAGATAGTACACCTTGATCAAAACTCACCATTTCTAATATGGGCGAGTTAATGGATGGACGAGAACTTGTGTGGTGGTTATAAGAGATGATTCACATTTTATTATTATCGGGTGTCTTGGGATGATTATGATTGGCGCAGAAGCGGAAACATTCGTGATTCATCTTTTGCCTAAAATCTCTTGAATTACATCGTATGTATTATGTGGTGATTGGATGGGTTATGTGATGACACCAATTAGGCTAAACAAGATTCCTTGGTGTTGTTTGGAAAAAATTAATCTACAAAAAGCACATTTTGCGACCAAAAATACTTCGCAGATAGAAACTTACAACCACTATCATATTTAGCGCGTCCAAACTACTATATCGGCACTTGGGCGACTAATATTTTAGTCGTAGGTCTTACATCACAGTGCTACTACATCATATTTATAAGCTAACTATCGATGTTTTGTATACCGCTAAAGCTCACTCCGCCCGTATATTCTCATTGCGAATACTTGGCGACTTATACAACCAAAAAATTTAGTGGTCGGCATAAACAAATAGCCTGTAATAGACCGATCCACGCATAGTATAGATTGCAAACACATCAACCAAAAAAAAAAGCTCTCTCAGTCGCTGTATATTTGACTGTTACTTAACTGGACTGACCCTCCTGAGGAACATTTAGTCCCGAATAGCAAAGGGTAATCAAACATTAGATATTTTTATATACTTGCTCTTGGTCGGAACTAGAAATTATGACAGTCGTACAAAACCATTCTTCACTTATATCCTCACAAATAAAACAAAATCAGAGATCAACCCGATACTATTATCTTTTGACTGACTTACATACATAATTGGAGATACAGAGTCGGCGATCGACGACTTCTATATTCGACAACCATGGACAAATAAAAAAAATATATTCCTTTTGCGTTTTCTATTATAAGTCCAAGCGACTAAATAGTTTTCTAGGTCCGCTAAAAAAACCTTACTTCTCAAATGACAACACCAAAAAATGATCATATAGTCCGCGAAATTAACTTTTTATTTTTTTGCGTATTATTTTCATTTTTTTTATTTTTTTTATCTTTGCAGTCTTCCTGACTGAAATTAGTCGCAGAATGTGTTCAAATTATAATTTACAACATGTAAAAAGTAATTGATAATTTCATGCTAACTATGTGGCCCAACGTCCCCATTTACCACAATTACAGTTTGGCCAACTCTTTTTACTTCTTCCACACGGTATCTCTTCTCTGGCTTGACATTTCGTCCCTCTGGTCTCTCGTCAGTAGATGTTACATACAAGAATAGGATAATGTCACTAGCGTTTATCAATCAACACATTGGCATATAGCCGAGTTAGTTTAAACTAAGAGAGAACATCATCAGAATAAACTCCAAAATGGCTCATTTTTCGCAACTCTTGGATCTCAATTCCATCCACCATTCTTGCCTCTACAAACTCCCAATGCAAGATGTAGGTTCCTCCCACCGCATGCTTCCCGGAACATACACAAATATTCCGTGCGGCATCGTCCCAAGCAGAGGTTTCGACTATCCGGCGGCAGCCCGGATGACGAACAATGGTGATATGAGTGCGCCGGTTAAGTGCTGAATAATACCGAGTCGAAAGATTGCCGCCGCCATGTGGGTTGTAGAAGGTTTATCGGAGTACCGCACCAGGCGTTATGTTAGCCGAATTTCCGCTGTTGTAGCCGAAAGAGCTCTTTCGGTGGCTACACCCCCTTCTTCAATTCAACCCTCTCTGTTTTCGTTCACTAGACCACAATTACACCATTTTTCATTACTATATACATTACTGAAAAGATTAGTTTGAGAGGAGTGAGAGAAGCATCGAGAGCGAGAGAGAGACTCTGAAATATTTCTGATATATGCATATTACAAAGAGAATGAAACTCTCTCTTTATGAGAGGAAATATGCACATTGGATACCAAAACAACCCACTACCACCGAAAGTATAAAAGACTAATGCTTAAAGAAAATCAAGCTAAAGCTTAAAGGAATAAAGCTAAAGGCTAAAGTTAACATTAACAAGTATACAATTAACAATTTATAACATTATATCTAACAGCCCCCCGCAAACTCAATGAGGGAAAAGATCAACCAAAGTTTGATTTGGAAACAAGATCAGTTTGAAGCGGCCAGGAGGATGAGCTTTAGTGAATTATATCAGCGGGTTGTCGACTGAAAAGCAATAGGAAGAAGATGAAACAGTACCGCAGGTAACATCTGGCGAATGAAAATGATAATCAATGTGTCTCAATAATGTTTGGTGGCGATCATGAAAAAAATCATTGTGAGCAATCTGAATGGCACTCTGATTGTTCACAGTGAGAAACGGCGGTAGGAGCAGATGAAGGACATCCATATCACAATGGACCAACGAAGCCAGAGAAGTTCTGTGAGTAGTATC
>NW_021025709.1:8330-54603 GCF_004153795.1 Camellia sinensis | reverse complement strand
GAAAGAGGTCTTCGTCTTTGTAAACGTCTGAGCGTCTGTGTCTTTGTTTTGGTCCTCGATATCTTGCTTTGAGTCAGGTCCGAGTGTGTCTCATGTGTATTACGGTTGCTTTTACTTTTGTTTTCCAATTTATTGAGTATTTTTCGCTGTGTTCAGTTGTAGGCTCAATACCTCAGGTCGAGAACTCATTTCTCAATTTCAAAAAAAAAAAATCATCTTGTCGCTTAGAGGCTGTGCCATTCTCCAATTGTGGAAAAAACAGGATTTGTTCTTTCATTAACTGAGGTTCCACCCCCCGACAAGTCGTGAACGGTAAAACAAGGCCTATCTGAGCTATTTAGGTTCCAGACTGGCAAAGCCAAAGAAAAAGACGGAAAATTTGGAGCATCTTAGCATGTTTCAACTTTTAGCAAATCCCGAGACTGCATTCAATATGATAACCTCTTAGCCTTGTCAGTGTCTCCGAAGAATGAGTGTGACTCTATCAAGTTAAGACATGCTTCAGTCATATGGCAATTAAACAAGCAAACAGATGTTATCTCTCGGCCAATTACAGGGTAGGTGCCCTTTTTGAGCTGAGTGTGTTCAAGTCCCTAAGAGGTAAATCAGAGGGCAACCAGAGTTACATATTGATGCTCAATCTTACTGATGAATGTGAACTTTCAATATACCACGTTGTTGCATTGCGTGCGTGCCGCGCATCGTTATATTCATGCATACGAATATGCTTACTTTCGATATCCGCATAGAATATGCTTTGCTTGTTCATGATAGAATATGCTTGCTTTCAATATTACATAGAATGTGCTTCCATACTTTGCATAAAAATGCTCGTTATTTTTGCATGAAAAATGGCTCCCAATACTTTGCATAGAACTGCATTTTATCGCACTGTCTTGTGCACTTACACTTTGTATCTCACTTGCACTATCTTGTGCATCTTGTGGTTGTATCTCACTACGCCGTCTATCTTGTGCAATTTCAAATCACTCGCACTGTTAGCGTATCGCGCTGATTAGCGTATCGCACTATTTTGTGCATTTTAATCATTCGCGCTATTTGCGCACCTCCATCGCACTGTCTTGTGATTGCATTACGCGCTATTTTGCGCACCTCATCGCATTGTTTTGTGCAGTTTATCAATTCGCACTGCCTTGTGCATTTCAAATCACTCGCGCTGTTTAGGTATCGCGCTGTTCTAGCGTTATCGCACTGTCTTGTTGATTTCAAATCCACTCACGCTATTTAGCAGTATCGCGCGCTTTAGCGTATCGCACTGGTTTGTGCATTTCTTAATCACTCGCGCTGTTTACGCTTTCACACTGTTTTGTGCATTTCTAATCATGCGCTATTTTGCGCACTCCATCGCACTGTCTTGTGCATTGCATTCATCGCGCAATTTTGCGCAACCTCAAATTGCACTGTTTGTATGCAGTTTATTATTCGCCACTATTTGCATTTCAAAATCAATCGCGCTGTTTAGGCGTATCACACTGTTTTTTGTGCATTGTATCATTCACGCTATCTTGCCGCGTCCACCCCCCATACACTTGTTTAAGTGCATCTATATTTCACTCGCGCATTTTGCGCATCGCACATTTTGTGTACATTACTTGCATTGTGATCCATTTTATCGTTGCTATCTTGCCATCTCACCTGTACTTGTTAGTGTATTGCATCGCACTATCTTGCGCCGTGGACCATTACTTGCATTTGCTGTACATGCATTGCATCGCGCTATCTTGCGCACCTTATCTGTATCGCAACTATTTTGTGGCATTCACCCTGCTCTTACTGTTTTGTTAACCTAGGCACGCACATTGTCATCCTGTTTAGCACTGTTTGTGCATCACTCTGCATCCGCACTGTCTTTGCACATTGTTTTTTTTTGCATCACTTGCACTGTCTTATTTGCATCTTCGGTCTAGGAGACCTTAAATCCTTGCATCATCATTCGCCGTTGTTTGGGCATCACACTTGCATTTATTCGCACTATCTGTGGGCACCTTCGCCGTCTATGCGAGTACCTTAAATCTACTAAGGTTGCAATTTCCTTTGGTGTTTGTCGTGCCCGACGACTTCTGGTGGTCTGTATAGCCACCTGCCTGTGTTTGCAGTGAGTTTCTAGCGAGGACCAACTAAGACGCGTGGGAAACTAGAGACGAGTTCGAATGCTTATGCCAATTAGAACGCAAAGGTTCGGGATTTTCCGAGACTAAAGTCTGGTTTAAATACCCAGGGGTATATCTCGGCTTGAAATTCTGTATGGCAACCCCATAGATTGAGATAGCATCTGTATGCACCTCAATTCTGTGATACTGATCCAACCGTAGTCTGTCACCCTGTTGGAGAATAGTGGACAAGCTGCGACCATAGATCAGAGAGAAAGTAGTACCTGCTTTATGGTCAACTGAAGAAGCGCGAGATCCCAACCAGCATGAGGTAAGTCATAGCAATTGCCCCTGTGAGGCTACCTTCATTTTTCCTAGCTATTACATATGCATTTCAGTGTATTACATTTACAGTGCATTGCATTAAGTCCAATTTTCAAACCGGCTCTCGCGTAGCGGTATAAGTCCTATTCTTCAAACCGGCTTCGCGTTGGCATATAGTCCAATTATCAAAATATTTCTGCATATCATTTTTATCCTGCCTGAACTACGCTGTTTGCTTCCTTGCAAAGGATACGTAGGCACCTTGCGGCATAACATTATTTATCTATATTTTGTTTGTTTGTCCCAAGTCTTCGGCCTTGTCAAAAAATGGTCTCTGGCTTGATGCATCCTCATCGTATTTGTCGATTCCTTCAAAGAGGGCACCTGTAGACACCCCATTTTGACACCTTCAAGACTTGACGCGAACTGGCATTGGTTTTGGAAGTTGGCAGTCAAAGGTTTATTTCTTCGGCAAGGAGAGAGAGTCGAATCTCAACTTCATACCCTTTTTTTTGGGACCCAACGAATCTTGATTCAAAATATTTTAGTCTTAAAACTCCTCTCTTTTCAAAACGTTTTTTGAATAAAGTTTTTACCATGTTCGAGGCTCGCATTTTGGTCAAATGTTTCCTTTCGGTAAACCGAGCAAGGACAAAAATGGAAATGGATGCGAAAGAAGATGGAAAATCTTTTGAAAAAATCTTTTGTTCAAACACCTTACTTAGGGGTTTGGAGTTGAGAAAAGAGGGAAAGAGGAAGAAATCCAGTTGGGGAGGAAAATGGGCAATTAAAACCGTTAGAAAAGAAAAGCAGCCCCCGCCGATCGAGGCCTATTCATTTGGGCATTACTGGAATCAAGCTATGAGGCACCACCGTTGGAAGAAGACTTCCAGAGCTTCATTTTTCAACTCAAGAATCTCCTAGCCAATTCCGGACGAGGGAGACATGGTTGATTGAAGTTAGGGCATCACCTCGGTTGGACCGAATGCTGCGGGCTTCACCAAAAACAGGCATAACTTTTTTCACAGGAGAATTTAATTGCAAGGTTTTGCTCCATTTGGAAAGATAAACTTTGGGCTTCAATTTGCGCACTTTGAATGGCCACATTGGACTTCCCTATCACTGACGAACACTTTCTTTCTGGCAACCATTTTTTGTACCTCAAAAGTAGCAGGCGACCAGAAAAAATGGTGGGCAGGCCGGCCACCTACCTGGTTGGATGACCATTTTGGCCCTTTTGAGCTGGCGCCATGATCCCCATCCCAAGTGTGTTCCAGGTGTGCAATTTGTTTCTCCAGACCTATACCGAGGGTCTTTTCCTTTTGGGGAAATTTGAATTGGTTTTTCCCCCATTTCCCCCCATCCTCCACTCCTTTCCCTATAAAACTAGCCACCCTCAGCCTGCATTTTTCAGGGCGTTAGAAAAATCCCATTGGGGCTTCTGCATTCATCCTCCTCTCCTTCTTTCCAAGCCTTCAAAACACCTTTGTTCTTGCGGACCATTTCTACACCACCATAGCCACCACAACCTTCCATCTCCATTTCCAGCAACTTAAGGCTGCTTCTAGAGAGTGAAGAACCCAAACTTGCCAAAAGTTGTTGAATGCATTGTCTACAAGGGTTGAGTCCATTTTTCCATCTTTTGTGCCTTATTTTGGCTTTGTATCTAAGCGTACTTTCTTGCACTTTATGGACTTCCAACCCAACTGTAAATAGTCTATTTTTGAGCCTCTTTTCATTGTTTGATTAGGGTCTATTCTCTGTTTGAGGCAGCAGCTATCACTTGCTTCTTTATCTCTCTTTTAGGCACAATTTTTGCATAGTATTTTAGGCCATTTGTGAGCTGTTTGATCTTGCATAAATGTAAAATATCTTTTTTTGAGCCCTCTTAAACATTGTTGAAGGGCTTTTTGCCATGGGGGCCAGTAACTGTCCCCTTTGTGTTTAATTCCTATTTTTAGCCTTTTCTGCGATGTTGGCCTTATTTGTGATATTTTTGTGGCTTGATGAAACTGTAAAGGCCCATGTTTGAGCCTCTCTCAAACTTTGTTGAAGGGGTTCTTTCTCCATTTGGGGCAGCTTCTGTCCCTTTGGTTTATCTCTCTTTTTGGGCCATTTTGCATGATAGATTTAGGCCTTATTTGTGTTCATTTTTTAGGCTTGTTGTAAAACTGGAAATATTGGCATGTGTTTTGAGGACTGTCTTGATTGTCTTCATGCTTCATTTGATTAAAATAATGCATGTTTTGTAAACTATAGCAATGCTGTATGCCTAGTTTTGTGTTTCAGGCATTCCATGCATCGGGTGCCATGTTTCCATGTTTTTGGGGTCATTTTGCATCACATTTCAGTGCCTTGAAACTTGCTGTTTGTGATGCCAATATTTCGTGCCTTGGCATGCCTTGTAGAGTGGGCATTTGTGCCTTAGGATTGGTCCTCGATTTGTGTGCATGTGTGCAACATCTCGAGAGTCTCATTTTTTCATCTAATTGAGCTACTGATGTGAGTGTGGCTGTGATCCACTCATGTTGGTGTAAGTCCATTGTGATTGTGTATGCCATTTCTTTTCATAGCATTGTGTTGCTAGTTTGTATGTTTAGCGCATGTGTATGCCATGTTACCTCATGCATCGTGTATTGCCCATTTCATAGCATTGTGCATTGCTAGGTTGCTATATTAGTTGCATTCATGCATGTTCATTGCATATTGCATTGTGCTTGGATAGAGTAGCCCAAATACGGAAACGAGGGACATTTTCATACTCCGAGTGACGGAACGTGTCTCAATTCCCGGTCGCCGACACTTCGGTTATCCATGATGGAGTCTAGCCTTGTTGTGTTTACATGCATCCATTCTCATATTGATCGTGCAAATGCGACTCCTCGGCCATTGAATGCATCGAGATGCGTGATTGTGGACGAGGATCAGAGGACCTACAACTTCCCTGAAGAGTATGTCATGCATACATATGTGAAAATACTTGCCATTGCCCTTTTGTTGCTCTTTGTGCAGAAATCAGGAAATCGGCCAGCCTTCCGGAGCTTGCACGCCCTTCCAAGAACAATTGCAAACAGAGGCAAACCGGCGGTCATTGCGAGGGATCTCCGCACAAGGCAACGCCGAGCTGGCATCATTCATCATCACGGGAAGCAGATTTGGGCAGTCCCTGACTTGCCATAGCCAATTTATTGTTTCCTAT
Organism: Camellia sinensis; assembly: GCF_004153795.1. NCBI lineage: Eukaryota > Viridiplantae > Streptophyta > Magnoliopsida > Ericales > Theaceae > Camellia > Camellia sinensis. Next base: position 48,969 of record NW_021025709.1, on the reverse strand, counting down.
TTAAAATTTGTTAATTAATTAGGCATTTTGATATTTTCATGTTAATTATTTGGACTTGTATATTATTTATTCGGACCCTCTGTGCAGGGCACCAACTGTAAATAAGTAGTGCGTGTGGGGATGTTGTTCTTATAACCCCACCGTCTTTCTCCCTTTTATTTACCCGCTTATTGATGGTTAGGAATTTAGGCATGTTTCAATTAGCATACAGTATGATAGCATCGTTTGCATTCCATTTCATCGTTTTTGCATGCCCGGGCTCGCGCCGCACATACTAACTGCATTGTATTTTCAATTCCCAAGTTGATTACATGTTAGCTTGTAGCATTTCATATGCCAATGTTTAGAATTAGTCGGAGCTGCTATAGTTGCATTTTTGCATGTGTTTTTGCATTAGGCATTTCTTGTATAATTAGGATCACTGCTATGGGATTCTAATTAGCTTCTGTTTTGGCTTGGAGTACTTCGTAAGTTTTATGCGTTTAGCATCCTTGCATGGTGATTATGTGAGTGACCTGCCATGATAGCATGCTTACCATGAGGCTATCCTTATGTGATTATAACCATGCCTTGGAATGCCGTTGGGTGAGGTTGGGTTAATTGGCATTGGACAATTCATTCAAATGTGTTGTTTTTAAGCCCACTAGTAGTGGCAAAATCATAGTTTTCTAACCCACCTGAGGGTAGCAAATCCACGTCTTAGCTACCTGCGGGTAGCCACTATAAACCATTTTCAAATAAACAAACATGAAATGTTGTTCCAATTCAGAGCGACCCCAGTCTTACTTGTATGCCACGTGCGCATCACATAGTAAATCTAGGCTAATAACCGAAATAGAACACATTAATGTTTTCAAAAATTAGATATCATGGTTAGTAGAGGCCGATCTTGATGGCGAGGGCGGGGTGTCACGAAGTGACCTATCCCCAATCAGTTACAAGTTCCCAGCCGATGGCAACTTTTGGTGATGCGGACACGTGTGGCCTTAGGGCAACGAGTTCAGGGTTTACCTAATTCCCAAAATAAAATATTTTAGGTGGCGACTCTGTACTGGCCAAAGCAGTCCATGTTTGGCCACTTTCTTTTTCTAAAAATCATGTATTTCTCAAAACTATCTTTGCCCGGATTTAGGGACTCTTTGGTTCAGATTAAGACCTGCAATTTGAGAGTCCTGAATGTAGTGACCCCAATATCAAACGGAACGGGGGACCCTCGTTCTCCGGGGCGTTCGGGGGACGTCTACAGCACCATATTCGATCAATCAGCTTATCTGCAATTTAAGATTTAAAAATTATCAACAAAAATTTTGGCGAATAGGCGTCAGAGAGTACTCCAATAGCTTAATCACGCCAAATCAATCAGCCTTTGTCCTAGGTCGTTTGATCAAGACAATATTCCTTGTCAGCGCATGATGCATTCACTTCTGAGACATAAAAGAGAGATAGACAAGTGGCATTAGCATTGAATTGGATTTAGGCCTATGATTGGACTCAATGGGACTTCTTAGAAACAGATGCTCAGAAAATTAGTGTTTCAGTGCACAATGGGCTCGGTGGTATGCAAGCGTGTATCGACGCGGTTAGTTCTTCCAATTTTTTGTAAATGGCGGAAACTGTGAGCTGCAGTTCTTTGCGAGTTGTGGAATCAGGCAAGGGGAACTCCAAAAATAGTCATGCAGACTTGTCGAGAGATGTTTTTCGCCAAACCTAATTCGAGTCTATTTCAATCATTCCTTGTTTGACCTGGACCCTCTGTTGTATCCTGATAGGGTATTGATGGTTTCACTATTGATGTTTAACACCTTGTTTCTTCTATCTCCTTACAAGTTAACCTGCCTTTTGGATTGTTGTGCGTTGCGTTTGGACAAGTGTTGCTAGTTCCAAACTCTTGTTGCCCAAAATTTTCCTCCTCCTCTCGGCGCACTCCAGCACTTCTCGAGCAGGCTTTTGTGAACTTCTCAATATTTGCAGGTCTGTTAAAACACTGAGGGAGTGTATTCTAGCGCTACGAGCGGTATCCTTCCTGCGCCTCAAGCGAGCTCCAGCTCGAGCGGCCATTCTTGCAACTGAGTGAGTTCAGGTCTGTTGCCTGCAAAACACTAGAAGTTGTACATTCTGAGCTCGAGCATAAGTTTCTTTGCGCTTGAGCGAACGACTTATTTGTGTCTAACGCTCGAGCGTCAATTCTTAAGCGCTCGAGCGAACTGCCGCATAATATCAATTTTCGCTCAAACATCACATCGTAGCAGGCACTCTTTTTCATAACTTTCTCCCTCAAATCCCAAAATCAAGCTCCTCTCTCTAAACTCACACTCTCTCTTCACTTTTTACCTTGATTTTTAGTGGTATTTCTCCACCGATTACTTGTTGATAAAAGATTAGAGCATCTCGAGGGGCTAATTTATCCAAATAGAGTTGGGATTTCCGGTTTTGTCGTTTTAGTGTCTCCATTCTCTCGCTCAAACTTTTAAACTTGATGAGATAGGACTTTCTACACTCTTCTATGAGGTTTTTAAATTAGCTATTTGTTGATGTGTAAGATAATATTGGGATTTGAGATGATTTTGAAACAAACCAGGGTTTTGACTTAAAATTCAAAAGAGGGGTTTTTTTAATGAATGTATTGAAATGGGTTATGCGGAGTAAATATGAGCTTGTACGTCATATGTACATGTGTTAAATGCATTGATTTTCTGGTGTTTGGATGAAATTAGAGAAAAAATTGGAGTTTTGCCCTAAAATCTCTAGAATAATTATTTTTTGTTAAAGTGTAGAATGGTATTGGGATATGAAATTGAATGCGTTGTTTAAATCACTACAACAAAAAGAACCTTTGGCGAATCAAAATTTGGTGACTAAAAAAATTTAGCCATGCAACAGTTATGGATTGGCGACTATATTTTTTTTAGTCGCCAAGAATAACTATTAGCTACTATTTTTTTTTAGTCGGACAAGGTAATATTCATTATTGGTGACTAAAAAATTTAGTCGCTAAAAAATGCCAGAATTAGAGACAAAAAAAACTTAGTCGCTTTGTATATATATTTGACTTTTGGCTTACTAAAATATTTATGTCGCGAACTAGCCAAGAAAAATTATTTTTTTCTTTGGTGACTAAAAATTTAGTCGCCAAAATCTTCTTTTTAGTGACAAAAAAAAAAAAAATAGTCGCTCGATATTTGATTTTGGCTACTAAAATGTAGTCGCCCGAATGAAAATAAAAAAAATTATTTTCCTCTTTGAATTTGGCGACTAAAGTTTTAGTCGCCAAAAACTTACTTTCACCAACAAAAAATTATTTTAGTCGCCAAATAAATTTTTTTTTTTTTAATCTTTGGTAACCTATCTTCAGCGACTAAAATTTAGTCGCGAATGTGTTCAAAAAAATTTTGGGAAATATTTCAAATTGGTGCCTAAATTTTTGCCCAAATCTATTACTTCTCTTCACACGGTTCTTTCTCTCTTGCTGTCCCTCTGTCTCTCTCTGTCACACAGAGAATTTGTAGGGTTTGTTTGCGTAATGGAGATCATCGATACTCAAAGCCTTTCGAACTTGGATCTCAATTCCAAACCACCATTCTCTTACAATTCCATCAAGATTTGCTCCCACGCTGCTTCCCAACAACTATCTCCGGCGATCGTCCTAAGCAGAGGTTTCGACTCTCCGGCGGTGGCGGCCGGAATGACAAACAATGGTGATGTGAGTGGAGCCGGTGAAGTGTCGAATAATACCGAGTCGAGTGCCGCCGCCATGTGGGTGCAGAAGGTTTATCGGAGCTACCGCACCAGGCGTATGTTAGCCGATTCCGCTGTTGTAGCCGAAGAGCTCTGGTTGGTACACCCCCTCTTCAATTCAACCCTCTCTGTTTTTCTTCATTAGACACACTAATTACACCATTTTTATTACTATACATACATACATAAATGTGAACGCTTTAATTTAGCGATGATTATTATGAAGGTGGCAAGCAATCGACTATGCTAGATTGAATCGGAGTACGATTTCCTTCTTCAATTTTTCGAAACCAGAGACGGTAGCTTCGCGGTGGAATCGAATCAGATTGAATGCTTCTAAGGTTTCATCTTCTTGTCTTGTGCTAAAAAAATTAAAACAACAGAAATTATAAAGCCATCTCCAGTCCAATTTGAGTAAAAATATCATTTCATTATACACTAGTAATCCAATGGCCAAACTCGTATTTGAGTAAAAATTTGATAAGTGGCACAATTTTAAATTTAGAAGCTATTATTATATCACTCAAAATTGTCTTTAAAAATTTGAGTAAAAAAAGTGTCTCCCTTGATTTGGGTTAAAATTTTAGCAAAATTCATTTTGATATGAGTTTTAAGTGGAGAGAGATTTTGAGCATTTTTACTCGAATTTAAATTTGATATGGGTGAAGGGTAAGGATTGGAGATGCCCTAATAGTGGAGTGCTTTTTTTTTTGACTCAATACCTGTTATAGATTTCACTGCTTTTTTTTCCCACACAAGCGAGTGATAATGACTTGTTATGGGCAGTTGGGTACAGGTTTGTCTAAGGATGCCAAAGCTCAAAAATTGGCTTTCCAGCACTGCATTGAAGCTGTAAGTTTTCCTAATCCTTTGCCTTGTGCCCTTCTTTTATGTTGTTGCCCTTTTCCATTACCTTATACTAATTTATGGTATTGTTTTTTCTGATTCATATATCTGCCTAGAGAATAGCATGCCATCTTACGAAGTAGGCATTTAAAATGTTTGTTTTACTCTGTGAATTGTAGATTGATCCAAGGCACCGTTATGGGTACTCTCTCTCTCTCTCTCTCTCTCTCTCTCTCTCTCAACTCGGTCTCTGCGATTTGTGAACTCAGCATTGTTGATCACAACAAGCTTTACAACTACAGCCTTGCCTCCCCCTCCCCCAAATTCCCCCACGGTGTCCTCAGCGAAGATGGGTACTCTCTCTCTCTCTCTCTCTCTCGCAATCTCTCTGTTTGTGTGTATATTTGAGTGTATACCATGTTTCTTGATGTGGGTTTTTGTTCTTTTGTTGTGCTGACATGACCTTCATGATTGGGTTGAATTATGGGCCCTTCTATGATTGTAATGCATTATTATGATTAGTTTGAGGTGTTTAGTGCTTTTTACACAATAGCTCAAATATAATAAGACTAAAGTCTGACATGATTGCATTGACTTCCTTTTTATTAAGACTAAAGTGACAGAAACTAATGCAAAGGTGTATAGACACATGAATAAACAAGGGTAAAACATACATTTTATAATAAAAGAGATAACATCAGTTTTTTTCATCCATACAACTAATGAATTACTGATGAAAAAGGGGCCAAATGTTGGGTGAATTAAAACATCAAGGGAGGTCGGTATAATTATGTCAAAAGTGTGGGGCTAATTGTATTTTCTCTAAACCTCAGGGGAGGTTAGTGTAATTTACCATAGAAATATCGATGTTTAGGAAGCCAACTAATTTTTGACAGTCCCAGCCCTTGCTGAGACCATGGGTGGATTTTTTTGGTGAACCATCCAAGTTACATGCATGATCCAATATTTATCCATATTTTCTTTTGTAATATTATGGTTGATTATATTATAAAAGGAAAAACTGAGTATTCTTTCTCCACTGCAGATTTTATTCGATTTCCAACTTACTTGAATGTCTTTTTGATATTATAGGACTGTGGGGGTCCATCACATTGTAGCACGGGCTGTAGTGCGCTTGTGGCTCACAAGATAGGAGCTAAACATTCTTGAAAGTTTTTATGGTACTACATGTTGTTAATCATTTCAAAATACAAATAGAAAATTGTTTAAATGTAGAAAAGGTTTTTATAATAATTTTAATTTTATATTTAGGATCACATTTCATGTTACCCTGCAAACAAATCGTGTGGAATGCCTTCACAAATATCTTAACAGCCCTCATCTAAAGTTTTCTCGCATTTATGCAAGTCCAATTGTTTGTATTGGACCTTTTTGTTCACCTTTTTTTGGTAGATTTGGCTGATGATGGCGGGGAAGACTCAGTCTAATCATCAGTTATTGGGAAATATCACTGCATCTGCATATTCCCGTGGGTATGAAGACACAACTTTTACATGGTTTTGGAGATTTAGAGTTGGCCAATTGTGTGAGGCTTGGTCTAGTGATTGGACAATAGTGTAATATTGCTGCACTGGTGTGTTCTCAAAGAAGTATGAGGACTTGACCTATTCATGTTAAGCACCCTGCAATATTGCTGTGATTTACCAATTTTCTTTGCACTAGTTGCTATGCCTTTTTGAGTTTTGACCAAAACGAATAGAGCAAATTCATGAATATAGTGTTGATGAAGTATTGAGAACTGCTAGCATGTTATAGAATGGTCCTGAAACCAATGAGTTACATATTTATGATGAGTGTTTCTTGTTTGCCACTCTTCATTCAATTTAAACACTATAGCCCAACAATACTTCTCTGTCCTCTTGACATTGAGTGCAGTTGGTAGATCGAGAGAGAGGGAGGGAGGGAGAGAGTTCTTCTCCGTCTTCTTCCTTAACATTGAGTGCATTAGATGTTCTCACTACTAAAAAAATCACTTTTTGCGACCGCTATAAACCGTCGCAAATAATAAAAAACAGTCGCAAAAGACTTTTTGAGACGGCCCATGCGACGGCAAATGGGGGTCGCGAATGTGGGGGTGGCAAATACTTTTTGCGACCGCAAAATAGCAGTCGCAAACTATTTGCGACCGCCTAATCTACTTATCGCGACTAATATTTTGCCGTCGCAAAAAAATTAAAAAAATACCTACAATGTATTAGCGACCATCTTGTTACCGTCGCAAAAAAAATATAAATAAATAAAATACCTACAATGTTTTAGCAACCTATATTCTCATATATATATATATATTTATATTCAAGTATTATATACAATAAATATAAAGTGATATTTGCAAAAATTCTAATACACATGTATTATTTTCCATCACTTCCCTCAACAAAACTATATTTCTTCAAAAAAAAAAAAAATGTGCATTACAAAATAATAATTCTATAACACAAAACAAATATCATCAACCATCCTTAAAGTATTTATACCAAAATACTAATAGATTCAAGTACTAAAAAAAAAAAACTGAATTTAACTCTCAATATCACCCACTCAATCATATCAACTTACTCCCTCAACACTACCTGAAAAATATACATCAATATATTAGTTGACTACTTGGATGCCAAAACAAAAAATTGGATACAAAGAGCCAATTAATTGACTTTACTTGATGCCAAAACCTGTTCCAATATGCGTACAAAAGAGGTTCAAAATTGTTCTTGAATCAATACTAGTTTGAAAAATTAGTATCATTTAATCATCTCACATAAATATCACACGAAACAAAATCAAGTTGTCACTGGGATATAGCTTTTCGAATGTCCCATTTGGTACAGTATTAGTAAACATTTACCAAGCTGAAATTTTGGATATTCAAGCTAACACCCCAATGAGCTTAATTATTGAATTCTAATTCATTAATAGCAATCGACAGGTTTGTAGGCTCTATCCAACGACTGAAAAATTGTCATAGAGGCCGGAAAAATGTACAAAAAGGGCGGATGACCACAATTTCAAGAATTAGCAGCTCAAACCTCAACCATGCTTATCAGACGAACCAAAACCGAACTCCAATTCACGTCGTTTCATCAGAATTCCATTTTACAGACCAAAGCCGCAATTACTTATTAAAATAACAAGAAATCAGCTCAAAACTAAATTCTAAAACAATCATATTTTATAGTCCTAAAATTTCAAGCAACCAACCACAACATTCAGAACAAACTAAATTCTGGATAATTAAGAGTCTTCAGCATTGCACCCTTTTTATATTTTAATCACTAATACCTAAGGGCCCCATGGTCGATAATCTCCCAGAAGGGCACTCAAATGGTTGGGCCCTGCCCTCCACAGTTAACATCACTCTTTTAAAGTCACCCCTTAAAACTATATTTTGTTCTAAAAAATTATTAATGAAATTCTTCTTTAGCCCTAAACTTTTCTGTCCCAAGTTAGTTATTTTCCCAATTTGGGCCTAATCCCTACGTCTTTCAAAAATTTTGTTACTAAAAATATCGTTATTGCAGCCAAGTGATGCTATCCTGGAAAAAGCAATCCATTTTATTAAAGCTCGTGGATTTCCCATGAAACTAGTGAAAGATAGGGTGTTAATATATATCTCATCTCTGCTTTTTTACTACTCTCTATATATTTATAAATGGAGAGATAAGCGAACCAAGTGTTCTATTATATATATTTAAACATGATAGTATGCGGCGGTACAGCCAATTAAACAGATTCTATAGATACATACAAACTATATTACAGTGGATATGTATATGCTCCAGATGAGTGTCGGAAAGTTGCGATGACAAAAAAAGAAGCCACTTCAGACAGCATCCCAACTCAGTTTAACACTGCACACTCAGACTTTGTGTTCCTGGTGTTTGGCTTCCTTCGGTGGGCAATTCGCATACTGCTTCGTACATCTCTATTCAAATATGAACGGCATTCCGTTACCAGAAGTGCCCCAATTGCAGTAACTAACACAGGATTCCACATATATTTTGTGTGGGATGATTATAACAATAAGTGAAATAGTTAATTTGGAAATAATGTAATCACCAAAAACCAGGTAAGTCGAGCATTGAGAGGAGCAAGTCATCAAAAAGAGAAATCTATTTTGCACCTAGATTCGAGAAATTCAGCAAGCAGAGAAAATAAAATAAAAAATAAAATTGATTAGTCTAGTGTCCAAGGAAGGTAAAAACATACCTCAATCAAACAACTTGAAGTAAGGTTTACAACCTGTTTAGGTACTATTTCCTTGTTGTTTACGAAGATTGAACACTTGCCAAGGTTCTTCAGATAAGAAGATCCGCTTTGGTCCATCTTTATAAATGCCTAATAAATGCAATAAAAAATTATACTCACTTCAAGGTAGAGATAAATAGTATGCCCACCAGTTGGCTACCTAAATACTAAAAAGTACATAAAAATTATGTAATAAGCTATAACGAACAACTAAAGCTGCATCCTTGTTCAAACAAAAGATTGCATTAAAATAGTAAAGGCACTAGGAATTACATAAACTAAAATAGAAGGCAAGAATGAGAAAGAGAGGTCATCAGATACATATATCAGACATAGGTGCCTACTGAAAGAAAAGACATTTAAATACCTGTTCCATGAGATAACATTCACATCTACATTATGTGCCTTTATGGATGCTGCTAGTGACTTCCCTAGACGAATATCCCATATTGCAATATTCCCATCCACAGAGCAAGAGGCAAATACATAAGGTTCTGTGGGACTCCACTGCATGGATAAAAGTTGGAAGAGCCATTCTTAAAAAAAGGTAAACAATAGAAGTTACTTCAAATCATTTGTGTTACAATAGAAGTTACTTCAATTCATTACATCTAAATCCAAAAAGCAAAAAAGAAGATACATACTTGTAGATCTTCAACACTTCCGGTATGTCTGACAAAGGGATTAGCATCAACATTCCATGTCGTACCAGACGTAGGTTCCCACAAATGAATGCAATTCTTGCAGTCCCCTTTGAAGATGAAGGGTGATAGCAAAATATCAGAAAATCAATCTCCATATATACTGACTGATTACTAGATATCCTTGGAAAAGAAATTAAATGAAACACAACAAAATGAAAACAATTAAACAATACCAGTTTGCATGTTACACATTATCATAAATTTGCCATATTCCAATCCAAACTTCATAAATTTGCATATTACACATTATCTTACAAGCTATGTCAATCATAATTCTGGCTCAGAGTAAATTAACTAAAACCATTGTATCTATTGTCTTACCTGAGGGTACTGCAAAGGTGGCAGCATTGGATCTGGTAAGTCATCTAGGAAGAAAGGATGCTCATCGGGACTCTTGTATCTTCCAACCTGATATGCACTAAAAAATAAATCAGAAACTAGAAATAAAATCATTCTATTTTCCTCCTTTCATAAATTAAGGCATAACATACCCGAGCATGAAGCTTTTCAGTTTCTTTGACCATGAAATCAACCGAGCCGTGGAACCCATCCATGAAGAAAGCATTAGGGTCATATGTGTCAACATTGAAACAATATTGAGCTCTCTCCAGGAGGCTAAATATGATGCTGTCCTCTTGTCGAATTAAAGAATTTCTTATACCATCTAGAGTAATATGATTAAAATGTTTCCAACAGATTGAGTACACAGCAACTACTAAACAGCAAAGTCGAAAAAAATAAAAAGAGAGAATGATTTTGAGCAGCCACTGTTCAGAAGGATAATAACCAAGCGATACACATCTGCTCCATCATATGGATTTCACCAATAAACAGAGCATTAACAATTGAAAGTAAAATCATATCATATATACAGATAAACAATGGCCTCCAAGTGCCACAGAACAATACATCAATAGTTTAGCATATTTATTTCTTGAAACCATTCTTGTTGCAGGTTTCCAAGTAAAACATTCATAGATGAACAATGGCCTCCAAGTGCCACAGAACAATGCAAATGAAAAGATCAAAAACACTAATATATTCAATCATGAGCATCTTATCAAACAGAAAAAAAAAAAAAGATTGACTCATTGAATATAACAGCTATATAAACAATAAAGGATTGGATTGAATAGCTATATAATCTATTCGATTTTGTTATTTATTGAACACTATAAGGTCTGAATCTATTTTCAAGCAAATTACATAAGAGATGACAGAAATTTGGATATAGAAAATACACATTCATCATTTTCGCAGCACAGAACTGAAATCAAATACACAATTAATGACAGAAAATACACAATTATTTATTGAACGCTATAAGGTCCGAATCTATAAAAGCTTCGTAAAAAATACACAATTATTTATATCTCCTTGATCTAACTTTCAAATCCAGATTAGCTGATGTTACACATGCTCCAATCTAACATGACAAAAAATAATAATAATAATTCGAATTCAGAGAGGTAAACATTCTTGAAAGTTTTTATGGTACTACATGTTAATCATTACAAAATACAAATAGAAAATTGTTTAAATGTAGAAAAAGGTTTTTATAATAATTTTAATTTTATATTTAGGATCACATTTCATGTTACCCTGCAAACAAATCGTGTGGAATGCCATCACAAATATCTTAACAGCCCTCATCTAAAGTTTTCTCGCATTTATGCAAGTCCAATTGTTTGTATTGGACCTTTTTGTTCACCTTTTTTTGGTAGATTTGGCTGATGATGGCGGGGAAGACTCAGTCTAATCATCAGTTATTGGGAAATATCACTGCATCTGCATATTCCCGTGGGTATGAAGACACAACTTTTACATGGTTTTGGAGATTTAGAGTTGGCCAATTGTGTGAGGCTTGGTCTAGTGATTGGACAATAGTGTAATATTGCTGCACTGGTGTGTTCTCAAAGAAGTACGACGACTTGACCTATTCATGTTAAGCACCCTGCAATATTGCTGTGATTTACCAATTTTCTTTGCACTAGTTGCTACGCCTTTTTGAGTTTTGACCAAAACGAATAGAGCAAATTCATGAATATAGTGTTGATGAAGTATTGAGAACTGCTAGCATGTTATCGAATGGTCCTGAAACCAATGAGTTACATATTTATGATGAGTGTTTCTTGTTTGCCACTCTTCATTCAATTTAAACACTATAGCCCAACAATACTTCTCTGTCCTCTTGACATTGAGTGCAGTTGGTAGATCAAGAGGGAGGGAGGGAGAGAGTTCTTCTCCGTCTTCTTCCTTAACATTGAGTGCATTAGACGTTCTGCTGATTGGATATATGTGGTATCTGCAGGTTATCCTGTATGTACTACTGTTGGGCGTACGTCAAACATGATAATTGATCTCATTGGTAAGTTCCTCCCCTAATTTTGTTAGATGAAGGAAGATGAATACTAGTTCTGCTTGTTATGGTTCCCTTTGTCTGCCTTTTGGCATATGTGATGGTATGTCCCTGATATAGCTTGGTCCTGTGCTTTATGGAGTTTTCCATAATGTGTATTGTTTTTCCCTTGTGATGTTGTGGGGTGTAGGTTGTCCAACATTACTGTTTTTTGTTTTAATATGACAGATGAAAAGAGTCCCCACATGGGTGGTGTTGTTATGATGTCAAATAACTTCTCGGAACTCAACTGTTCACTTGCTGTGTCTGTGATCTGTGATTCAAGTGGAGTTCAAGTGAGAGCTTGTTTCTTGCATTCCTTTTCCTTTTTATTACCTTAGCTTTTCCTCAAAATTAGATTCATATTGGTTTTATGGCCTTTGAATATTTATATTCTGATTTGTCAGGGACCTCAGGCACTGGATAAAGTTGGGACTTGCGATTACGTAAGTGTTTCGAGTTTATAGAATTTTCATTCAATCCTTCAGTGCTTGGTGGTCTAGTAAAGTTAGTTGTTTTCATTGTGATTATGTGGTTTGTTGGTGCACTAGCAATGTATTTTTAAAGTAGAATACCTTTACATTTTCTACTGTTTTGAGTGTTATAGTTTCTGATGATATATGGTAGATGTGTCTAAAGACACTAAACTCGGGTAGGTGTTGAATTACATGACGTGTAAGAGCCAATTATTGATCTCGGAGGCTATTTGTGTAAGGTGTTCTTTATACATTAGAGTACAAGGCCATGTTCTTGTCTCATGGGCTTATGGTAGCATTCTGCTCATGCACGAAACTAAACTAATATGTAATACATATGAGATTTAAGTGCCTTAATCTCAGGTTTTCCAAGGACTCGATATCCACTAATTGCTTGGAATTTTTAGAATCTTATGCCTCTTTGGAGGGTATCTGTTGGCTGGTATTGTTTATCGTTTTTTCTACCTTGGAATTCGTGGCATAGATGTATGTTTTCTCTCTCAACTTTAATTTTCATCTTTATCGTGGCATAGATGTATGTTTTCTCTCTCAACTTTAATTTTCATCTTTATGTTCCCATATAGAGTGCTGTCTACCCATGATTTTGTGCATTAAAATGTTCTGCTTTATTGTATTTTTTTATTGTATTGTTTTACATTGTGGACTCCACACAAACAAGGGGCATCGTTTTGGCGTTTAGTGTATTATAAAATAAAGAGAGATTGATCAAGAAGTCTCATATTTTGGACTTGTGATCTATATAGTCTCATAATTTTTATAACCCTAAAGATTGTTCGTCTTATTGATCACATTAGAGGGAACTCTATGGCTAGAACAACCTTGGGAGAACATCAAAAAATTGGAGGGCAGAAAAAATAATTTCAAAGTGATACTTGCACAATCTAATCCATGAATCACTTGTATTTCCATCATTTTGAAATTATTTTTCTTTCTCTTCACTTTTTTGATATTCTCCCAATAACTTTAGAGCCGAATACGCCTAAAACTTAGTCGAAAAAGGGCGTTTTGGGAGCGAAACTTCAAAACAGCCCCCGAACCTCCGTGTGGCTGAAACGAACAGTTTCCCCATGCCAAATATGACTTGTGACAACTGGCGGAATGATATTCGGACCCGTAGATTGGGATTTAAAGACGAATACGTTTAAAACTTAGTCGAAAAATGGCGTTTCGGAGGCGAAAATTCAAAACAGTCCCCGAACCTCTGTGTGGCTGAAACGAACAGTTTCCCCATGCCAAATATGACTTGTGACAACTGGCGGAATGATATTCGAACCCGTAGGTTGGGATTTAGAGACGAATGCGTACAAAACTTAGATGAAAAAGGGCGTTGCGGAGGCGAAAATTCAAAACAGCCCCCGAACCTCCGTGTGGCCCAAACAAACAGTTTTCCTATGCCAAATATGACTTGTGACAACTAACGAAATATTATTCGGACTTATAGGTTGGGATGTAGAGCCAAATACGCCCAAAACTTCGTTGAAAAGGGCGTTTGGGGGGAGAAAATTCAAAACAGCCCCCGAACCTCTGTGTGGCCGAAACGAATAGTTTCCCCATGCCAAATTTGACTTGTGACAACTGACGGAATGATATTCAGACCCGTAGGTTGGGATTTAGAGATGAATACGCTCAAAACTTAGTCGAAAAAGGGCGTTTTGGGAGGCAAAAGTTCAAAATAGCCCCCGAACCTCCGTGTGGACAAAACGAACAGTTTCCCCATGCCAAATATGACTTGTGACAATTGATGGAATGATATTCGGGCCCGTAGGTTGGGATTTAGGGACGAATAGGCCAAAAACTTAGTCGAAAAAGGTCGTTTCAGGGGCGAAAATTCAAAACAGCCCCCGAACCTCCGTGTGGCCAACACGGGCAGCTTCCCCATGCCAAATAGGACTTGTTACTACTGACGGAATATTATTCGGACCTGTAGGTTGGGATTTAGAGCCGAATACGCTGAAAACTTAGTCGACAAAGGGCGTTTTGGGGCGAAACTTCAAAACAGCCCCCGAACCTCCATCTAACTCTCACGGGCAGCTTCTCCATTCCAAATAGGACTTGTGACAACTGACGGCATGTATTGGAGATGTATAGTAATGGAAAATTATGGGAAAAATATTCAGAAACCAATATGAACTCAGTTTACGCTTTGTTTTAAACTTGCTAATTTTTTGAACGTACACACGTGTGTTATTATTTTTATCACATGTTCTAATATCCTTTCTAAAATGGCACTGCCATACATTAATAAGCACCAATGGTTTTATATCCAATCTAATGATTCAAGTGCCTTTTGCAAACAAATAATGAGGAAGTTGGTAAAAAGAATACTTTTTATTCACATTGGGCTTTGATATTGGTTTAGTCATAGAATTTGGATACATGTTGCATACAAATAGCAGATTGTTACATTAGCTTTATGTTACTAATGAAAGATTTAGTAATTATTGTTTTGCATTTAACAATGTTCCTTATAACAAAAGAATTTAGAAAGACTGTACAATGACTGATAATTGATTCATCATGGAAGGTTGCTTCTCACTTATTTTTATTTGTCACTTGTTCCCAAATTCATTCATGAAGTTGGGCATTTTTGGGTCCAATTCTAATGTATTTTTTTGTTTTTTGTAGATGACTTCATTGCGTGGACTTGCAGAGATATTTTGGTGTATGGAAAGGAAATTGTACTTTTGTATAGAAGTAATATAATACTTTTGTCGTCTCCGGCTTTTGTGCAGTTAACTATTTCTGATACAGAAAATTTTTGGCAGCGAACAAATAATTATTGGCATGGTAGATGGATCACCTTTTGATGCCATACAAATATATGATTTATTGTCGTGGTACATAGATGTATTTTTGGCTTGGTACATACATCACCTTTTGTCGTGGTACAGATTACGATGGTAATTTGTACCATGCCAAATGGTCATTTCACATGGTATAGTAAATGTAATTTTTGTATATAGAGGGCTTTACTTTTTGTATGATTGTATATGTTGTATGAAATTATTATTTTAGTTTGGACAATAGTTTGTTTGTATGTACTTGGACAGTTAAAGTAATTTATTTTTTGTATACGGATGCAGATTGTGGAATGATCGATAGTTTATATATCATTTTATTTATATACGTATTACAGGTTGCATGGAATACAGATAGGTTATGGACACATTATAATATTTGTAATAAAACATAATATCATGTTTTTGCCAACTAAATGTTTTGTAGCCAATAAAAAGGGGGGGGGGGAAAACAAACAAACATTTGGCTATTAAAAGTTTTGTAGCCAAAAGAAAATCAAACATTTGGCTATTAAATTTTTTGTAGGCAAAAGAAAAACAACTATTTGGCTACTAAATGTTTTGTAGTCAAAAGAAAATCAAACCTTTGGCTACTAAAAGTTTTGTACCTAAAAGAAAAGCAAACATTTGGTGACTAAAATATTTAGTAGCTAAAAACAAAAGTTGAAAAATAAAAATACTTTTGGCGACTAAAAATTTAGTAGCCAAAAGGCGACTAAATTTTTAGTAGCTAAAAATGTAGAAATTTAGGCGACTAAATTTTTAGTAGCCAAAAGAAATAGTATTTGACGATTAAAATTTTAGTAGCTAAAAAAGATTGACTTTAGGCGACTAAAATTTTAGTAGCCAAAACACTAGTATTTGTTTTAGGCAACTAAAAAATTTAGTAGCTAAAAATTTTTCGGCAACTAAATAATTGGCTTTTGGCGACAAAAAAATTGGTCTGCAAAAATGTATTATTTAATTAATTTTCCAACCTATTGGTGACTAAATATTTAGTCGGCAAAGGTATACATTTGGAGACTAAATTAGCTTTAGTCGGCAATTAGATTTCCCAACTACTCTTTCGCTACTAATTTTCCGACCAAAAAATTTAGTCGTTAAAGACTATAGGCAACTAAAAGATGAGTTTTGGCTACTAAAAATTTAGTCGCCAAAAGTGAAAATTCTTGTAGTGAATGAATGGTGGAGTTAGATATGTACTACCTCGCACCTACGGACATTTGGATAATTTATCTATTGTAAAAATTGTATATCTGTTTAGAAATATCTATTTTGAGCTATCGATGGAGGATAATCATGATTGTTGTAGAAATTGCATGAGGCATTGAAACTAATCTCTTAGCCGTTATCATTTAATATGATTATGATGTGCATACATTGTATATGTATGATGTTTGGGAGAAGAAAAAGGATACATCCCATGTTTGGGAGAAGAAAGGGGAAGGACTCCATTAAACTAAGTTCGCCTGTGTGTCCAAGATGAAAGTTTCGAAAACCGTGCGTATACATGGGTGCTGATTCCTGTAGATGAAATTTCCTTCAAATGGCAAGTGAATGTATTTGTATGATAATTATATTGGTTGGAGACCTGTGAGATATATCCTCTGTTTGATTGATTAAATGAAATGGGTATACCTAATGAACCAGGATGAAATGAATTGAGATGTAAGTTTGGCATAACATGGTTTTGGAAAAGAGTTGTAAAAGATTTTGTCATCGGACATTGAACATGTGCATATTGTTTATATCTTTGTTGAGATTCATTTATTGTGATAAATTGTCTTTATTGTGCTTTGGCTCACCCTACTTGGAAAACTATTTTCAGATGCTGGTGACATGCCTCCTCTGAAGACTTAGCTTGGAAGGACTTGGGAGTTGAAGGCTCCATTTTGTTGTTTTGTATTTAATATTTGTACAAGCTTAGGGCTTTATATGTATGGAGCTTAAGACACTCTCTTTTGTTGTAACCAAACATAGTCTTGAAAAGATGTAAGCCTGTAGGACATTTGTTTTGTTGATCGTTAAGTTGGTATCACATGCTACAGACTTAGGGTAGAGTTTATGAATGTATATCACGTGTGTCACTTTTGTAAATTAACTCTGATTAATGAAAGCCTATTATTTTGTTTTTATCATCTTGTATTAGTCATTTGCAGGTGAATTATTGTAATTATTTTGGAGACGCGACACATTCAAAAATAGTCTAGTCAACTTCTAAGTGTCAAAACATGCTCCACATTGTACACAATTATAGCAGGGCCTCTAGTCAACTTCTCAATTTTGACAAAATTGTGATAATTTTTTCAGACAATGTAGATGACGAATTAAGGGAAAGGATTTGTAGAACCGCGGGTATCAACCAAGCGAGGCTGAATGTTAAATATCTGGGGTTACCTTTGATGTGGGGTCGGTCTAAAGCAGCGGCATATGGCTTTTTACTTGAGAAAATGTTTGCTAAGATGCAAGGGTGGAAAAACAATCTGCTTTCTTATGTCGGGGGGAAGGTGTTAAAGCAAGCTATACCCTCTTATGCAATGGCGTGCTTTTACTTTCCTCAAAGTTTGTGTCAAAAGATGTATGCTTTTATCAGGAATTATTGGTGGAAGGATGATCCGACGGACAGAGGGATTCATTGGGTTATGTGGGCATCTGTGTTCATGTCAAAAACTGAAGGAGGTTTGGGATTTTGGAATTTTTCACACTTCAATCAAGCTTTACTTGCTAGGCACGGCTAGAGATTGATCAAACACTCGAACTCTTACTAGGCTAGGATGTTTAAAGGGCTATATTATCCACACTCAGATTTCTTACATGCAGCTAAAGGCGCTAGAGGATCATGAACATGAGCAAGCTTGCTGAAGGGCCGAGAATTATTATTAGAAGGATGTCGATGGTACATTCACTATGGGAAATCAGTCAGATTTTGGAAGGATGGCTGGATACCAACAACTACAAATTTCAAGGTCTCATCTAATCAACCCCAGGGTGTGATATTTCGTATGTTTCAGAGGCTATTGATCCTGTGAACAAGCAATGGAAAGTAGAAGAACTCTGCAATATTGTCACTGTCGAGGAGATGAAAGTTATTCGGTTAGTCTCATTGCCTTTCGAAGATAGGGATGATGTTTTGGTTTGGCACTTAAACAAGTCAGGGATATACTCTGTGAAGTCAGGGTACTGTTTCGTCAACAAGCTATCAGAGAACCATCTCTTTGTACAACCCTCGTCCTCCTATTCTTTTCCTCGGAGTTTCTGGAAGAAAATTTGGAATCTACAATACCCCCAAAAATCCGCCATTTTTGGTGGAGATCATGCAAAAATTTATTGGCAATAAAGGCAATCTAGCTAAGCGTAGATGTGCTGCATCCAATATATGCCCAGTGTGCCAAAAAAAAAAAATTGGAAATATTGGAGCATATGTTGTTTGATTGTGAATGGACAAAGGCAGTCTGGTTTGGGAGCATGTTGAACTTTCAAATTGAACATGGATCAATTCCAAATATGGCACAACGGACAGCTCAATGGGGGAGATGATGGGGAGTTCAAAGAATCTGGAATAGAAATTCTGAGCAAGATTGCTTTGATTGGTTGGTATATATGGAAGGCAATGAATGACTTTATCTTCAACTCTGTGCCCATCAATTCGTATGACACACACCAAAAATAGACCATGGGTGGCATGAGTATAATACACGGGAGGGAAGATAACACAGTGGCAGTAGATGGTAGCCTGAGGGACTAAAGAGAAGATTTTGGGTGGAAACCTCCTCAAGTGGGGATTTTTCAAGTTAATTGTGATATGCATCTTTCAACTGAGTGCTTGTTTAAAAGTTTTTTTTATTTATTAGAGATTTGTGGATGAAATAAAAAAGGCGGGGATGATGTAACACTTTTAAAAAAAAAAAAAAAACTTTATTTCATACTTTTTCTATATATTTTTCTTTCCTTTCATAATTTTTTTTGGATGGATGTAAATTTCAAATCAAGCAATTTGAGGTTACTTCGGCTATGGGCATAGGCTATCGTGCGAAGCACGTCGCCTCGCAACTAGTGTATAGATAGATAGATAGATAGATAGATAAATAGATAGAAGTTTGTCCTTTTGACTTTTCAAACCCTCATTATCTCTGTTTGGATAAAAAATATTTTTTGATAAAAAAATATTTTCTTACTTTTAACTATGACTTTGAAATTAATGTATTATTATTAACTGTATTAGTGGCTATAGTGATAGAGTAATTGAGGTGGAGGTGGTAGTGGAAGGATTGAATAAACAAACAAACAAACAAACAAACAAACAAAATTTATAAACGGATCTAATTCAGATCAATTCTTATAGTTTTGAAAAACTTAAATGATTCGTGATTCGAATTAGAATTAATTGCAACATTTTCCAAACAATCAAAACTAACAATCTAAATCATCAAGCACGTATGAAAGTGATTTAGATTGTTATTTCAAAAATAATAAATCGATACAACCGATTTTTATGTAGAAGAATCACAACTGGAGCACCTCCAATTGTGATTAAAAAATCACGAGCGAAACACCATTAATCAATTCACTATGAAAGAAGGAAAGAACACAAATATACCAAAACAAATTACCTAACCTCAATCAATTTGTCTTCAACAATCTGTATCTCTTTCACCAAAGCCTTTGTCTCGGAATTGATCACCACCACAACATCCATGTCCAATCAACGACTACGTACAGTTTTGAACTCCTTCGAACAAAATTACAATACTTACGACTTTTCATATAAAATTTCTTATAGTTTTAAATATAGAATAAAATAAACAAGGATCAAAATTGATTTAAAAAATCAAATTGTTGCAAAAATCACGAAATTAATTTGTGATGCTCCTAATTATATATGTTTAAATGCATATGAACAGTTTTTAAAATTTCAACTCTATTGATTTGATAAAAATAAAATGTCTTATTATAGTGAAATTTTGTCGTACAAATGTATAAATGGTTCCACTAACTTTCAACACAATAACGCCAGTTCCATCACTAATCACTACAATGGTCAAAACATTTTTAACTCTCAATCATTTTTTTTATGATTTTAAATATAAAAATAAATAAAACTTAAAATGGATTAAAAAAAAATTCAGTTTGTTTCAAAAATCATAAAATCAAGTTTGGAGGTTCCTAAATATATATCTAAGATTCATATAAAAAAAATTTAAAATTTAAATACATTGATTAGATAAATAATAATAATAATAATAATAATAAGACTCTGTAGTGAAATTTCGCTGTACAAATATAAAAAATGCTTCCGCTAAGCTTCAACATAATGCGGCCACTACCATCACTATTATTAACTACCACCATGATCACAAACTTTCGATTTTCTATATCAATTTTTTTATAATTTTAAATGTAAAAGTTGATAAACATTACCTAAAACTGATTAAAAGAAATTCAAACTATTCTAAAAATCATGATACTAAAGTTTGAACGTCCTTAAATATATATCTAACATGCATATGAAATAATTTTTAAAAATTCAACCATTGAGTTGATAAAAATAAAAAAATTCTTCATATAGTGAAATTCTATACAAATATAAAAATATTTCTACTAACCTTCAAGATAATATCGCCACTACCATCACTAACTACTACAATTGATCAAAACATTTTCTATTTTTCGTATCAATTTCCTATGATTCTAGACATAAATTAAATAAACAAGACCCAAAATTGATTAAAAATATTTAATTTACTTCAAAATTATGAAATTAATTTTAGAGGTTCCTAAATATATGAAATAGTTTTCAAAAAGACATATCCACTGGTAAGATAAAAATAAAAAAGTCTTTATGCAATGAAATTTCATGTTCAAATATATATTAAAAAAAATGTTTCCACTAACCTTTAACACAATCACCATTGCTAACCCTTATGATCACAACACTTCTAATTTTTCATATTAAATTTCTTTTGAGTTTAAATATAAAAATTAAATAAATAAGACTCAAAATTTAAACTGATCCAAAAGTCATGAAATTAATTATGGTCATGTTAAATATATGTCTTAACATGCCTATACAACAGATTTCAAAAATTCAATTCCATTGATTATATATATAATATAAAATAAAATAAAAAATTGTACGGTGAAATTTCATTGTAATACTAACTTGGACAACTTAAAAGAAGAATTTTATTAATTGGAACTGTGAAACGAAATTTAGAAAAACTATTTTTGTGATAGTGAAATAAGAGAGAGATACACACCATCTTCCTTCATCCGTAGCATGAATTGTGAAGACTATATGACTTCATGTGTTGTTCAAAGATTGTCAAAAGATCAATGGCATTATACTTTTTGTTAATCAGATGGTTACTTTTTGTCATTTAACACCTAAATTGCTTAATATTTTCAACCAAATTTACAACTTAACACTGTGTTTGGTTTATATATTTAGGTTGGAATTCAGAAAGAAAAAGGGAAAAAAAATGTATGAAAAGTGTGTGAAATGTAATTATATTTTATTCACATTTCATCTGTCTATTCCATTTTTCCTTTTATTTTTCAAATCTCTACCCAAATTTATAATTCAAACACAGTCTAAGTATTGAAAAGAAAAGGAAAAAGTTGTTGGAAATGGTTAATTTTTCCTCAAGTTTGGTCTATTTTTTAGGTGGGCCCCGAGTGTCGATTTACTCGGGTCAAAGTGGTAACGCGTTCTATGCCACGTTGTGATTCACGTGGTATATTTGGTTGCTCAAAACCATTACCGAGTGAATGGGAAATTGAAGCCAAAGTGTGCTCCATGGAAATGGAGTTTTGGTGGAAATTCCTTAAGGTTGTAAATTGGCTTGTCCCACATTGATTTGGTGGGAGGTTTTGAAAGGGTTTATAAGGCTTAGGGTGAGATACTTGGGGTGTGCCCCAAGGGGTACCCAAGTGTTTTAGAGGGAGAGGTTATGGGCAAAATGGGCTAGACCCATTGGACCCAAAAATCACCACACGCGCGCGCCGCCGTCCGGTCGGTCGGGGTGGCCTGGGCTTGTGCGTGGTGTGTGGTTGGGCTTCTAATCTTTTTGGGCCAAAAACATTTGAATTTAATTTTATTTTTTATTAAAATAAAATCCAGAATTCAAATTAAATTAGTTTGGACCAAGAGCCACCTTCACATCTATAAATAGGACCACCCTATTTGATGTTTTGCATTCAGGAATTTTCGTATTTCACCTCTGTTAATTCTATTCTTCATCTTGCTGCATGTGTGTTCGTAAGGCAAACAATTAGTAGTGCTGCTATTGTTTGTGGAAGATCATTTCATTTTTCTCTCCAACGATTTCTCTGGACTTCGCAGAGAATTTTTTTGTGTTTTTGATCAATTTTCTCTGGTTTGCTCATAATTTTCTCTGTGTTTTTGATCAAATCAGAGAAAATTGAACAACTACTATTTTCATTTTGACCAATTTTCTCCGGATTGTAAAACATTCAGTCAACAACAACCTACAGAAAATTGAACAAACACCATTTTCATTTTGACTAATTTTCTCTAGACTGTAAGATATTCAAAAACACCAAAAGCAATGGATATCACCACACAACACTTAACTAGAGTAGTAAATTTCACCAACAATGGTATGAAATTCATGACTTGCTTCCTAATGATGATCATAATGTAAATGTTACTCACAAAAAGCTTGAAAGCCTCATAAAATCCAAAAAGTTTGAATTCTTTGGGAAGTCCAGAAATTCATTGGGTTCAAACTAAAGAAAATTCAAAAGCATTCAATTTTATCTGAATTTCTATGGTTTGAACTCAGAGAAATTTCAATTTTTCTAGGTAATTTTATCTGTGTTGTTAAATTTTCTCTGGTTTTAATCAGAGAAATTGTTGATGTCTACAAGTCAATCTACATTTCAAGAGATTAAAATGCATAAAAGGGACTCCATAGATAGCTACATTGAAGAAAAGCTTCAATTTTCAAAATTAAAATAGAAGATAATAAAGAGAGAATGGAAGAGAAATTCATTCCAGACTCACATATCAGCAAACTGTATTGACCTTGACACCTTCACCAAACTCACATACTAGCAAAGGGTTTTCTTCAAACTCACATCTGTGTTGACCTTGACATCTGTGTTGAACATTTTCTTCAAAGGGTTTTCAAACCCATATAACGGTAACGGTCTCGATCTTCCAAATAAGAGCGATGAATGAGATTGTCGATATGGAGGTTCCGAAATTGTCCATTTGATTGAAGGTTTTGAAGGCATAATCGAACATTTCGGCAACGCCAAATGATCGAATGAGCCTAGAAAGGTAGGGTTTTTAGGTGATTTTGGGGTCGTTTTTGTGGGATTCGAGGAGGGTTTCAATGTCGGTCAAACGGCCAGACTTTCTTTGGCCTGTAAGACATTTGTACAACAGCGAACCAAAGCAAATTGAACAACAACAAACAAGAGAAAATTGAACAAACACCATTTTGACAAATTTTCTCTAGGCTGTAAGACATTCACACAACAGCAAACTAGAGAAAATTGAACAACCACCATTTTGGCCAATTTTTTCTAGGCTGTAAAACATTCATACAACAGCAAACCAGAGAAAATTGAATAATAACAAATTAGAGAAAATTGAACAACCATCATTTTGACTAATTTTCTCTAGATTGTAAGACATTCATACAACAGCATATTAGAAAAAACTGAACAACAACAAACCAGAGAAAATTGAATAACTATCATTTATTCAACAGTAGAATAAATAAATAACAAACAATAGGCAAGAAAATTGTCAATTGATTTCTGAAGCTTGGAATTTGCTTCAAAAAGCTAGATAATTTATAATCAGCTCTACAAAATCTCATAGAATAACTTGGTGATTCATGAATGGCTCTCTCAGTTTTGATAGAAACCAAACAGGACATCAACCAACAGAAAGGTGGAATTTTTTTCCCAAGAAATCAAATCAAACTCGCCA
The DNA here is from genome assembly GCF_004153795.1 of Camellia sinensis. Taxonomy (NCBI): domain Eukaryota; kingdom Viridiplantae; phylum Streptophyta; class Magnoliopsida; order Ericales; family Theaceae; genus Camellia; species Camellia sinensis. Next base: position 24,760 of record NW_021025709.1, on the reverse strand, counting down.
TACAAATCAAAGCTAGATAATTTTTTTCTTCAAACTTCAATTGCAGAATAGAGTTGGATCAAGGCCTCTACAAAGGAGAGCAAGATGTATAATAGGTACTACTATTAAACGAAGAAAGTTAAAAATGTTGAATTGAAAATGAAGGAACTTCTAGATTAGAGCTTTATATAATAGATATAAACATAATATGCATATGCATATATATATATATCAGAAAATTAAAAAACCCTAGATAAAAAAGAAGGTGACGCAAATTTGTGGGTTTTGGGAACAGTACCATGGTGACGATGCCTCTTTTGGGATGAGAGCTGGTGTAGGGGTTGAGAGAGGCAGGGCGGAGCTTCTAGCCGAAGAAATTGCCAGAGACGTTGCCGACGATGGAGGGAGAGAGGAAATTGGAGGAGAGAGAATCTCTGGAAGAGGACCAACTTAGGGTTCAGTTGGTAGATGAAGATAGCATGCGAGTCGCGGTGGCAGTGGTGGAGAAGAATTGCGAGGCCATGGTGGCGACCTTCATTGTTGTTCTCTGTAGAGAGAGAGAGAGAGAGAGAGAGAGTGAGTGAGAGAGAAATGAGATATATGGGTGTGAGAGTTGAGGACCTTAGACGTTATAAAATAATATTGCGGATCTCTTCCATTATAAAATATGAGAGAGGGACCTTAGACTAATTTTCCCCAATTAAAAAGCTTTGTTCAACGGTCAAACTAATGTGCAAGAAAAATATCTTTAAAACATAAATTAAATTAAAAGAAAGAAAAGATTGACTACATACCAAAACTAAAAGTTTTGCTTCACAATTTGGCACATAATAATGTGACAGGATAGGTGTTAATTTTTAATTTGTTACACACTCCATCATATAGCGTCCAACTTCTTTACTATATTATTATGAGTGAATTTAGGAATTTAAAAATTGTGGGTGTAACCATTTTTTAAGTTACCATTTTTTGGGAGGTTTATTTTTGTCATTTGTGCCTTTATTTATATATTTTTATTTTAAATCTCATTCATTTTTTAAAGTTTTAAGGGTTTTTAGTCTAGATGTAAAAGTGCCTAAAATAAATTGACCTTAAGAGCAATTTTTGTGGAAAACAACAAACAAAACTCATTTTTTCTTTTAGAAATTATTTTAGAAGTTGGATAAACAATATTCTTCATACTATTATACATTAGATAGATTAGTTTATAGGGGTGGGCATGGTCTGGATTGGGGTAAAATCAGAACCAATCAATTATCTATGGTTCCTGAAAAATTGGAACTAATTCAATCCATTTAAATTGTGGAACCAATCTGAACCAATCTATTTAAACACAGACTAAATTGGTTTAGGACTACGGATTTACATAATTAAATAACAAATATATATTTATATATAAAATATTTTAATTTCATAAAAACATAAACATAGCATTATATTAGTTCCACAATAGCAACATTTTAGACTATTACAAATTAAAACTAAAAACCAACAAACAAAAGTAATAAAAGAAGATACTATACGTGAGTTTAGGTTTTATATAGAATAAGAGAAGATACTATGCGAGAGAGTGTATAATATAAATATAGGCTATTTGTATACGGTTTGGATCGGTTCCAATTTGGAACTGTGGGGTTCAATCTGAAACCGATTCATGAACTATAAATTTTTAATTTCTCAATCTGGAACCGAACCACAGATTCAAAAAACCAATCCAATCCTATCAGATTGGACTAGACCAAATCGAATTACAAATTTTATAGATTCCTTGCTCAACTCTATTAGTTTAGACATATTAGATTAGAATATAATTAACTGAAATTCTGCCCGTTTGATTAATGAGGAGTTCCAAGATTAAAATCTTAAAACCTAATTAACATAACAATATAATTTGTTGCTTATATAAGCAAAACGTGTAACAATTCAAAAATTAAAATCTCAAAACCAATCAAATTATATATATACTAAGAACATATGCTAATAATTACAACTAGATTTCAACAGAAATACACAAAACAATAAAATGATAAAGAGACGAAACCGAAGCCTGCGCGGAAGCAGTTTCCTTAAAACAGATTTCGCCGCCTCACTGGTCGAGTGCTTGAGGAATCCCGACGTCTGTCTCTCCAGGATACGATGGTCAAAACCAGCTACGGCAGAAGCACTCTCTGTCTAGCTTAGCGAACCAAACAGTGGCAGCACTCTCTCACTGTAGGAACTTTCAGGCAAACTGACTTGTGAAATGGAAGTAAAAATTTCTGTGTTTTGAGACTTGACAGGAGGGTCTCAATTTATACATGTATAGGGGAGAGAGGAAGAGCCTCCAGCCTTTATGGCTGTTCATAATGCACCATTAACCTCTGCAATTAATGCAGGAGTTACAAACCCCATTAATGCAGGAGTTACAAATCCCATTAATGCTTTATTAAACTCTGTAATAAATGCAGGAGTTACAAACTTCATTACCTTTTTTCCATGAAGCTAACTTTATGAGATAATTTCTCATTCAAATCTCAATGGTTTTTGGCCATTCTATCTGTGGTGTAAAGATCTCAATGCAAAGTATCTAGACCCACTTGGACCCAACTCAATAGATGGTTGGGACCCACTTTAATATTTAATTAAAGTCACCAAAAACCATTTTTTTCCAACAATCCCCCACATAAATAAAAATTGACCGAATGACTCAACAAACGGACATCGATCAACAAAATGACTCAAAGAGAGAGTGCAACGAACTAACCCCGACATCAGAGAAGGTAGCTTTTGGCTTTGAACCTCTCCCAGTGAAAACCTATCGAGTTTACTGGCTGATCAGTGAATAAGACATCTTGAACTGCTCTGCCGTTTATGTAAACTGAGACAATAGATCTCACACGGAAATTACTCCTACCACCATTCTGTTCTTACTGGTGTGCCCTGTGTGGCCCTGGACACTAGCCTGGTTCAGCGAGTGGTTTCAAAGAATCTTAGCCTGCCCAATTCTTCTAGAAGCGGCCCCACTTCAAACTCACATAGGTGACTCTACTTGAGTATCTTGTAATACTCAGCTCAACAGCTTAACACACTAGAGTCATTAAAAGCTCAGCTTAACCTCTACACTTACAGGTATCACTGATAGAAGGAATGGCTGGAGGTTTAACCTCCTCAGTGACATACCACCGTTACACGCAATTAGGTTGTCCTATTGAACCTAGATCTTGGGATCTCCAGTCAACTAGGTTGGGTTTCCACTCCGGTAACTTCCAAAGGCCTCAACTCCATTCCTTTTGACGACGTTTCTACTAACTCTCGAGTTAACCCTTTGGTTAGCGGATCCGCAATGTTTTCCTTAGACTTTACATAGTCTAGAGAGACAACCCCATTTGAGAGTAGTTGTCGTATGGAATTATGTCTACGACAGATATGTCTAGACTTTCCATTATACATATTACTCTATGCCCTACTAATTGCAAATTGACAATCATAATTAATACAAATAGCTGGCACAGGTTTAGACCAACATGGAATATCTTCAATGAAATGGCGAAGCCATTCAGCTTTTCCCGTTGCTTTATCAAAAGCAATAAACTCTGATTCCATCGCAGATCTAGATATACACATTTGCTTGGAAGATTTCCAAGACACGGCTGCCCCACCAAGACAGAACACAAATCCACTAGTGGGCTTTGAGTCTTTTATATCTGATATCCAATTGGCGTCACTATAGCCTTCAAGCACTGCTGGATATCGAGTGTAATGCAGCCCATAATCCCGAGTGTAGCGTAAATACCTTAACCCGCACAATGCCCTTCCAATGAGAAGCATCGGGATTACTTGTGTATCTACTAAGCCTGCTAACCGAGTAAGCTATATCCGGCCTAGTACAACTCATCAGATACATTGAACTTCTAATTACCCGAGAATATTCTAACTAAGAGACACTCTCTTTATTATTCTTGGTAAAATGTAGACTTAAGTCTACAGGTGTCGATGACACACTCGTATCTGATCCACTAAAATTCTCAAGTATCTTATCAACATGATGAGACTGAGAAAGTACAATTCCGCCAGATATTCTGGTAATCTTAATTCCCAAAATAACATCTGCAATGTCCATATCCTTCATGTCAAACTTAGAGTTTAACAACTTCTTGGTAGTTTTGATCATTTCATCATTACTACCTATAATAAGCATATCATCAACATATAGACACAAAATGACATAACCTCCGTCAGTGTCTTTGATATAAACACACTTGTCACAATCGTTGATTCTAAACCCATTTGACAACATTACGTTGTCAAACTTCTTATGCCATTGTTTAGACGCTTGCTTCAAAGCATACAATGATTTGATAAGTTTGCAAACTTTCTTGCTTTGTCCTGGAGCTGAAAACCCCTCGGGTTGCTCCATGTAGATTTCTTCATTCAAATCCCCATTTAAGAAAGCTGTCTTTACATCCATCTGGTGTATCTCCAGATTGCGCAAAGTCACTAACGCAATCACCATGCGAATGGATGTTATCCTAATTACAGGTGAGTACGTATCAAAGTAATCCAGCCCTTCTCGTTGCCTGTACCCTTTGATAACGAGCCTCGCCTTATACTTGTCAATTGACCCATCGACCTTCATCTTTCTTTTAAAAATCCATTTGCAGCCTAAAGGCTTGTAACCTGGAAGTAAATCTACCAACTCCTAGGTGTGGTTCTGTAAGATGGAGTCAATTTCACTTTTACTAGCTTCTTTCCATAAGGGACTTTCTGGTGAAGTCACCGCTTCATGAAAAGTTCGAGGTTCTCCCTCTAACATATAAGTCAAGAAGTCAGGGCCAAAAGACTTTGCAGTCCTTTCCCTCTTACTCTTTCTTGGCTCATCTATCTCCTTAACTTGATTATCTAAGTGATCATCTATTTGATCAACTATGTGATCATTGTCACTTTCAACCTCTTTCATGGAACTCGGAATTTTCAAAGAAAGATGCATTTCTTGATTCCATGATAGTATTCTTGTGTATATCTGGAATAGCAGACTGAACCACAAGAAATTGATATGCACTGCTAAATTGTGCACAACCGTTGAATACAAAGTCAACGGATTTTTAGGCTTATCCTAACCCTCTTGGGTATAGATATTCCCGCCTTTTGCATGACACCCCCACATTTGTAGAATTTAAACAAAGTCTTTTGACCTTTCCCAAAAATTCATACATGGTCTTTAAACAATTCCTTGTGTCACAATGATTAAGAAACTCTCAAAATCATATCACAGTAAATACCTTCCCAGAATGTCATCAACCGAATTAGGCACCCAAATATATTTGATCTAACCTATCACTCTGAAGCCAATAGTCTTACTATTAGGAAACACAAATCCAGTGTTCAATAGTCTACTATATGGAACTTCATAACATGGCCAGTAGTCTTATCACTAGGAATCACTAATTTCTCAGCATGTGGTCAGTAGACTTTCTACTACTAGGAATCACAATGTCTTAACCTGTGATCAGTAGTCACTTTACTACTAGAAATCACAACGTCCTAACATAGGATCAATAGACTCTTTCATTACTCGAAATCAGCATGTCTTGACATATGATCAGTAGCCTCTCTACTACTAGGAACCATCATGTCTTGACATGTGATCAGTAATCTGTTCACTACTAGGAACCACAATCTCATAACTGTGTAGCCAGTGGTCTAACACCTCCTAGGAACCACCAGTTTTCTATTTCTGTGATCAGTGATCTTATACTCACTAGGAGCTACCAATTTAAGAATATATTTGGAATTTAAAAATCCAAAAAATATTCACCCACTATAATAGGTTGTCTCATCTTTGCTTTCAAGCAAAGTCACATAGCACTCATATATGCTATAATTAACACAAGGATACCATACTAGTTGCCTCTGATTAATTCAGAAATGTTATCATGCAATCTTATGATTTCCTTTAATCACACTAGATCTCTCTAGATCATCTTTTAAGAATCTCACAAGGCTTAACGTTGTTAGGTGGAACAATATTTCTGTTTGTCACATTTTGAAGCCATTTTTGAAACATCACAACAGAATTTCACTTCTGTGATTCCAGAAATTAAACTTAACTCTTAGAAAATCCCTCAGATGGAAATTTAATTCAAAACTAGTCTCACCATTTAACCTAGAATCGAACATGGTCAGGAATGTTCCCAGGAAGACTGGAGGGTCACATCGGTCCCACTTAAAACCCAGTTAACCTTTTGACAAAACATCCAAGAGCATGTTGATTCCTAATCCATGGGAAACAATTTTAAAATTAAGATTTCCAGGGGATAAACCAGGTTATAACAAACCAATTTCCAAGCAAATAAAATTTGTTACCAGAATTATACCACTCATAAAAGTTAACCGGTACTCCCGGAACTGAGCCCATGATTTCTGAATAAAAATCAGAGATATTTTAGCTAATGCTAAAATTTGATTTCTTTTCTCAAAACCACAACACTTTGGAAATAATCAGATTATAACCAAAGACTTTCTCCAACCACGGTTTTTCAACACTTTGGGAATAAAATGATTAAACCAAAGACTTCCTCAAACTCCAAAAGTTTGAAATTAAATCCGTCTTAGTTGTCATTTCTGAACAAATAAGAACTACTCTTTAGCCAAGGCTAAACACTTTGGTTTCTATTCCAGAAAACCAAACCAAGTTCCAAACTTACAAGCAATTTAAAAATTGCTACAACCAAATACATGCATATAAAATGCTTCTAATAATATAAGCAAATAAAACTTGCTACTTCAAATTGGTAAACAAACCAACTAAATCTCTGAAGCCCTCTTGGTTGTTGCTCTCTAGCAAACTCAAACCTTAAGACACTTTAGCTGAAGCCTTCTGGCAAACTGTAGCCCTCCGTCTAATGCATTCTTTGCAAACTTCAAATGTTCTCATGCTCTCTAGTAGAAAATGAAGCCCTCTTGCTAAAATGAAGCCTACTGGCTTTGCTCAACTCATGCCCTCTGGCAAAAAATTTCTTCAAATATAAAGGGAAAAAAAAAAACCAATCCAATTGAGGATTATAAGTAGTCCATACAATTCCTTTCTACTCTTAGGTACTCCTACAAAGAGAGTTAGTAGCAAATGACAACATAATATAAAGCAATTAATCTAAAGTAATTGTACATACAATCAGATATTATCATAGAATAGCAAAATAACTAAGGAATTAAGATACTATACAAGTTACAAAACCTTATAACTTCTACATAAATTACAAAACTTAACCCCATTAATGCAGGAGTTACAAACCCCATTAATGCAGGAGTTACAAACCCCATTAATGCAGGAGTTACAAACCCCATTAATGCAGGAGTTACAAACCCCATTAATGCAGGAGTTACAAACCCCATTAATGCAGGAGTTACAAACCCCATTAATGCAGGAGTTACAAACCCCATTAATGCAGGAGTTACAAACCCCATTAATGCAGGAGTTACAAACCCCATTAATGCAGGAGTTACAAACCCCATTAATGCAGGAGTTACAAACCCCATTAATGCAGGAGTTACAAACCCCATTAATGCAGGAGTTACAAACCCCATTAATGCAGGAGTTACAAACCCCATTAATGCAGGAGTTACAAACCCCATTAATGCAGGAGTTACAAACCCCATTAATGCAGGAGTTACAAACCCCATTAATGCAGGAGTTACAAACCCCATTAATGCAGGAGTTACAAACCCCATTAATGCAGGAGTTACAAACCCCATTAATGCAGGAGTTACAAACCCCATTAATGCAGGAGTTACAAACCCCATTAATGCAGGAGTTACAAACCCCATTAATGCAGGAGTTACAAACCCCATTAATGCAGGAGTTACAAACCCCATTAATGCAGGAGTTACAAACCCCATTAATGCAGGAGTTACAAACCCCATTAATGCAGGAGTTACAAACCCCATTAATGCAGGAGTTACAAACCCCATTAATGCAGGAGTTACAAACCCCATTAATGCAGGAGTTACAAACCCCATTAATGCAGGAGTTACAAACCCCATTAATGCAGGAGTTACAAACCCCATTAATGCAGGAGTTACAAACCCCATTAATGCAGGAGTTACAAACCCCATTAATGCAGGAGTTACAAACCCCATTAATGCAGGAGTTACAAACCCCATTAATGCAGGAGTTACAAACCCCATTAATGCTCTATTAAACTCTGTAATAAATGCAGGAGTTACAAACTTCATTACTTTTTTCCATGAAGCTAACTTTATGAGGTAATTTCTCATTCAAATCTCAATGGTTTTTGGCCATTCTATCTGTGGTGTAAAGATTTCAATGCAAAGTATCTAGACCCACTTGGACCCAACTCAATAGATGGTTGGGACCCACTTTAATATTTAATTAAAGTCACCAAAAATCATTTTTTTCCAACAGATACTATACGAGAGGGTGTATAATATAAATATAGGCTATTTGTATACGGTTTGGATCGGTTCCAGTCTGGAACCGTGGGGTTCAATCTGGAACCGATTCATGAACTATAGATTTTTAATTTCTCAATCTGAAACCGGACCACAGATTCAAAAAACCAATCCAATCCTATCAGATTGGACTAGACCAAATCGAATTACAAATTTTATAAATTCCTTGCTCAACTCTATTAGTTTAGACATATTAGATTAGAATATAACTAACTGAAATTCTGCCCGTTTGATTAATGAGGAGTTCCAAGATTAAAATCTTAAAACCTAATTAACATAACAATATAATTTGTTGCTTATATAAGCAAAACGTGTAACAATTCAAAAATTAAAATCTCAAAGCCCAATTATCATAAGAATAGAATTTGTTACTTATCTTGGAATTCCAATATTAAAATCTTAAACCCAATAACCATAGTAAATTAAAATCTTAAAGCTCAATTAACGTAGGAATAGGATTTGTTTCTTGTATAAGCAAAGCACTGGTTTTTCCTACTACTTACAATCCTGCATATAACTCAAAGATAGTGAGAATGACTGCAATCTTTGCGCTTCAAGATTTGATCCTTCCACCTGGCAATGGCATACCCCTAACAATTTACCATGGGAAAGGAAATAGATGATTCATACAAAGTGTGAAAAAGATGGTGAGGCTACTGGTATCCAAGAAAATGAATTTATGGATGAAGATTTGGACTTGTGTTCCATTACTCGTAAAGTTCGCATACAGAAACAAAGATAAAAGATAAAAATAAAAATTTGAAAAAAGAATCAAATTATTTGATGAAATCTACTGAGTAATGAAATCTATTGGGTAATGTTAGAGATATTAAATTTTTTATCAAATAAATGACCAAATATCTCACATGGGTGTGGGATCCGCAATTTTATGGACTCCACAGACATTTAGTCATTTATTTAGTAAAAAATTTGGAACCTATAGCATTTTCTAAAATAATTTGATAATGATACTAAAAAATTTATCAAACTGACAAATGATTGAGACATTTTAGTTTTTGTTTGTGAGTTTTGATTTATTTTAATTTATTTGTGGTAGTCTATATTTAAATATAATGTGAGAAGTGTAAGTAATTGAATTATATTTTTAAAAGACATTTTTATAGCAATAAATTTATCATTAAAAATTAAAATAGATCTGATTGGTAAATAATACCAATCTATAACATCGACCCGTAACTACCCTCGACTTATTGTCTTTGATTATTGGGCTAAATGTTTGATTTGATCACAAGCTTTTAGAAAGTTATAAGCAGTTAAAAACGCTTTGTTGAATTGTCCGAATAATGTATAAGAAAATATGTATTTTTGTAAAATGAATTAAATTAAAGGAAAGAAAAGATTTGACTATAGCAAAGATGAAATTGTTGCTTCACAGCTTACCTTATTGCATGAAAAAGATCATGCAATGTCACAGGAAAACAACAATGTCATGTATATTTTTTGTCACACATCACTTGTGTTGTGGTACAAGGTCATATCAGTACGAAATTACAACGGCTTTTGGAGTTACTTTTTTTTCTCTTTTTTTAATATTTAATTTGACTTATTTTTGAAAGTTTTATGGATTGTTACCACAAAGTTATTAATAAAATTCTATACCGGCCGGTTCTTACCGTGCCAATAGAAAAATGGGACACGGAGGGTCTAATACCATTTCGAAAAAAATCTTATTTGGTTTTGATCAATTCCGTTCAATTAGTCGAATTCCAATCAAAAATCCAAATCTTGGTGTGTGAGTGATTTTCCGATCACTCTGCCGAACTCAGTATTCAGCTGGAGAATACTAGCAGAATAGATGACACCTGGCTAACCTGCAGCAAAAAGAGAAGATTCCGGCGGTGGTTCGTCCACCCGAGGGCACTTCGACGATCAAGTCAGTATATCTCTCAAAGATAATCAATAGTATTAAACTCACTATTTAGAATATAAATTGCGTACCTTAGACCCACGGGGGTGCCTATCTTTTATAGCTAACTCAATCATTGTCCCAACAGGAGCTTAGCTCTAATGGACTTAAGATTACTACCAATCTTGGACTCCCAGTAGGATTGGGATAAACTCCCTAAGAGTCTTATCCTTTCCCACCTGTAGTCTTCCCATTTTCTAGGACTCTTGTGCCTTATCCGCTTATCTCGGATTCCGATATCTTCGGAGGTAACCTCGGGCTCGCCGAGATAACCTCGGCGTCATGACCAGGACACGTGGCACGTCGGCTGACACGTCGGCGTCACCTTAGCCACGTGTTAGTACTCAGAAAATATATCCCCATAACTGCCCCCTAGGTTCTATTACCTCGGGATTCTGAGGTGATGGAACCTATATCATTCCTTCATGCTAGTACATCGGCTTAGCCGAGATCATCATCATAGGTCGATATGTCTTCTTAAAGATCAAGAATTCCAAGAGCTCCTTCATGCGTATGAGTTGTTATACATAACAACTCAACCGTTTAGCCACATGTTTTTTCCTTATTAGATCGTACTCCGGACGCGTTTATAAGTCGTTTCACGCCTACATGCGCCGTCTAACGCATTTGTTGTTCCAGGCGCATTAATTGCCCTCTTTTGCCGCCGTTTCAAGTTTTTGACAAAACTTGTTTCCCCCTTTCGTTTTTTTTTCACTTTACATTGTCTTCATTTAGAATTCTTTCTCTCTCTAGCTTCCTCTAATCCTCTATTTTTCCAAGCTTTGAAGCTCTGCAATTGCTACTGTTCACCTCTTCCGGCGTGGTTTTCACCGATCTTCTGCCTTCGCAACCGTCATCAGACTTCGGTAATCCCCATTTCGGCTTCTCTCTTTCTGGTAAGCCACTATTTCGTCTGGTTTCAGTTTTTGATGTTCTTCATTATTCGTTGCCATTACTGCTTTGTTCAAACATTTGATTTGCGAATCATATATCTGAATGTGATTATTCCACGGCTTTGCTCTTTGCCCATGTCTTGAACACTTGCGCTACTCATAATTTTTCTACAATTTTGCAACTATTCTTGACCTTGTACCCTTTCACACACTCTGGCACAGTGTTCTTGGTAGTTCACCCTTGTTCTTGATTATGAAACACGTTCTTGTTTTCTGTTTTCTGTGTCTTTTCCAGATTTCTGCTTCCAATCTTGCTCCCATAGAGTTAGGTTTTGGGATTTGCCTATAGAGCCCACAAGTTTTTAGGAAAAACTGAAACGAACTCCTTTTAGATCCATACAAACCCTTACGACAGTACATTTTTAGGTTTTTTGCCGAGGTCCCAAAAACCCTTTTAAAATACCTTTATTCTGAAATCCAACCCCTTGAGTTAAGCTGATATAATGGGTATGTGGAAGCATAGAGTAGACACCCCAACAAAATTAGACTACTTTAAGCGAGAGTTTTCCATCCCTGTCGACGTCCATCTGAGGTTGGCTGGGGATGACGACTCTATCATGCCCGATGTAAACCTCATGCCATTCCCAGTAGTAGCGTTTATTGAGTGTGGACTTAGGTTTTCACTTGACCCTTTCTTCCGTGAAGTCCTCCACTTTTATAGGTTGAACCCAATGCAACTTGCAATCAATTCGTACCGAGTTATTAATGGTACCATAGCCTTAGCAAAACAAGAGAATGCTAGGATTACTCTTGCCGACTTCCAGTTCTGTTATACCATGTGTCGCCTGAAATCAGAAAAAGGCCACATCTATTACCTTAAGTCGAGGTCCACGGAATACAAAATTGTTGCCAACCTCCCTGACTCCAACAAGAGAGCGGGTGATGCTTACCTCATCGTTTCGGGTAACTGGGAGTTTCAGCCAAACGATGACCTCCATCTTTATCCCTTAAGTCGAACAGTTTTCAGGGAAGGAGCTGGTAAGGGCCATTATTCACAAGTTTTCTTGCTTTCTTACATAAAGTTTTCAACATTCTTGCTCTAATGTCTATGCTTCTTTCTGTTTTGCAGTTCTCTCTCAGCCACCAAAGGGCTTTCGTCAGTCTTTCTTCCCCAGCAAAGACTTGAAGAAACTACTGAATTTGCCAGTCCACAAGCGGAAGGCCCCTCTGCTTCTTAATTTCATTCCGACGTATAAGTCAGCTCTTCCCGACGTCCCAAAAAAGAAGAAGAAAAGCCTTTCTCCACCTTCTGCCACAACACCACAAGGTGCGTCCACATCTCGGACAGACCAAGGATCAACCTCTGATCCTGCAGAGCAGCCGTCAACCTCGGCTCCAACTTGATCCTGATATCCCAACGACAACGTCGGTGACGAACGTTTTTCCTGCTGAGATGGGCGACAAAAGCAGTTGCAAGGACCTTTTAGCCAACATCTCTCTGATTGTGACGCTCAGCCAACACAAACCCAGCCTCCACTAAAGCAAAAGAGGATAAAGAAGGCTCAGCCTAAGGCAAAGGTGATCAGGTTGACACTGAGGACACCTTGCCAATCTCCAAACTGGCTGAAAGTGACAAGTCCCAGCCTACCACGGAGAAAGGGCGTCCGAGGCCCAACCATCCGATTCTCCAAATCAAAGAGGCCGAGGTCATCCTCATGCAACCACCTCGGGGTCCAAAAATCCACGATGCCCCTGGGCCTCCAAATCACTCTGAAGATAAGCCGTTATGCCAACGTACGTGCCGATGACATTAACGTGGCGTAGCCTCTACCGCTTGTTCTTCCCCGGCGATCTCAACTGAAACGCACAAGTTGAGCGGTACGAAAACTACGCTCTGATGCTTCAACGCCGTTCAAGTAGGTTCTTTTTCTGGCAATGTTTTCTTTATTTTTATTCATTCCATAGTGTATATTTTTCTAATAACTTCTGTTCTGTTTACTTTCAGGCCATCCAGCATGCCCATTCTTTCTCAATCCAATCTTTGAGAATCGGGAGAAACTAGCCGAAATGAAGAGGGAGGTTCTAGTTTCAAAGTCACAAAAAGTTTTACATCAAAAATATGAAAAAACTAGAAGACCAGGCCGAGGTTGCCATCAACGTCAGAAATGATCCGAAGAAAAGGCAGAGTTGTTGAGGCCATCAAGAAGGTGCTGAGGCCAGAAGAGAGAGGCGCGAAGAAAAGTGGCCCAGGCCCAGAAGGAGCATTCAAGACGCTCTGGCCGCAAGACGCACGGTCAAGGCGCCAACGAGGAAGGTTACAACGAAGGGGTGCCGACGTCACGGTGGATTATGAAAAGCAAGTGAAGCAGGCATGCAACAAGGGTTTCACCCTTGGTTGGATGTCTCTTCTAAAAAAGCTTGAAGTCCTCGAGGACTCGTCCCTCAGGAATGCCGATGCCATTCCTCTTCCATTCCTTCCAACTCCAAGCCAATCCGCCCCTCAGGAATGACGATGCCATTCCTCTTCCATTCCCTCCAACTCCAAGCCAATCCGCCGACGACGACTCTAAGTCCAAGGAGGAGGAGGTTTTGGTAAAGAAGTCCAAAGACGTTGCTGGGGCCAAGTCTCCTCCTCAAAATGAGCAAGTCCTGGACTTGACTCAAGATGAGGAGCATGAGGAAGTCGCCAAGGATGCTGCGGCTGAGAATGCGTCATCGGATATGCCTCCTACCGACAAGAGCCTAGATGAAACTCTTCAAGAAATTGATGCTGAACTTGCAGCTAAGAAGGTTACCGAGATGTCTTCTCAGCAGTCCTCCGAGGTCCAAACCCAGCCTGTTGCTGAAGACTCTTGATTTTGATGTTATTTTCTTCCATCTTTTGTACTTTTGCTTTTCTTGTTTTGGGAACAATTGTAAGCTTTTGGCCGATGTGCCTTTTTTGAATATTAATACAACTTTCCTTCCCTGAATGCTTGTATCTTTGTCTTCTGTTTACTGCTTTTGCATGATTCTATACTTAGAATATATCTTTAGTATACACTTCAATCTTTGTGCAATCTTCTCGGGATAACACATCTCGGTCATACAGACTTCGTTTTAACTTTAACTTGTAAACTTTTTCTCAAGTTTCAACAAGTATCATCATCTCGGTTTTGACTTCAACTTGTAAACTTTTCTCAAGTTTCAACAAGTGTTAAACATTATTTCGGTTTAAACTTGTAAACTTTTCTCAAGTTTCAACAAGTATTAAACATCATTTCGGTTTAAACTTGTAAACTTTTCTCAAGTTTCAACAAGTCTTAAACATCATATCGGTTTAACTTCAACTCGTAAACTTTTCTCAAGTTTCAACAAGTGTTAAACATCATATTGGTTTAACTTCAACTTGTAAACTTTTCTTAAGTTTCAACAAGTTCTAAACATCATTTCGGTTTAACTTCAACTTGTAAACTTTTCTTAAGTTTCAACAAGTGTTAAACATCATTTCGGTTTAAACTTGTAAACTTTTCTCAAATTTCAATAAGTATTAAACATCATGTCTGTTTAACTTCAACTTGTAAACTTTTCTCAAGTTTCAACAAGTGTTAAACATCATATCGGTTTAATTTCAACTTGTAAACTTTTCTCAAGTTTCAACAAGTGTTAAACATCGTATCTTCTCTCTGCCCCCTAATGTGAACTTAAGTTCCACTTGGGGTCTCATTATCCATGTATTCAAGAAATATCGGCAAGTATCTAAGAAATGTAGAAGAATTCTGCTAAAATTTTATTCATTATGTCGGCAAGAAACAAGGAAAATCTAATGATAAAAGAATTTCAGATTACAAGTGTTCCAAGGCCTTGGAAATTCTTTGCCCTCATTATCTTTAAGCCGATATGCCCCATTGCCCAATACCGAAGTGATTCTGTAAGGTCCTTCCCAGTTTGGGCCAAGCTTGCCCTCCTTGGGATCCTTCTTGTTGCCAACGACTTTTCTCAAGACTAGGTCGCCAACTTGAACTCCCTTGGGTTAACTTTTTTATTGTAAGCTCTGGCAAGTTGCTGCTGGTATGCTGCCAGCTGAATTGCAGCTCTCTCTCTTCTTTTTTCTAGTAGGTCCAGATCTCGGGCTAAGAGTACATTATTAGTCCCGTTCTCTACTCCTTGGGTTCTGATCCCAGGGATGCTGACCTCTAGCGGAATGACAGCTTCTGTGCCATAAGCCATGGCAAAGGGGGATTCTCCCGTTGATCTTCTCGGCGTAGTTCAATATGCCCAGAGCACACTTGGTAGTTCATCCACCCACTTTCCCTCCGCTGCCTGCAGCTTCTTCTTTATCCCATCCAAGATAACTTTGTTAGATGCTTCTGCTTGTCCATTGCTTTGGGGAAAGCTTGGGGTTGAAAAGTAGTTCTTGATCTTGAACTTTGCACAGAAGTTCTTAATTAGTTTGTTGTCAAATTGTGTTCCGTTGTCGGTAACTATTGCTCTTGTAATTCCAAATCTGGTGATGATGTTCTTCCATATGAAGCTCTTTACATCTACATCTCGGATCTTGGCTAGAGGCTCAGCTTCTATCCACTTGGTGAAGTAATCTGTTGCCACCAGCAGGTATTTTCTTTGTCTAGCTGCTTGGGGCAGTTTTCTAACGAGATCCATGCCCCATTGGGCAAACGGCCAAGGACTAGATACTGGGTTCAAGTCTGCTGCTGGCTGGTGTATTAGAGGTGCAAATCTTTGACATTTTTCACACTTCTTTACATAGGCTTCTGCGTCTTTCTGCATGTAGGGCCACCAATACCCCTGGGTAATGGCCCTATGGGCAAGTCATCTGCCTCCAGAGTGGCTTCCACAAATTCCTTCATGAATTTCATATAAAAAATCTTCAACTTGTGAAGGATGTACACACCTCAAAAGGGGTCCAGTGAAGGATCTTTGTAGACACCCCATTTTTGACCGTCCTCGAAACTTGGACGTCACCGCTTGGAACACTCGGTGATTATCCATGTTCGTGTTCGTTTGGAGTTCTCGGAGGTCTCGGCTCGCGCGCCCTGCCTTAGGATCTTCGAACTTGACCGTTTAGTGTCTGGTTTCACACCAAACACTTGTGTTTTGCCTTGGAGGGGCAGGGAATGCCTTGTGAGGCATCCCCATACATCACCGGCCATGGCTTGAGGCCACCGGCCAGTGATTTTATGCCA
>NW_021025707.1:1713136-1715605 GCF_004153795.1 Camellia sinensis | reverse complement strand
GCCGGCCGGTAATCAGAGATTACCTACGGCCACCAAATAAGACAAAACTGATAGAGTAAAAGGGGCAAACGAAGCAATTTTAAACTTTGTTCCATAGAGCCGGTGCTTATTGCCATCATAACATTCAGACATACAGATTTAATAACTCAACAGAAAGTATAGTAAAATAGTACTGTACAGACAGGATCATTCAATCTAGTCAGCAAGCAAAACTATTACAGACGTATTCAAACTTTCGCCAACTGACCAAAATGTAAATACATGGACAAAAGGGGCGAAGACAGGTCTCAATGCCGTGAGACACAAGGCTGACTCTCTCAAAACCTTAGTTGTTTCCGTACAGATTCACTGAGGCTAGGTCTGGACTTCTGTTGGTCACCTACAAACATATGAATAAGCGTGGGCCGGTTATGGCCTTAACCCAGAGGGGCGGGTTCGGGTCGTGACATAGGGTCTCAATGATCTCAGCTAGGAAGGATAACACTTAGCCTAGCTGTGCCACACCTTGGCCTAGATGTGCCATAACTTGGTCTAGGCCGTACCAGTCCAGGGACAAGATCACTTTGGTATAACATCTCGGCCTAGATAATACACCTCTCGGCCTTGGTGATGAACACCTCGGCCTAGATAATGACATCTCGGCCAACATGTCAGGGTGAGGGTGGAGGTCAACCAAAGTGGTTCCAAGATGGTCCTAGGTATAAGAAGTTCAAAGGTGTAACCTAGGCTTAAGATGACCTCGGGTAAACTCACACTAAGCAAGGAACAAAACATGCAAGCAACACTTACCGAAACTAATCAAAATCTGCAAAGATGCAAGCTTAATCAATACTAGGATCATGCAAGAATGTATGTAAGTATGACTAGGATAAAGTGAGGGTTACTACAGATAGGATGGACATTTTGGTGCCAACCTCGTTAGGATGATTTTGCTCATTGTGATGCTCCTGCACTCCGCCTTTTCTTTGTTGGTGTAATTTGTTTTGTACCTTGTACTAGATTTTTGCATCAATAAAGTCTCTTTCTTTGCAGATCCAAAAAAAAAAAAAATAATAATAACTTCGATATCTCTTCTATCACACCTTTTCTTTCTTCTTCCAAAGAGAATGGAACACCCATAAACTCGGCTACCCTCTTTATTTGAAGGGCAATATCTTCTTTTAGGTCCTCATACATCAAAAAGAACACCTTGTGAGGCCTTTCCAAGCTCTCCTTCCAATACCCCAATACATGATCCCAAAAACTATTAACAAGATAAATACTTTGAGGGGATTAATTGATGAATTTTATAGTTTAGAGAGACAAAATATAAATAGGTCAACCTAATGATATTTTTTTACACAATTTGATAAATTTTTAATTTATTGATGTAATGTGGAAACAAATTTTTTTTTTAATATTTAAAATAAAATTTACTATAATAATATAATAGTTGTGAGATAAGTGAATAAAAAAATTGTGTAGTTTGGTAGTATAATATTATTCATAAAAGAGAAATATTCCAAATTATTAATTTTATGTCACTGTTTTGTATCAATTTTTTTTGCGGATATTTATGATTAGTGCATTATTAAAAAATAATCATATACTAAAAAATCAGAATAACAAATAACATCTTATCAAGCGTTTAGTAATATAAAATAATAAAAAAAAATAAAGGATAAATTATAAAATAAAATAAAAAAATAGTATTTCAGTCATATAACAAAATAAATTTTAAAATTTTCAATTTTGTTAATTTAAACTGA
The DNA here is from genome assembly GCF_004153795.1 of Camellia sinensis. Classification (NCBI taxonomy): domain Eukaryota; kingdom Viridiplantae; phylum Streptophyta; class Magnoliopsida; order Ericales; family Theaceae; genus Camellia; species Camellia sinensis. The sequence goes on along the minus strand of NW_021025707.1, from coordinate 1,713,857 downwards.
TACTTTGAATTTGTTTTCAATCTAAACTATTTGTTTATTTTTATTATGTAAAATCGATGAAAAAATAGATATTTTAGTCATTAAACTGATAAAAAATATTATTTTAGATATTTTATATATACCTATATTGAGTTTAGTGGCTAAAATATTCTTTTATATCAGTTTTATTTAATGAAAATAGGTGAATAGTTTAGATTGAAAATAAATCAAAATGTTAGGCTTTAAATTGATAAAATTAAAAACTTAAGATTTATTTTGGTACTAGACTCAAGCTCTGAGGGTTTTTTTTTTTTTTTGTAATTACCCCCCCAAAATTGAAGTGTAATTATCATCAAGGAAAATTCTACTTACATTACAATTTTACCTCTTTATACTTATTTTCTCATTACATCATTAAAAAAAAATTGAAATTCCCATTACATGAATTAAACCATTTTCAAAACCCTACACATTTTGAATTACTCTGGTGTTATATTACTGAATAAATTATATTTGTCTAGCTATCTCACTACGAGAATTTGCACTTTTGGCGACTAAACAAAATTTAGTCGCCAAAAAAGTTGACTTTGGGCGACTAAAATATGTATTAGTGTATAGTTTTTAGCTACTAAATTTTTTTATTAGGGAAATATTATTTATTGGTGACTAAATTACCTTTTTGTCGGCAAAAGTGACACTTTTAGCGACTAAAAAATTTATTAGTCGCTGTTAGTCTCAATTT
>NW_021025707.1:1628136-1710636 GCF_004153795.1 Camellia sinensis | reverse complement strand
TTATTATTATTATTATTATTATTATTATTATTATTATTATTATTATTATTATTATTATTATTATTATTATTATTATTATTATTATTATTATTATTATTATTATTATTATTATTATTATTATTATTATTATTATTATTATTATTATTATTATTATTATTATTATTATTATTATTATTATTATTATTATTATTATTATTATTATTATTATTATTATTATTATTATTATTATTATTATTATTATTATTATTATTATTATTATTATTATTATTATTATTATTATTATTATTATTATTATTATTATTATTATTATTATTATTATTATTATTATTATTATTATTATTATTATTATTATTATTATTATTATTATTATTATTATTATTATTATTATTATTATTATTATTATTATTATTATTATTATTATTATTATTATTATTATTATTATTATTATTATTATTATTATTATTATTATTATTATTATTATTATTATTATTATTATTATTATTATTATTATTATTATTATTATTATTATTATTATTATTATTATTATTATTATTATTATTATTATTATTATTATTATTATTATTATTATTATTATTATTATTATTATTATTATTATTATTATTATTATTATTATTATTATTATTATTATTATTATTATTATTATTATTATTATTATTATTATTATTATTATTATTATTATTATTATTATTATTATTATTATTATTATTATTATTATTATTATTATTATTATTATTATTATTATTATTATTATTATTATTATTATTATTATTATTATTATTATTATTATTATTATTATTATTATTATTATTATTATTATTATTATTATTATTATTATTATTATTATTATTATTATTATTATTATTATTATTATTATTATTATTATTATTATTATTATTATTATTATTATTATTATTATTATTATTATTATTATTATTATTATTATTATTATTATTATTATTATTATTATTATTATTATTATTATTATTATTATTATTATTATTATTATTATTATTATTATTATTATTATTATTATTATTATTATTATTATTATTATTATTATTATTATTATTATTATTATTATTATTATTATTATTATTATTATTATTATTATTATTATTATTATTATTATTATTATTATTATTATTATTATTATTATTATTATTATTATTATTATTATTATTATTATTATTATTATTATTATTATTATTATTATTATTATTATTATTATTATTATTATTATTATTATTATTATTATTATTATTATTATTATTATTATTATTATTATTATTATTATTATTATTATTATTATTATTATTATTATTATTATTATTATTATTATTATTATTATTATTATTATTATTATTATTATTATTATTATTATTATTATTATTATTATTATTATTATTATTATTATTATTATTATTATTATTATTATTATTATTATTATTATTATTATTATTATTATTATTATTATTATTATTATTATTATTATTATTATTATTATTATTATTATTATTATTATTATTATTATTATTATTATTATTATTATTATTATTATTATTATTATTATTATTATTATTATTATTATTATTATTATTATTATTATTATTATTATTATTATTATTATTATTATTATTATTATTATTATTATTATTATTATTATTATTATTATTATTATTATTATTATTATTATTATTATTATTATTATTATTATTATTATTATTATTATTATTATTATTATTATTATTATTATTATTATTATTATTATTATTATTATTATTATTATTATTATTATTATTATTATTATTATTATTATTATTATTATTATTATTATTATTATTATTATTATTATTATTATTATTATTATTATTATTATTATTATTATTATTATTATTATTATTATTATTATTATTATTATTATTATTATTATTATTATTATTATTATTATTATTATTATTATTATTATTATTATTATTATTATTATTATTATTATTATTATTATTATTATTATTATTATTATTATTATTATTATTATTATTATTATTATTATTATTATTATTATTATTATTATTATTATTATTATTATTATTATTATTATTATTATTATTATTATTATTATTATTATTATTATTATTATTATTATTATTATTATTATTATTATTATTATTATTATTATTATTATTATTATTATTATTATTATTATTATTATTATTATTATTATTATTATTATTATTATTATTATTATTATTATTATTATTATTATTATTATTATTATTATTATTATTATTATTATTATTATTATTATTAACCCGGAAGGGCGACCCAGGCAAAAGTTAGAGCAAGAAAAAAAGAGAACAAGAAAAAAAGAAGAAAAATGCAAAAAAGAAGAAGAAAAAGAAAAAGAAAAAAAAAGAAGAAGAAATGAAATAAAAAGAAATGAAAAAAAGAAAAGAAAAACATAGCTCGCAAGGTTAAAAGCCAGGAAGGGCGGCCTTGGCAAAAGTTAGAGCGCAAAATGAGAGGTTAAATACCCGTGTGTACCTTACCGGAACTACGTAAGGCTTGATTCCCATGTTTGAGATATGTAGGCAACTTCGTCCTAAAGTCCAGCCACAAACACTTCCAAATTGACTGTGTCCATGTAATGGTTTCGATCATCTTCGTCATTCCTGTATCCGAGAGTTCAGTTGTGACCAACGCTATGAGGACTGATTACAACGCACTGTGGTGCCCGTCCAAACAAGGGGCAACTTTTTGTTGCCAATACGTCGCGACGCCATTCAAACAAGGGGCAACTTTCCGTTGCCATGCAGTGTCGTTCGGAGAAGGGGCAATTTTTCCATTGTTATGGATCCGAGGTTGCGCATTTTGAGAGTAGGTTCCATGCTCGTTGAGCAGTGACCATTTGCCAAAATAGTTTTTGAGAATTTTTACTAAGGTTTACTAGTTTTCTCGAAAATTATTCCATTTTTCGAAAACTGGACCATTTTCTTGGACCCAAAAAGGAAAATTTTCAGTGCTCATAGCCTGACTTGCATGATTTTAAATCAGAAGGTTGAACGAGCATGTTAATCAAACTTTTATATTGATCAAAATTGTTTTAGTAGAAAACAAAAACAAAAAAGGGTCAAAATGATGAACTAGGGGCACAGTTGAGTCAGGCTTCCTGTCTTTTCCCCGTTATCCATGCGTTTGCCAAAAAGGGCACTCTACCTGCCAGAAAAGCGCACAGTTGAAGCTAACAACAAAGGGCTGAAAGCTCTCAGTATCCTCTGAGCAATGAGATATCATGCCAAGTGCGAAGCACGAACTTGAGTGGATCAAGTTACTCCATTCCCTCTTCCGGGGCCTTGACTAAATGACACCGGGGGGGGGGATAGTCGCGAGCTAATAGTGCTGGGTATGAACCTCACAACCTTTTGTTTATCCATCAAACCACCTCGGGAAGGGATAAAAAAATTAGAGATTGAAGAATAGAGAGATGTGCGCTGAGAGAAAAAGTGAAGAAAAGGGCTTTTTCAGAAAAAAACAGAGATTGAGTGCCAGAGTGATGTGAGAATCAGAAATGAGAAAGGGTAGGAAACAATACCCGGAGAAACTGGCTTCTCGCTTTTGTAACACGTTCGAGTGTCGTGTCTTTTGTTTTGTTTGTCTCGATTCCTGTCTTGAGTCGTTTTAAGTGTTTGTGTTTTCTTTAGGTTGTATCCCTTTTGTCTTCTATTGTTGAGTCGCTTTTCAATGTGTTCTGTCGTAGGCTCAATACCCGATTGAGAACTCATTTCTCGATTTTCAAAATAAATCGCTTTGTGCTCAGAGTGCTGTGCCATTCTTCACGTTTGTTCTTCCACATTTGGAGCATCTGAGTATGTTTCAACTTCTGCTAACCCCATCTTTGCAACCCATCTGTTCGGATCGAATTGTTTGTTCAGAATTAGCTGTACACCGAATAAACTAAATACTGTGTTATGGGCTGTAAGTTCAGAATGAGCAATGTTTAGAATGGGCTGTGTATTCAAACTCGGCAGTGTCCTGCATGAGCCGTATGATCAAAATGAACAGAGTACTGTGATGCGAGCAGTGTGTTCAACACGAACACTCTATATGTTGAACATATTGAGAACTTGTGATTAGTTCCATTTCCAGTGCCTTCCGATGTTGGTTTTGCAAAGTCACACCTGTATTACTCCAATTTGCTTTTCGAGTTGTTGCTCATTTGCTTATCGAGTTGTTGCTCATTTAGCTTATCGAGTTGTCGTTCATTCGCTTATCGAGTTGTTACCCATTTTGCTTATCGAGTTGTCGCTCATTTGCTTATCAAGTTGTTACTCATTTGCTTATCGAGTTGTTGCTCACTTGATTACCAAGTTGTCACAATTTTATTTATCGAGTTGTTGCTCTTTGTTTATCGAGTTGTAAACTTTCAAGGTTTTATTGAGTTAAGTTGCTATGTTGGTCTACCTAACCTGGTGATACATGCTTATTCAATTTCCAATTCAACTGCATTGTTATGTAATATGATGCGGTGCGATGTATGAAATATGCGATGCAACACTTTTTTAGGAAAAAGTTTGTTTCATTCCATCATCTTTTCAAGTACATAGTTTTGAAGAAAACAAAACCTGCCTGCGGCAGTACAAAGTGCTCAAACTACTAGCTAAAAGGAAAATAAAGCAAAAAGAAAGAAAAGCCGCAAAAGTCTGGATCAATGTCAACTGGTCTCAGGCACGAGAGTCTGTCATCGTCCTGTTCCTGGACGAAGGTCCAGGAGCGTCGTCGCCGTCCCCACCATCTGAGCTCGAGCCCGAATCATCTCCAGTCTTATCCTCCGATGACTCTACCTCTGCCTCTGTCTCGGACTCATCGTCGTCTAGAATCGGTGCTCATGAGCTGCTCCCAACATGAGTGCACCCCGCTTTGGTGCGGGGGTGTACTGTGGTCCCTCGCCCTGCTCTCCCTCCTTCTCAGGTAGATACAAATGGTTCGGCTGGAGCACCCCCTGCAGCCGGTATCTGGAATGGGGGCTGAAAAGGACAAATGGTAAATATATCAGTTATGCTACGCAAAGTAGAGTATGAATACAGAATGCAACGTATGAGTATAGTGTATGAATGCTATGAGCAGTATATCAGTGCAGAATGTCATGTATGAATGCTATGAGCAGTATATTAGTGCAGAATGACGTATATGAATGCTATGAACAGTGTGTCAGTACAGATTACAGTGACTGAGTGCAGTGTATGAATGCCGTAAGCAATGCTATGAGTAGTCTGTGGGTTACAGTGAATCAAATGCCGTGAGGGCTGTGTATCAAGTGCAATGTTGACAGTGCGATGCATCAGATTATGTGTAAAACAGATTATGCACAGTTTGAGATTGTGGTTGAAGAAGCTTACCGGGATACTGTAGATAGCCAGCAGGTCGAGGCTCCGCTGTAGCATCCCTATCACGGAAGCAGTCAACTCCAAAGACTGACAAGTGTACTCGGCAGAAGTCTGCAAGGGTATTAGAGACATCAGTATTCTATGGAATATCAAGAAAAATGAAATGAAATGATTGTACAAGATACAAAATGCAGTAGTACATACCTGAGGCAAGCCATAGAATCCGACTAGCTCGTGATCAGGTGGAGGGGGAGCGATGGGGATCTGGTAAGTCTCCCCACCCTACCCTCGGCATGTCATCACAGTAGGCAGCTCAGGCCACTCGGCTCCCTGCCCTCTCCGAGATCCACTCCTACCTCGAGCCGGAGGTACCCTCGCTGCCCTCGGTGCCCCTGCTCCAGCCACTAGCGCTGCAGGCCTCTCCCTCTCAGCTCGACGAGCATTACTCAGAGGTGGCATCAGATAGGCCTGGATATACGCAGTATAGTCGCCCTCGCCTCTGAATCCCGCAGAGTCCCAGCCGATCGTGTAGTCTATCATCTCCTCCAGAGTGTACCTTTTTGTCTGCCTCATGGTCGTAGGAGGCAGCTTCGGAATTGTCTGCTCTGGCACGCCTAAGGTCTGCCGCAAGAAGCGCTTGCCCAGGTACCAAGGGCGGCAGACAAGGCCCTCTAATAGAACTCTGAATCAGGTCGTCTCTCGGGCACCGGCATACCGGTCTCGAACTGTATCAAGTAATGGAGCCCAAGGCTGCCAGGTAATCTACAAATAAAACGCAATTTATTACCTCTTGATATTGAAAGGACAATGCAAAGCGAAGGTTAAATGAACTGTAATGTTTGACACACCTCGGCTGCGATGATGGTATCGAAGTAGCGGTGGAAGAAAATGAGGGACTCCCGTGGTCTCCGCTCGCACCTCACGTCGAAGTCGTGAGAGAATGGAACGCCAAGGGGCACCTCCTCGTCTGGCACTGGAGCAAGCCTCGGGAAATAGGCATACACCCATAACTGTACAAGTGTGACAGAACAGGTATGAGCATGCTTATCAGATAAAGCAGTGTACAGATAAAGCAGTATGTAGATAAAGCAGAAATCGGTATGTACAGTGTATTGTACAGTGTGTGCAGTATACAGATAATGTGAAATAGAACTGAGAAAGCAGAAAAGGGAATATGTACCTCTCAAGCTCGCCAGTAGCCTCCGAGCAACTATCCGCTGAGGTGGGAGGACGAACTCATCTAGCCATGGAGAGTAGCTAAGCCTGCGCCACCCCAGTCATAGTGGCAGATCTGTGTCACATCCACCAGTGCACTTAGTAAGTAGAGGGCGACGGTGTTCACCCGGTCGGTAAACAGAGTGGTCCCCAGCAAGAATATGATGAAGCCCCGGGCGTATCGCTCCTCCTCCTCCTGGGTAGTAGGTGCTTGGATCCGAAAATGGTCCTTGAACCATGAGTATCGCACGAACCCTGCCCGAGCGAGAGGTGGCTGAGCGCCGAGCAGGTACAGCTGAACGGCGTCCCACTCATCCATGTCAGTATCGAAGGGAATCGGATCACCCCCCACTCCGATGCCTGTGAGCATGGAGAAGTCGAAGGGAGTCATCGTCATCTCCCTGGTGGCGGAAAGGTGAAAAGAGTCGGTGGTGTCCCACCACCTCTCTACCAGAGCAGCAAGGAGAGGCCTACTCATAGTGAGGCGCGAGAGTCCCATGCAAAAAGTCCCAAAGCCAGCTCGGTCAACAATGCGACGAATCGCATCGGGCAGCTCCATGTACCAGGCTCTGGCGACAACATTCCCATACCCCCGGAAGGCATGGGAATCCCCTTGTGGTCAAAACAAACATTTGCGAAATAGTGTTACAAATACAGTGTTGAATGCACTCAGAATTGATGAAAATACAGCGTGTGTACACGTGTTCCGATTCAAACAGATATCGGGTGCGGGTGTGCTCGCAGTGAACTACAACATGTGATGTATCAGTGTGTTTGAGTGGTTCAGTGAAAATACAGCGTGTGTGCATGTGTTCAAATTCAGACAGATATCGGGTGGCGGTGTGCTCACAGTAAGCTACAGCATATGATGTATCAGTGCAATGTGTGTGCATGTGTTCAGAATCCAACAAATACCAAGTATAGGTGTGCTCGCAGTAAACTATAACATGTGGTATATCGGTGTATCCGGGCTAAGCAATTAAAGAACAAGATCGACTATTGCAGCTGTGTTCTACATTGCGGAAAATGAAACGGGGAAGAGTATACCTCGGAAGCACCATAAGACAGATGTGACTCTGGCTCATGCAGTAGAAGCTCTGGTGGCACGCCCCTGGCAAAACTCCTGAACTGGCGAAGTCCGTCGGGAGGCAACACGTGTATAGCCGGCCTGTAAGCCGCCGAGTCGAACAGCCAGATGTGGAGAGGTAGGAGCTCGACCTCGAGGTCAACATCCATCTCCGGGGGAGCCTCGCCCACTGCTATGTCGTCTTCCATCTCGAAGAGAGTACAAAAATGGCCGAAAGTGCGAAAACCAAGCAAGAATGTGAAAAGTCAACTGAAAGGTCAACCCCGAGAGGGTGAAAAATGGACGGAAAGCTCAGAGTGCGGAAAGGCACGAGAATCAAGGTAAACTCGAGGGAAACAAATCCCGAGCGGTGGAAATTGAGAAAGAGACACCGAAAACAAGTTTTGTTCGGTTCAAAATGTGCAAAACGAGAAGGTGTTCGCAAATCGAACGATGAAACGGGCTCAAAAACTGAGGAAAATGGTGGATCGAAGCTTGGAAAATAACCTAGAGAGGGAGGGGAGGGATTTTCAACGAAGAGGCAAGTGAGAAATAAGGGCTTGAAGCCCTATATTTAAAGACCCGTAGTGAATTGACAAAACTGCCCCGATACAGGCATTTTTGGCCGGTTGGCCACATTATTGGCGGATGGCCTTGTTTTGCAGCCGGTGAATGGCCGGTCACCTCCCCTGGTGGCCGGTGAATCTCCTACACCCTTGTTTGGGTCATTGATGTGGTTTGGGACCTTCTTTGCTCAAGACAGTGCAAGGAGCTGCATTTTGAAGCTTAACCAGTTTCTGTGCCGTGTGTTCTGTGCATAGCACTCGAATACGTGCAAGGTGTATCCTTTTCGTATCCTTTTTGTATCTTGCAAATGTTCTGAAACTACTTCAAATACGTTGCATTGTTATGCATGTTTGCATGCGTTGTAGTGCACACCATCTCTTGCATTGTTATGCATGTTTGCATACGTTGTAGCACACATCATCCCTTGCATTGTTATGCATGTCTACACACATTGTAACGCGCACAACTTGCATTGATATGCACTGCTCATTTGCATTATCATGCATTTCAAAAGACGCGCGTTGTCGCGCATTCAAGTTCATTTGCATTGTCATGCATTTCAAAAGACGTGCGTTGTCATGCATTCAGGTTCATTTGCATTGTCATGCATCTCAAAAGACGTGCATTGTCACGCATTCAAGTTCATTTGCATTGTCATGCATCTCATATGTTATGCGTTGTCACGCATTTTGAATTCATTTGCATTGTCGTGCATCCCAATAGTATGCATTGTCATGGATTTCAATAAGTCATGCATTGACATACACTTCAATTACACGCATTGTCGTGCATCTTTGTCGTACATTTCAATTACATGCCTTGTCATGCATTCTCATTCATGCATTGTCATGCGTGTCTCATTTCGCATTGTCGTGCATCTCTATATCGCGCATTGTCATGCGTTTCAGCACATGCATTGTCATGCATTTCAATTCATGCATTGTCATGTGTGTCTCATTTTGCATTATCATGCATCTCAACTTACACGCATTGTCAAGCATGTTTCCTACCACGTTGTCATGCGTGTCTCACTCTGCATTGTCATGCATTTCTCTAACTTGCATTGTCATGCATGTCTGATTTGCATTGTCATGCATTTCTCTTATCTTGCATTGTTATGCGCATTCCACCCACGTTGTTTCGCATTCTTAGGTTGCATTGTCTTGCATCCTCCCATCTACCCGCGTTGTTTTACATTTTTAGGTTGCATTGTCTTGCATCCTCCCGTCTTTCCGCACCCACATTGCATGTGTTGTCGCGTTATGCTTTACTTATATGTGTTCAAGTTCCTACACACATTGCATGCATTGTCGCGTTATGCTTTACTTATATGTGTTCAAGTTTCTATACACATTTCATGCATTGTCGCGTTATGCTTTACTTATATGTGTTCAAGTTCCTATACACATTGCATGCGTTGTCGCGTTATGCTTTACTTATATGTGTTCAAGTTCCTTTATTTTCACACATTGTACATGTTGTCACACATGCTTTACTTATATGTGTTCAAGTTCTTATACACATTGCATTCGTTGTCGCGTTATACTTTACTTATATGTGTTCAAGTTCCTATACACATTGCATGCGTTGTCGCGTTATGCTTTACTTATATGTGTTCAAGTTCCTATACACATTGCATGCGCTGTCGCGCATGCTTTACTTACATATGTATACTTACATGTATATGCTCTTCCTCACCTCCACACATTGTACACGTTGTCACGTGTACTTTACTTATATGTGTTTGTGCCTTCGTAGCATTGTTATGCTTGTTTCAAATCGCATTGTTATGCACAGACCTGGGTCGTGTTGTTATACACCCCTTCCACCTGCATTGTCATGCGCCCTCTCACTTGCGTTGTCACGCACTTTTCACTTGCATTGCTATGCATGTTTCTAATGATATTGTACCTGTTAAGTTCTCTTTCTTTTTCAGGCACAATATTGTATGTACGGTTCATTTGAGGCTGGCACGACCAGACGAACCGCACAGGTATTATATTCTCTGCATGAAACGTAGCAAGAATTACATAATTCTCTTACATCCTTTCTGCATTGTAATGTAGTTTGGTTTTCGGCTTGCTTAAAACTGTTGCATTTATTGTATGTATTTGCTTCGTTACAGCTCTCTTTGCATGATCCTAAGTTATGCTCGGCTTTGTGCATTGTTCTTGAATTTTGCCCTTGCCTTCAGGTGCATACCTTTGTCTGTAGCTTGTATGCTTTGTCTAAGTCTTCGGCCTCGTCAAAAATGGGTCATCTTTGGGCTTTGACACTCACTCCTGTCATTGTTATGACCTTCGAGTTCTGTCAAAGAGGGGCAACTGTAGACACCCCATTTTTTACCATCCTCAAGACTTGGACGTCACCGTTTGAATACTCGGTGATCATCCATGTTCGTGTTCGTTTTGAGTTCTCGGAGGTCTCGGCTACGCGCCTTGCCTTAGGATCTCTCGACTTGCTTGTTTTGTGTTTGGTTTTGCACCAAACACTTGTTGTTTTGCTTCTGAGGGCAGGGAATGGCTTGTTGGTCATCCCCACACCTCACCGGCCATGGCTTGAGGCCACAGGCCCTGTTTTGTTGCTACAGGCCATTGGTGATGGTCGGTTGGCATTTCTTTTGGTCGGCCGGCAATTTTTGTTGGTCAATCGGCTATATTTTCCAGCCGACCACTGTTCATCTGCTTTTGGCAGATATTTTATGCCAGCTGTGATAGCTGGCATCCACTTTCCCCCCCTCCATACAAATGTATGGAGGGAATGGCCTCTTGTTTAGCTTCTCTTGGAAGCCTTAGAAATTGGATTTCTATAAGAGGGGAGGCCCTCCTCCCTTCTCAGAGGTTCTGGAATTTAGGGTTAGAGTTCATATATATCTCTCTCTCTATATCTCTTTCGCTATATATTTGTGTGGGTATTTGTGACCAAAAGGGTGTTTTGTTCACATTTTTGCACTAAGACACCTTGTGGTACACCATCCTTGAGGTACAGAGGTTTCAAGAGGTTGTTTTTGAAGTTCTTGGGCTGGTTTTGACCTAAGGAAGCTGCTGGAGGGGTGTTCTTGAAGAAGGTCTTCAAGGGTAAGAACCTTACCCCTTATTCCCCATTTTTGCACAAGCTTTTGACCTATCATGCATCTGTTTTTAAACTTAGTGTATTACTAATAAAAGTTCTATTTTTACCTGCTTTTGATCTTTGTTTGAGGCCTCTTTGAGGTTTGGGGTAGTTTCCCCCCTCTAAGGCCTTGTTAGGCCTTGTTTTAAACCATCTATTTTGGCCCTTGCTTTAGTCTTTGCAAGACCTCTCTACCAATAAAATTTAGAAGATTTTCAATGGTGGAGAGGTAGTTTTGGTGTTCTAAATGGGAGAGGGTCATCCCCTCTCCATGTTGTCTTTGATGCTCACACCAATGGCTTGTGTTGTGGCTTGTATGCCTAGCTTCCTTCAGCTCCATTTCAATGCATATTAGGCTCTGTTTTGCCATGATATTGCACTATTTTACGTTGGTTTAGACATACCACGCATGCTTTGCATACTCGTCTTGTAATGCCATAAAATTGCCTTAACATGCATCATGATGTACCATGACTTTCTAGCATGATTTTGGCTTAGCTTTGTGAAGCTTTTATGCATGTTTTGGTATGCTTAAGGTCTGATTTTGGTTGTTTGGGTCATCCATGACTTGCTTTGTATAGCTACCATGCAACCTAGCTTGTAGGCTTTGAGTATTGGATCCTCTAGCATGCTTTACTTGCATTATTTCAGTGACTTGGAGTCACTTACCATGTCATTTCAGTCCATATGGCATGCTTGTTTACTCACAATTGATGCTTCTTTAATGTCTTAAAGAGTTTGTGTTTCATGCTCCATGTTTGTGCCATTGTGTATGCCATCATGTGTAGGCATTTGGGATGCCATCAAAGTGTGTCTTTGGCCTTGTTTTGGTCTGCCTTGGGACTGTTTTGAGTCCCTTTGGCCCTTTGAGGCCTGGTTGGCATGGTTACAACTTGAGCCCTTTGGCTAGCCTTGACCCTTGGACCTTGTTGCATGCTTTGCTTGATTTATTTAGTTGGTTTGGCACCTTTCCTAACATGATTTCAGAGCTTACAATGTATGCCATTTGTCCATGTTTGTTCCTTTTAAGTGTGCTTAAAAGTTGCCTCCTTATGCTTAAGTATTGGACCATGTATGCTTGCATGTTTCTATGTACATTTGCCTCCATTTCCTTGGCATATTGGCCACTGTTTTGGACCTAGTAGAGAGCTGTCCATCTTGGTGTAAGTCCATCCTTTGCATGTTGTTGCATGCTCGGCCTATCGCATGTTGTTGCATTCTTGAATCACTTTGCATTTGGCATGCATTGTCTTTGTTAAGTTGCTTTACATGTTTCCATGCTAAGTCCCCTTCACATGTTGTTGCATGCCTCGCATGCTTGTTTGCTTAGGTTGTGTGCCTAGTACACATTGCTTGTTTGCATGTTCATGTTGCATACTTAGCTTCCGTGCTTAGGATGCACAACATTGTGCATGTCATGCATGCCTTGCCTCTTGATCAAGCATGATAGAGGTTGGGTCCTTTATGTGTTTTGTGTGCATTCTATTTGACATTGTAATTGCACACTTTGGCCTCTTGGACCATCATGCATTGAAATGCGTGATTGGTGGCCCGAGGGTCGAGGACCAAACTCCCTTGAGTCCATGACATGATAGGGAGGTTGGTTGTGCAAACATTTGATGTGAAATGCATTGCCATGTCTTGTCTGTCCTCTGCTGCTGTCAAAACAGGGTTCTGCAGGAAGATATGGTCGACCGGCCATTTTCGGGGCTGATCGACCAATAACGGATGGCCGAGAGCATCATAGATGGTTGATGACCACTTTACCATAGCCGGTGACCATTCCTCTTGGTCGGTGACCTTCCACAGTGATCAGGGAGTGATGCCGAAGCATCCTTGGGACTTGTGCAGTCTTCAGAGATGTAGAGCAGTGTAAACAGAGGCAGCTTGTGCATGGTGGTGGATTTTCGAGCGGAGCCGAGCACACATGCATTGGACCCTCTTCCCGAGGCTATTTTACTGTTTTATTAGCTTAGTTAATTTGCTTAACTAGTTAAGTGGTCTGTAACTATTTAATTAGCTTGTTAGTTAGTTAAATTTGTATTATTCTTTTGGTCCCTCCAAAGAGGGCGAATTGTGTAATAAGCGTACGTGTGTGTGATGCATGTCTTCCAACCCCCACTTCTTTCTCCCTTTACTTACCTGCTTTTAATGGTTAGTATTTAGACATGTTTTGGTTAGCATACTTATGATAGCATGTTTGCATCCATTCATTTGTATTCCATGCATCGGGCTCGACGCATCATACTAACTGCATAGTATTTCAAATCTAACTTGAATACATGTTATCTGTTGTATTTCACATGCCATCCATAGATTAGCCGAGCCTATTCTAGCTTCATTTTGCATGCGTTGCATTAGCTATCTTAACATGAACTAGAATCATGCATGATTACTAACTAGTTTCTTGTTTTGGCTCGGAGTACACTGTAAGTGTTTATGCTTTAGCATCTCGCATGAATGTGAATGTTAACATGACAGCATGCTTTCCATGAGGCTAATTGCTTAGGTGATATAACTGCCTGAATGCCTGCGGGTGAAGGTTGGATTGATTGAATTGGGATAATTCATTGAAATCTGTGTTTTATCCTACTTACGAGTAGCAAACTTCAAAGCATTTTCCCAAACAAACGGATATGCAATGCTTTGTTCCAAATTAGGTGATCTAGTCTGTACTTGTTTTGTCGCGCGCATCACATAGTAATTCTAGCTAATTAAACGGAATATGAACGCATGTGTTTTCAAAAACAAGATATCATGTTTAGTAGTGGTCGATCTTTGATCGGGCGAGCGAGGGTGCTCATAGCTGACCTTTCCCAATCGTACCTAAGTTCTCGAACCGAAGTAACTTTAGTGGTGACGGACACGTGGCCTTAGGCAACGAGTCAGGGTTTCCTAAATCTCTCAAAATAAAATATTTAGGTGGCGACTCTGTATCTGGCAAAGCAGTCTATGTTTGGCACTTCTTTTAAAAAAAAAATCTGTTTTTCAAAATGATTTGCCGGATTTGGACTCTTTGGTGATTTATCAATCTCACATCGCACATTGTGAGATCAGATTAAGAACCGTTACAATTTGAGTCCTAAACTGTAGTGAGCCCAAATGAACAGAACGGGATTCCCTCCCAGGACGTTCGGGGACGTCTACACGACCCTAGTATATATATTACCCCTTCTCACCTACCCAAGCCGGAGGTGTTCATTCCTCAAGACTTGGACGTCACCGTTTGAATACTCGGTGATCATCCATGTTCGTGTTCGTTTTGAGGTCTCGGCTACGCGCCTTGCCTTAGGATCTCTCGACTTGCTTGTTTTGTGTTTGGTTTTGCACCAAACACTTGTTGTTTTGCTTCTGAGGGCAGGGAATGGCTTGTTGGTCATCCCCACACCTCACCGGCCATGGCTTGAGGCCACAGGCCCTGTTTTGTTGCTACAGGCCATTGGTGATGGTCGGTTGGCATTTCTTTTGGTCGGCCGGTAATTTTTGTTGGTCAATCGGCTATATTTTCCAGCCGACCACTGTTCATCTGCTTTTGGCAGATATTTTATGCCAGCTGTGATAGCTGGCATCCACTTTCCCCCCCTCCATACATGATGACTAGGAGTGGGTAGTATTTCAAACCCCCACACCTAGATCAACCAGAGGCGTTCGGAAAGGACAAGGAGGCGGAGAAGCAGAAAGAAAAGCTACTCGAAGAAGAGGTTGTGTTGAAACAGTTGAAAAAGATACAGGCAGACATCTCCATCTGGGGACTGCTTATGGCTTCACGAGTTCATAGACAAGCTGTCCTATCTGCAATAGACAAAGCCAAACTCTCAATAGACACCGTGCCTGAGCAGCTGGTAGGATTGGTTTTTCCGGGAGGGGCTTCCCCGATGTTGACCTTTTCTGACAAGGAACTGCCGCCTAAGGGCCCAAACCATAACAAACTGCTCTACATCTCTATGGAGTGTAGAGACAAGTGGGTACCGGTAGTTCTTGTCGACACCGGATCCACCATTAACGTGTGCCCGTCAAGGACAGCATATCCAATCGGCTTGAAGCCTGCGAACTTTGAGCCAACTACCTAGGTGATACGGGCATATGACAATACAAGCAAAGAGGTGATGGGGACTGTGAGGATTCACACTAAGGTTGGTCTGGGACAACACGAGATTGATTTTCATGTCTTGGACGTTCCCGTAACCTTCAATCTACTCTCGGGGCGGCCATGGCTGCACCAGGCAAATGCGGTTTCTTCTACCCTGCATTAGATGTTGAAATACCCCCACAGGAAGGGGGTGGCTATAGTTTTTGGGAATTCATCTATCCATCCGCCGCCAGAAGTGTCTATACCGGTTTTGGAAATCAAGCATGGCACGAAGGATGTGTTCCTATCAAGTTTTACCCAAGCCAAGGCCCGGGTCGTTCAGAACATCTTAGCTCTTAATGAGGGGTTATATGTCAGTGCACAGTCTTTGTACCTCATGAATAAGCTTCAGCATATCCCTGGGATGGGACTAGGAAAAAGCGGCCGGAAAGGCATTGCAGTATTAGCCGAAGTGCCGCATAACCCGTATACCTTTGGTCTGGGTTATCTGCCCACCAAAGAGGATTGGGTGAGGAAAGGCAAGGAGATGGCTGGGAGAGCCAGAGCTAAGCAGGCAGGGAAGCATTTTGAGTTGATGCACCGACCCATTCAGGGTACCATGAACGGACGCTTTGTCCGGGAGGGGGAAGACTTTCCATTCTGCGGCTTCCCAGAGCCATGGCTGAACGCCAATGCCGAGAAAAGGCGCCTGCCGGGATTTAAGATCTTCTTTGACTTACAATTGTCCGGGGATGATGTTGCCAAGGACAGACAGGCCCATCAGCTGAGGTTGAGCAGTGTAAGGAAGTAGATTCCGAGAGCACCGAGATTGAAATGGGGGTAGCACTGGCTAGTCTACTTTTAGATCCTCCGATCGTACATAAGTGCTTGGGGGATGATCTTTCAGTGTCCATGATTGGGAATAAAACGGTTGCGAGCCTACCTTCAAACATTTTGGATGCATCCACTGCACCTTCCCTCGTCTGGCAGTACGAGGAAGGCTTTTTATCGAGCAGCACCGGGTCAGGTAGTGAGCCGGAATCTGATTCTACCGAGTCTGTAGGGTCGGAATTAGGTTCCAGCTCATCTGAGTCTGAGTCCGGTATTCTTGGGGGTGACAACCCGAATGCCACAGTCTTATCTAGGTCGTCTTTTTCTTTTTCCTTTGAGTCTGTTGTAACAGAGGAATCAGGCAACTTGGAAGTGATTAATGAGAATGGAATGACTGTGGTTTCTGAGTACTTTTTTGTGCCTTTGATTTATTGCATTAATTCAGACTTTCAAAACTTCAATGAAGACGACAATGAAGAAATTCCTCCGATTTTGAAATATTTGCTAGATCAGGGGCGAGAGAGGTTTGTAAAACCGCTGGTTGATGAAATCATCCAAATTAATGTTGGTACCGAGAAGGACCCGCGGCTGGTCCAGATCGGGTCCACGTTGTCTTCGGAGGATTTGTCGCTTTATTAAAAGATTTCAAAGATGTTTTCGCGTGGTCCTACGAAGACATGCCTGGAATCAATCCTGAGATTGTACAGCACCGAATCCCTCTTGATCCAAAGGCCCGACCTATTAAGCAAAAGCTCAGAAGGATTCACCCAGACTAGGCTATCAAGATCAAAGAAGAGGTCACCAAGCAAATTGACGCAGGGTTCCTGCTAGTATCTGAATACGCAACTTGGTTGGCCAACATCGTTCCAGTACCGAAGAAGGATGGCAAAATTCGGGTATGTGCAGATTTCAGAGATTTGAACAAAGACAGTCCGAATGACAACTTTCCTCTGCCGCATATCGATGAGTTAGTGGACTTCACAGTGGGGCATGCATTGCTCTCATTCATGGATGGCTTTTCAGGCTACAACCAGATTGTAATGGCACCCAAAGACCAGGAGAAGACTGCTTTTACCACCCCGTGGGGGACCTACTGTTATAGAGTGATGTCGTTTGGGCTGAAGAATGCTGGAGCTACATATCAATGGGTTGCGACCACAATATTGCACGACATGATCCACAAGGAGGTTGAGGTGTACGTGGACGACATGATTGTCAAGTCCAAAGAAAGAGAGGGCCACTACACCGCCTTGCAAAAGTTATTTCAAAGGATCAGGGAATTTCGGTTGCGGCTGAATCCTCATAAATGTAATTTTGGTGTTACAGCAGGGAAAATGCTGGGGTTCTTGATTACACAGAGAGGTATCGAAGTCGACCCTTCCAAAATCAAGGCCATCGTAGAAATGCCACCACCAAGGACTGAAAAGGAGGTGCGAGGCTTTCTGGGTAAAGTGCAATTCATAAGACGGTTTATTTCTAAATTAACCTTGACTTGTGAACCACTCTTTGGCCTCTTGAAGAAAGGAACAAAGTTCCAGTGGGACGGCCGATGCCAAGCTCCTTTTGAACAGATCAAGCAATACTTACAGAACCCACCCGTGTTGTCACTGCCTGAGCCGGGGAAACCATTGATTTTGTACCTTTCAGTAACTGAAACTAAAATGGGCGGCATGCTTGCATAGGAGTCTGAGAACAAAGTGGAGAGAGCTATCTACTACCTGAGCAAGAAGATGCTGGATTACGAGACTCGTTACACTTCGCTGGAAAGGGCTTGCTTAGCCTTGGTACGGGCTACCAGGAAGCTGCAGCACTACCTGTTAGCTCACTCTGTAATGCTGGTTTCAAGATTAGATCCCATCAAATATCTCTTTAAGAAACCGGAACTTACGGGTAGGCTAGCTCGTTGATTGCTTCTGCTTTCCGAATTCGATCTGAAGTATGTGATGTGCAAGTCAGTGAAGGGGAGAGCGGTAGCGGAGTTCCTAGTCGACCACTCAGTGGAAGGGGATGAAGCAGTTGAGTACCTATTCCCAGACGAGGCCATTCTGCATGTCGAAGAAGAATTTTGGACGATGTACTTTGATGGAGCGTCAAACCAATACGGGTATGGGATAGTGGTGTTGCTGATAGCACCCGATAATTCTCGTATTCCTCTAGCATTCAAACTCCGGTTCAAAGTCTCGAACAATGAGGCAGAGTATGAAGCGTGTATTCCTGGACTAGAAGCAACTCTAGAACTAGGGGCAAAACGGTTGGACGTCATCGGGGACTCGAACCTTGTTGTATCTCAAGCAAAAGGAGATTGGAAATTCAAAGAAGAAAATATGAGAATCTACCACCAGACCTTGGACTTGCTGATTCCTCGGTTTGAGAAGCTGAACTTCGCTCATCTACTAAGAGAGAACAACAGGTTCGCAGATTCACTAGAAACTCTATCCTCTATGATAGACATCCCTTTTGGAGTCCGGATGCGTCTGATCATCATTGACCAGAAATTTGTGCCAGCTTCCGAGCTGATTGCTGCCATGGATGAGGTTCAAGATGAGAATCCCTGGTTACACGATGTATGGAACTTCCAAGAGAAAGAAGCATAACCACCAAGGGCAAATGCCAAGGATAAAAGGGCAATCAGAAGATTGGCTGCTCAGTTCATCATCTGCGGAGGGAAGCTATACAAGAGAGGTCATCTCGGGATGCATAAGTTGTATGCTGATGCCAAAGAGTCCAAGCGCCTAATGGGGGCCATCCATGGAGGAGAGTGTGGAGCACACATGAACGGGGTGATGCTAGCTCGGAAAATCCTCAGACAGGGTTACTACTGGTCCACCATAGAGGAGGATTGTATTGGCTTTGTTCGGCAATGCCACAAATGTTAGATCCATGCAAACCGCATGAACATTCCGCCGTCAAAGTTGTACAACATAACTTCGCCGTGGCCATTTTCAATCTGGGGGATTGATGTGATCGGGGCTGTTACGCCAAAAGGTTCCAATGGGCATGAGTTCATTCTAGTCGCGATAGATTACTTTACAAAGTGGGTTAAGGCCCAATCTTATGTGGTGTTGAAGGCATCGCACGTTGCAAAGTTTATCAGGAACAACATCATCTGTCGCTATGGGGTCCCGAATGAGATTATCTCAGATAATGGTTCCCACTTCACGAAGGAAGTGATTGACTTGTTGGAGAAATACAACGTCGCTTTTCACAAGTCATCTACATATCGGCCGCAAACCAACGGAGCAGTTGAGGCCACCAACAAGAACATCAGGCGTATTCTACAGAAAATGGTGGAAACCTATCGAGACTGGCCAGATAAGCTGCCATTTGCTCTGTGGGGCTATCGGACTTCAATTAGAACATCTACCGGAGTGACTCTATATTCATTGGTTTATCGGATGGAGGCCGTTCTACCTATCAAAATTGAAGTTCCGTCATTACGAGTACTGGCTGAGTGTCAGATAGCTAAGGCAGATTGGCAGCAGAGCAGATTCGAGGAAGTTATGCTCTTTGATGAGAGAAGGCTGAAAGCACTGTACCATGTTCAAGGTTATCAACGACGAATTGCCAAGGCTTTCAACAAGAAAGTTAAGTCCAGGAATTTGAAGGAAGGAGATTTGGTGCTCAAAGACAACCGAGCTTCTATCCATGACCCTAGGGGCAAGTTCAGACCTAAGTGGACTGGTCCTTACATCATTAAGTCTACCTGGTTAGGTGGAGCTGTCGTTCTAATGGACCTAGATGGCCTAGAGTTCTCCCAACTGATCAACATGGACAAGTTGAAGAAATATTTTCCCTGAGTGGCTCGCTAGGCCGAAAACCCGAAAGGGAGACCTAGGCAA
The DNA here is from genome assembly GCF_004153795.1 of Camellia sinensis. Classification (NCBI taxonomy): domain Eukaryota; kingdom Viridiplantae; phylum Streptophyta; class Magnoliopsida; order Ericales; family Theaceae; genus Camellia; species Camellia sinensis. The sequence goes on along the minus strand of NW_021025707.1, from coordinate 1,690,536 downwards.
AAGTTAGAGCACATAAAATTTGAAATTATAAAAACTGAGCTCGCAAGGTTGAAAACCCGCAAAGGGCGGCCTTAGTAAAAGTTAGAGCATAAAAGGTGAGGGTTAATACACGAGTGAACCTGAGCCGAACTATGTAAGGCTTGATTCCCATCTTAGGGATACGTAGGCAACTTCATCCTGAAGTCCAGCCATAAACACTTCCTCGATCAACTTTGTCCATGTGATCGCCTTGGTCATCTTCGTCTATTCAGCATTCAAAAGCTCGGTTGTAATCTACGGTGCAATGCTACTCAGACTAGGGGCAACTTTCCAGTTGCTGGGATCCGGGGTTGTGCATCTCTGTGACAGATCTCAAGCGTGTCCAGTTCTGATCCATATCGAAAATGGTTTTGAAAAGTTTTAATAAAAGTGGATTTTGTTCAAATTAATCTTTTTACAACTTAGACAATTTTTGGACCGAACGGAAAATTTTCAGTGCCCACAACCTTCAATTACGTTGATTTCAATACAGAGTTCTCCTGCTCTTGCATACAAATTGAAGTTGCTTTTTTTATTACACTTGTAAATAAAACTTGAAAGTTTTGATTAAAGCAAATAAATCAGGGGCCTAGTCAGGTGTCGCCGCGTCCCCTCCCAGAGCTGGTCAAAGCCTCTGATGCCAAGCTGGGCCCAATCTGTGCCTCTTCATTGAGCTAATCTATGCACTCATCAAAAAGGGTGTAACTGAAAGTGAGAGCGGGGGCCAGAAGCTCTCTCGTCCTCCATGCCGTGGCATACCGAGCTAGCTGTGCACCTCGGACCAGAAATGCAGCTGGGTACTCTATCCCCTCTGCCGGGAAAATCTAATCATGGCCGAACTGGCGCTGGAACCGGAAACAAAAGTAGAACACGTAGTGTGTTAGGCCAATCAGCTGAATCCCGGTCTGCCGGGACACGCTGTAGCTCATTACCGGTAGATTGAGCCAAGGACAACGCCAAGCAGTACGGTCTACGGACAAACTACACATTCAGTAGAACCACCATCCTTCATCAAGGGCATCGACTAGACGTCGTCGGAAGAAATAGCCGCGAGCTGAATACGCTGGGCATGAGTCCACAACCTGCAACTTATCCATCAACCACACCTAGGGATGTATGAAAAATGAGAGATTAAAGAATAGAGAGATGTACGATGAGAGAAAAGTGAGAAAAGGGTGTTGAGAGAAAAATCGAGCTCGAGAGCCGTGTGATGTGAGCAATATATATGTGAGACAAGGTGGGAAACATTACCTGCAGTAGTAGTGGACTCCCTGCGAATCTGGTCGTCTCCCGGTGATGGAAAGCGTCCAAGCCCATCAATGTCTCGGCCAGTGTCATGTCAATGCAGCTCTTGCCCTCTTTTAAGCCTTGGGTAACTTCGATCAAACGAGTGCTAAACCCTCCCGAGCCTGGGGCAAGTAAGAAATGGGACAACATGCACAAGCAAAGCGCATGTCGCCGAAAGCCCTGCCAATGATGGTCACCACTGTCACCGGCATCGAAAAATCGACAAATCAAACTCGGAATGTCCAGCATTCCGTCACAAATCAATGACCGAGAGTCGTGCATAATGAGCCCACACATTCGTCCTAAGGCTTGGGCATGGCCGAAGCAAAGCTGGAGCAAGATTTCTTCATCGTGCTCGAATTCCATTAAAGCTTGGAAATCCTCTAAAATGGGACACATCTCCTGGCCGTTAAAGCTAAAGACGTGTGTCACCAGATTCCAAAACCTTGCCGCGACACGGAGGAACGAAAAACGTAGCGGAGTGCGACTCAACGTGACTAGTGCATTTATGCCGAAGCCCCAAAAATTTAACTTTTCCGAGCCATCCAAGTTGGCAATCCAAGTTATGAGATTTTGGATGAGAAATGCCTCCACTTTGATGTAAAACAGTGTTGAAATGGGGAAAACTACGAAGCTGAGGCTTTTGTAGAGGATAAGGTGGTGAGTGGAAGACAGGTGTCAACATTCTGGAGGTGCTTGCCATTTTTGGCCGATCGGCCAAAATTAGTGCCGACCGACTATCCCTTTTGGCCGATCGGCTAAAAATTGTGGCCAATGGCCATTTCTTATGGCCGGTGGGCTTTCCCTTTGGCCGATGGGCTTTCTTCTTGTTCCCCGAGCTGATTATGTATAGAACATGCTGAGAACTTGTAACTGATTCCATTTCCAATGCCTTTCGGTGATGATTTTGAGAAGTCGCGCCTATTACTGCAATTTGTTTGACAAGTTGTTGTACATTTTCTTATTGAGTTGTATTTCACATTCTTTAAGTCTTTGTTTTGCTTATCGAGTTGTATTTACACTTGGTTAGCTTATCTAGTTCTTTGTTTTGATTATCGAGTTGTTTTTGTCGTTACTCGGTTCACTACCTAATTATTACGATGCGAGTGCTTAATTTTCAAACAAAAGTTCAAGTCCCATTTACATTTGTTATGTAATGCGATGTGATGCGATGCATAAAATGTACAAATCTAACACTTTATGAACAAAACAACTGTTTCATTTCAACACGTCTTTTGCAAAAAGTACATAGTTTTGAAGAAAGTAAAACCTGCCTGAGGTAGTACAATGTGCTCAAACTACTAGTAAAAAGAAAAATAAAGCAAAACAAAAGAGGAGAAAAGCAGCAAAGTGTCTGAACAGAGCAAAAAAGAAGAAAAGCAGCAAATGTCTGGATCAGTATCAGTTATCTCGAGCACGGGAGTCTGTCTTGGTCCTCTTCCTAGACGAGGGTCTAGGATCACCGCTGCCAGCTCCATAGTCTGAATTTGGGCCGTCTCCGGCCTTGCCCTGGGACGCCGCCGCCTCCTCGTCAGAATCATCGGGGGAAGGCTCTCGTGAACTGCTCTCAACACGGGTGTGCCTATGTCTGCCTCGGTTATGGATAGTCATCCTCCGCCTGGCTCCCCCTCCTCCTCGAGCAGGGACAGATGATCCAGCTGGAGCACCTCCCGCAGCCGGAATCTGGAATGGGGCCTGGAAAGGACAAATAGGAAATGCATCAGTCATGCTACGCAAAACAGTATATGAATGCTATGAACAGTATATCAGTATAGAATGAAGTGTATGAGTACATTGTATGAATGTCGTGAGCAACGCTGCGAACAGTATGTGGGTTATAGTGTATCAGTGCCGTGAGTGCTGTGAATCAAGTGTCGTGTTGATGGTGTGATGCATCAGATTATTTATGAAACAGATTAGGTAGAGTTTGAGACTGCGGTTGAAAGAACTTACCGGGATATTGTAGATGGTCATCGATGCACCGCTGCAGCATCCCTACCACTGAGGTTGTCAACTCCAGGGACTGGTGAGTGTACTCGACGGAAGTCTACGAAAGTGTTGAATTCATTAGTATTCTGCGGGATATCAAATGAATTGAAATGACTGTACAGAATGCAAAGTCTAGCAGTACATACCGGGGTCGAGCCATAGACTCCGACAAGCTCATAATCAGCAAGAGGAGGAGCGAAAGGGATCTGATAAGTCTCCCCACCCTGCCCTCGGCATGTGATCGTCATGGGCAGTGCTGGCCACTCAGCATCTCGTCCCCTCCGAGATCCACTCCTGCCACGGGCCTAAGTCGCCCTCGATGCTCCTACTGCTGTTGGCACCGTTGGTCTCTCTCTCTCAACTCGGCGAGCACCGATCAGAGGCCGCATGAGATAAGCCTGAATGAACTCGACGTAATTGCCCTCGTCTCTAAAGCACTCTGAGTCCCAGCCGATCGTATAATCCATCATCTCCTCAAAGGTATACCTCTCCGTATGCCTTATATGGGTAGGAGGCGGCCTCGGGACTACCTGTTACAGTAAGCCAAGGGTCTGCTGCAAGAAGTGCTCACCCAAGTACCAAGCGCGGCAGACTGGGCCCTCTAGTAGAACTCTGAACTGGGTAGTCTCTCGAGCATCGGCATACCACTCCCGAACTGCGTCAGGCAGCGGCCTAAGGCTGTCAAGTGATCTGCAAATAAAACACATTTTTTTATCTACTGATATTGAGAGTACAAAATAAAGCAAAGCTGAAATAAACTGAAATATTTGACATACGTCGGCTGCGGTGATGGTGTCAAAGTAGCAGCGGAATAATATGAAGGACTCCCGTGACCTCTGCTCGTATCTCACATCGAAGCGGTGGGAAAACGGGACCATAGGGGGCATCTCCTCATCCGGCAATGGGGCAAGCCTAGAAAAGTAGGCATACACCCACAACTACAGAATGCAACAGAACAGATATGAGCATGCTTATCAAACAAAGCAGTGTACAGATAAAGTAGAGTGCGGTACGTGCAATGTATTGTGCAGTGTGTGTAGTGTACAACCAGCGTAAAGCAGATTGCATGTGTGCAGTGTGTGGTATACGGATGATGTAAAGCAGAATTGAAAAGACAGAAAAGGGAACATGTACCTCCCAGGGTTGCCAGTAGCCTCCAAGCACCTGTCTGCTAAGGCGGGAGGATGAGCTCATATATCCGTAAAGAGTGGCCAAGCCCACGCCACCCCAGTCGTAGCGCCGGATCCGTGTCACGTCCACTAATGCGCTCAGCAGGTAGAGGGCGACGGTGTTCACCCGGTCGGCGAAGAGTGTGGTCGCCAGCAGGAACATAATGAAGCCACGGGCATACTGCTCCTCCTCCTCCCGAGTAGTAGGCGTTTGGATCCAGAAGTGATCCTCGAACCATGAGTTCCTCACAAACCTTGCCCGGGCAAGAGGTGGCTGAGTGCCGAGCAAGTATAGTTGAGCGGCGTCCCACTCGTCCATATCTGTGTCAGAGGGGACCGGATCACCCCCCACTCCGATGCCTGTGAGCATCGAGAAGTCAAAGGGAGTCATCGTCATCTCCCCGGTAACAGAAAGGTGGAGGGAGTCGGTGGTGTCCCACCACCTCTCCACCAAAGCAGCAAGAAGGGGCCTACTCGCAGTGAGGCGCGAGTGTCCCATGCAGAAAGTCCCAAAACCGGCCTGGTCGACGATATGACGGACCGCGTCGGGCAGCTCCGTATACCAACCTTGGGCGACAGTGTTCCCATACCCCCAGAAGGCATAGGAATCTCCCTGTGTTCAAAATAAATAGTTGCGAAGCAGTGTTAGAAATACAGTGTTAAACACACTTAGAATTGATAAAAATGCAGTGTATGTGCGTGTGTTGGAATACGTTCAGAATTGATTGTGGGTGCATGGGTTCAAAATTTACATAAATACCAGGTGTGGGTTTGCTCACAGCGAACTCAGTATATGATGAATCGGTGTGTTTGGGTCACTCAGTTGAAAATGCAGTGTGTATGCATGTGTTTGAATGTGTTCAGAATGGATAAAAATGCAGTGCGGGTGCATGTGTTGAAGACTACACAGACTTCGGGTGTGGATGTGTTCATAGTGAACTACAACGTGTGATATGTATCAGTATGTCTGGGTTAAGCAGTTAAAAAACAGTATTGACTATTGCAGTTATACATTCTACATTGCAAAACATGAAACAGAGGAGGAGTATACCTCAGCGGCGCCATAGGACAAATACGACTCAGGTTCGCACAGTGGAAGCTCCAATGGCGCACCCCGCGCTTAGCTCCTAAAGTGGCGGATGCCATCGGGAGGAAGCACATGAATCGCCGGCCTGTAGGTCGCCGGGTTGAATGGTCAGATGCGAAGAGGTAGAAGCTCAACCTCGAGGTCCACATCTATCTCTGGGGGAGCCCCACCGCCTGGAACGTCATCTGCCATCTCAAGAAAAGTGCGAAAACGGCCGAAAGTGTCAAAAATGGGCAACAATGTGAAAAGTCAACCCAAAAGTCAACCCCAAGAGGGTGAAAAATGGGAGAAAAGGTCAGGGTGTGGAAAAGACACGAAGATCGAGGTGTGACTCAGGGAAAACAAACTCCAAATGGTGGAAACCAAGAAAAGGGTACCGAAACCAAGATTTGTTCGGTTCAAAGTGTGCGAAACGGGGAGAGTTTCGTGAATCGAACGTTGGAAAAGCGTCGAAAACAAGAGAAAAATATGGATCGAATGAAGAAAAATCACCTAGGGAGAGAGAAGAGGGATTTTCAAGCTACGGTGAAGTGGAAATATAGGGTTTGGAACCTCATATTTAAAGACTCGTAGCCAAAGGACAAAACTGCCCCGGCATTGCCATTTTTGGCCGATCGGCCAAACTGTTAGCCAATCGGCTAAATAGTTGGCCGATGAGATTCTTTTGTGGCCGATGGGTGGCCGGTGGCCCCCCCTGGTGGTCGGTGAACCTCCCACACCCTTGGTTGGGTCAATTATGTGGTTTGGGACCTTAATCTCTCAAGATAGTGCAAGAAAGTACGCTTTTGAACCTTAACCGGCCTTCGTGTTGACCTCGAGCCGTGTCTTCTGTGTGTGATGCTCGGTGCGTGCAAGGAGTATCCTTTCTCGTATCCTTTTGTATCTTGCGCGTTCCGCAAATCGCTTTAAATATGTTGTATTGCATTGCTTTGTTTTGACTATAATAAGCGCGCTCGTTACGCGTCTTGCATTGAACAATGCCTTGTCTTGTTTTGAAGTCGCATCTCAACATCACGAATGACATGCCTTTACCATGCTTCTGTTGAATATGTGCCTCTCCCTGTTCCCGCATTGTTACACACATTGTATTCTTTGTCGTGTATGATTTACTTACATGTGTTTATGTACCTTCCCGCATTGTTACACACATTGTATACGTTGTTGCTCATTCTTTACTTACATGTGTTTATGCCTCTCTTAGTACACACATTGTATGCGTTGTCGCGTATGCTTTACTTACATGTGTTTATGCACCTTCCCGCATTGTTACACACATTGTATGCGTTGTCGCGCATGCTTTACTTATATGTGTTTATGCCTCTCTTGTTACACACATTGTATGCATTTTCGCGTATGCTTTACTTACATGTGTTCATGCCTCTCTTGTTACACACATTGTATGCGTTGTCGCGTATGCTTTACTTACATGTGTTTATGCACCTTCTTGGATTGTTACACACATTGTATGCGTTGTCGCGTATGCTTTACTTACATGTGTTTATGCACCTTGTTGCATTGTTACACACATTGTATACGTTGTCGCGTATGCTTTACTTACATGTGTTTATGCCTTTCTTGCTTTACACATTGTATGCGTTGTCGCGCATGCTTTACTTACATGTGTTCATGCTTTTCTTGTTACACACATTGTATACGTTGTCGCGTATACTTTACTTACATGTGTCTATGCCTTTCTTGCTTTACACATTGTATGCGTTGTCGCGCATGTTTTACTTACATGTGTTCATGCTTTTCTTGTTACACACATTGTATACGTTGTCGTATATGCTTTACTTACATGTGTTTATGCCTTTTTTGCTTTACACATTGTATGCGTTGTCGTACATACTTTACTTACATGTGTTCATGCTTTTCTTGTTACACACATTGTATACGTTGTCGCGTATGATTTACTTACATGTGTTTATGCCTTTCTTGCTTTACACATTGGATGCGTTGCCGCACATGCTTTACTTACATGTGTTTATGCCATTCTTGCTTCACACATTGCTATACGTTGTCGCGTATGCTTTACTTACATGTGTTTATGTTTCAAATTGCATTGTTATGCATCCTACCCAGCTTGTGTTGTCGCTCATGCCACTTCCTTGCATTGTTATGCGCCACCATCGGCTTGCGTTGCCGCGCATGCCCTCCTTGCATTGTTATGCTTGTTTCAAATCGTATTGTTATGCACACACTTAGGTTGCATTGTTATGTACCCCATCCGCCCGCATTGTCATGCACTCTTCACAGGCGTTGCCACGCACGTCCCTCTGCATTGTTATGCGTCACACTTATGTTGCATTGGCTCGCATCCATTCCGCATTGTTATGCGCCGCACTTAGGTTGCATTGTCTTTCACCCCCTCACTTGCGTTGTCATGCACTTTTCACTTGCATTGCTATGCATGTTTCTAATGATATTTTACCTGTTAAGTTTCTTTCTTTTTCAGGCACGATATTGTATGTACGGTTCATTTGAAGCTGGCACGACCAGACTAACCAGACGGTATTGTATGTACTCCGCGTGAGACGTAGCGAGAATTGTATAATTATCGTACATCCTTTCTGCATGAAATGTAGTTAGATTTGTAAATGCTTGCTTAAAACTATTGCATGATATGTTTCGTTACAGCTTTATTTGCAGGATCATAAGTTACGTTTGGCACCTTGCATGTCATTTGCATGTTGCCCCTGCCTTCGGGCGCATATCTTTATCTTTCATGTCTTGTGTGCCTGTCTAAGTCTTTGGCCTTGTCAAAAATGGGTCGTCTCTGGGCTTTGACATTCACTCCCGTCATTTTTATAACTTTCGAGTTCTGTCAAAGAGGGGCAACTGTAGACATCCCATTTTTGACCGTCCTTAAGACTTGGACGTCATCGTTTGAACACTTGATGATCATCCATGCTCGCGTTCGTTTTGAGCTCCCAAAGGTCTTGGCTGCGTGCCTTACCTTAGGATCTCTCAACTCGACTATTTTGTGCTTGGTTGTGGACCAATGACTTATGGTTTTTGCACCTAAGGGTAGGAAGTAGCTTGTTGGCCATCCCCTTAACCCACCGGCCATGGCCTGAGGCCATCCGGCCATTGTTTTGGTCGATCGGCCACTTTCCTGGCCGAGTCCTTTTCTTTGCCTTTTTCAGGCATTGTGCATACCAGCTGTGCCAGCTGGTGAGCACAGACTCTGCCCTCCATACACGTGCATAGAGGGATTTGAACCAACACTTAGCTTCTCTTGGAAGCTTTGAATTGGACTTCCTATAAGAGAAGAGCCTCCTCTCCCTTTCCAGGAGTTCACCCAACTAATATAGAAGATATATCTCACTCTCTCTCTATACCTCCTCTCTCTCTATAGTTGTGTGTGTAATAGTGTTCTAAAAGGTGTTCTTGTTCATATTTTTGCACTAAAGCACCTAGTGGTGCACTATCTCTTAGTTACTGAGGTGCTAAGGAGTTGATTTCAGAGTTTTTGAGTTGGTTTTGATAAGAAAGAGGTGCTGGAGTTGGTGTTCATCAAGTGTTCTTCAAGGGTGAGAAACTACTCTTTTATTCTCCATTTTTGCTTAAGCTTTTAGCAATACTTGCATACTGTTTTAAGCTTAGTGTCCAACTGAAAAAGGTTCTGTTTTTATATGCTAAATATGTTTGTTTAAGGTTACTTTTGGGTTGGGGTTGTCTATCCCCTCTTAGGCCTTGTTTGGCCTTATTTTGTGACCTTCTTTTTGAGCTTTGAAACCTTTTTGTTCTTTGAAACCTTTTTGTTTTGACCTTCTCACCACTGAAATCCAAAGGATTTTTAGTAGTGGAGAAGTGGTTTTGAGGTCTTGAATAGGGGAGGGACACCCCCCTCCCTTTGTGTCTCATTTGCTTGCATTGTTGGCTTACCATAGTAGCATGTTTGCTTAGCATGTTTTGGCCCCATTTCAGCAAGTATTTGGTGTTATCTTGGCATGATATACCTCTGTTTTAAGCTAGTTTGTTGGTCGCTTGCATGCACCATGTACTTGCCTTGCAATCCCTTCTATTGCCTTAACATGTATCTTGCATTTGGACCATCATGCTTGCATATTTCGGCTAAACTCCAACGAACGTTTAGTCATGTTTCACTATGTTTAAGCTCTGTTTGGTGTCGATTTGATCATATATGCATTGCTTCGTATAGCCTTAGTTCATCCTAGCTTGTTAAGCTTTGTGCACCGAGTTGCTAGCATGCATTGTTTTGACTATTCTCTTGATTTGGCTTCATTTGAAATCACATTTCTGTCCATGTAGTGTAGCCACACACTTATGTTTGCTATCTTTTCAATGCTTTGAAGAGTTGTTGTTTTGTGCCTTAAGATTGGGTCATTGTGTGTGTTTCCATGATTAGGTCTTTGGGATGCCATCTCATTGGGTTTTGGGGCTTATTTTGACATGTTATAACTCTATTTTTTATTGCATAATTCATGCCATGTTTGGTTATGATAGGCGCAGTGTAATGCTCCCTTTGTAGCCTTGCATGCCGTTTGTTTTTGGCATTGTGTTCTAGCTTGTCTTGGCTAGCTTCGAGCTTGCTTTTGGTGTTGTTTAGACCTGCCTTGGGACTGTTTTAGGTCCCTTGGCCCTTTGAGGCTTGCCTCATGTGGCCATGGTTTGAACCCCTTGGCTAGTCTCAAGTTTTGGGCTTCATTGCACGACTTACTTGCATGGTTTATTTGTTTTTGCATCATCCCTTACATGTTTTCAGAGCTTAACATGTTGATCTAATGCCTGTTTTTGTCTTCTTTTAAGTGTTCTTGAAAGTTTCCTTTTATGCCTCAGTCTTTAGGCCAATTGGCATGCATGTTTGTATGTGCATTTATCCTCATTTCCATTGCATCTTGGCCACTGATTTGGACCTATTTGAGACCTGTCCATTTCGGTTTAAGACCATCCCCGCATGTTGTTGCATGCTTGCCTTGTATGTTGTCACATGGTTGTTGCATATTTGGTAAATTGCATGTTGTAGCATGCTAGTTCATTTGTGCCTTGTTGTGTACTTGGTCCATGACATGTTGTTGCATGCTTAAGTTGTAATGCATTTGGCATGCATTCTCTTTTCTTAAGTTGCTTAACATGGTGTTACAAGTTTGTCTCACATGTTGTTATATGCTTGAATGTTGTTACATGCCTTGCATATTTGCATGCTTAAGTCGCATTTTGCATGCTTGTTAGCTTGCATTTTGTCATGTGCTTGATATGTTATCACATATTCTTGCATGTTTGGATGCATGTTAGGTAACATTCCATTGCATTTGTCGTGCTCATGTTACATTGACTTAGCTTGCATGCTTAGGTTGATTACATTGGATTGCATTGCACATGTCGCATTACATTGGGTGCATGCTTTGCATTGTATTTGGTACACTTGCATAGCATTGTGTTTGGTTTGGGGTGTCAAACCAAACACGAGGATCAACGGACGTTTCGTACTCGAAGTGACGAAACGTGCCTCAATCCTCGGTCGCCGACGCTCTTGATCCAACATGATAGAGCTCTAGGCATTCATGTGTTTTGTTACATTCGTTCCACATTAATTCGCACACTTGCCTGCTTTGGCCATCACGCATTGAAATGCGTGATTGGTGGTCCAAGGGTCAAGAGTCATACTCCCTTGAGTTTATAGCATGATAGAGTGGGTGGTTGTGCACACATTATCTTGTAAATGCCTTGCCATGCACTGTCTGTCCTCTGCTATAGCAAAAACAGAATTTTGCCGGAGTATATGGCTGGTCGGCCATCTTCAGTGCCAGCCGGCTACCAAAATCTGGCTAAGAGCCTTACAAATGGTCGATAACCATTTTCCAATGGCTGGTGGCCCTATCTCTTGGCCGGTGACATCCCACAGTGCTTGGGGAGTGGTTTAGAAACATCCTTGGGACTTGTGCAGTTTTCAGAGGAGCAAAACAGTGCAAACAGAGGCAACATGTGGCATGGCAACGGGTTTCCGAGCGAGGCGATCGAGCATGCGTCATTCAATCATTCCGAGGTGGAGCTACGGCGGCCTCCATTTGTAATTAATTTGTTAATTAATTGAGGGTTTGTAATAATTAATTAGCTAAGATAGTTGATTAATCATTTGGTTTGTATTATTTATTCGGATCCTCCGTCGAGAGGGCGAATTATTAGTAAGTGTGCGTGCGTGTGTGAATGTCTTCCAACCCCACGTCTTTCTCTCTTTTATTTACCTGCTTTTGATGGTTAGTTTTAGGTCATGTTTCAATTAGCATACTTATGTTAGCATGTTTGCATACATTCATTCGTATTGCACACGCCGGGCTCGGCGCATCATACTAATTGCATAGTATTTCAATTCCAACTTGAATACGTGTATCGAGTTGTCGTATTTCACATGCCATTCTTAGATTAGCTGAGCCTATTCTAGTTGCATTTTGCATGTGTTGCATTAGCCATCTTAACATGAACTAGGATCATGCATGATTTCTAACTAGTTTCTTGTTTTGGCTCGAAGTACTAGGTAAGTGCTTATGCTTTAGCATCTTGCATGAGTGTGAGTGTTACCATGATAGCATGCTTGCCATGAGGCTAACTGCTTACGTGATATAACTGCCTGAATGGCTGTGGGTGAAGGTTAGATTACTTGAATTGGGACAATTCATCAAAATGTGTGTTTTAAGCCCACTTGAGAGTGGCAAAATCATATTTTTCTAGGCCCACTCGAGGGTGGCAAATCCACATCTTAGCCTATTTGCGAGTAGCACCTTCAAACCATTTTCACAAACAAACATGAGATGTTTTGTTCCGACTTAGGCGATCTAGTTTATACTTGTGTGTTGTGCATATCACATAGTAATTGTAGGCTAATAACCGAAATAAGGACGCATGTGTTTTCAAAAACAGGATATCATGTTTAGTAGTGGCCGATCTTTGATCGGGCGAGCGGGGGTGCTCATAGATGACCTTCCCCAATCGTACCCAAGTTCCCGAGCCAAGGCAACTTTGGTGATGACAGACACGTGGTCTTAAGCAACGAGTCAGTGTTTCCTAAATTCCCCCAAAATAAAATATTTAGGTGGCGACTCTGTATCTAGCAAAGCAGTCCATGTTTGGCACTTCTTTCTTAAAAATCAGTTTTCCAAAACGATTTGCCAGATTTGGACTCTTTGGTGATTTATCGGTCTTGCATTGCACTTTGCGGGATTAGATTCAGAACCGTGACATTTGAGTCCGAACGGTAGAAGCAAGGCCCTCGGGGCGCGTCTACAGATGGCCTGAGGCACACAACTCCATCTATTAGCAATTCATCACTAAACCTATTTTCTGGACAGGTTCATCTAAAGCTGTTGACACTGACTTGGTGATTAATTTGGTATCTAGAATTAATACCTACTCCTACAGGTGCTTAAAGACTGTAGCTACTGCTGCAATGCTTCTTGTGCTCATATATGTGTGCTTAATGATTTCAACATCTGTTGTTGTATTGCTACAATGGACATATGTTGCTATTGCTATCATACTTTTGCTATGGATATATGTTGCAGACTCAAGCCATGTATAGCTAGAAGCCTAAAATGGTTGTTCAGGTTCAGTTGTATATCACTTCCCATGTTCACTATCCCGTGGGACATGGTTTCAGAACAATAGGGACATCCAAATCTCCTTCATTACTTGTGTTTGGTAGTGCTAAGCTTATTGATGTATTTTTGTAATTTTGGTTTGGCAGGTCTTACTTCAAATCACAAGGACGTTATGTATATATTTTTATACTTCATGTGGGTCAAGTGCTTTTGAGTAAAACTAGGAAGAGTTAATGTGTAATTAATCCAAAAAAGGAAAAAAAAAAAAAAACAAGTAGTTACTATATTTTACAAGTACACTAACTAGTTAAGCGTTATATAAGAATATGAATAACAAATATAGTGAAGGTATACTTACATATAACACCCCACAAACTGGTTCAATCCAATCATTCTTTTTCTTACTCCAATGTGAGGTCTTGTAAAAATCTACAAAGTGAGGCACCTTGCCATTTTCAGTTCTCTACATGAAAAATATAAAATGCAAGCTTAGCAATATTATTAATAAAAAAAAATGCAGCATTAGCTAATAGTTTTAAAACAAAAAATATGTTACCTCAATTGAGATTGTTGCTGAAAATGATCTCGAACCCATAGTGTGATTATAGGGTAAATTTTTTTCTGTTGTCTATGTTTCTTTTTTACCGTACCTACAATGAAATACAAATATTATAGTATTTATTCTACAATGCAAAGCAAGAGGTAGCAGGTAAAGAAGCTGAAAAATGGGACAGAGACAGCAGAAGAATGGGAGACAGAGATATATAGGTGCAGAAGGAGATAAAACAGAAGCAGGATTTCCTTAGTCTATTGCGCACAAATTCATTCCTTATATATATACATGCATATATAATTATATATATCATTAGCCATTCTTTCAATTTCAACGAAACTTGGGAACTTTGAGTTGTAAGAAATTTAAACATCCATGGATTTGTAGTGCAATTAGAATAAGGTACATTGGTGATTTGTGGTGCAATTAGAAGAAACATTCGTGAGTGTTGAGTTAATTATCTTGTGTGTGTCACCAAGAAACACGTGATCAATCATGTACCTCCAATCTTCTTCACTCACCCCAACAAATGGCTTACTATAAGGATCTGTTTTCACCAACGCTTTGTAATGTTAATTCATGTGATATCTCTAGCCTTTGAACATATGTGTGGCCTTTATGTCAATAACTTCTTGTGCAAGTGGGCTCTCATCGTATCCTTCAATCTCAAGGTTATCCTGTCCCAATTAAATAATTAGACAAGTAATCAAACATCGTATATATTAATATATATGGGGGCCGAGTATTGGGAGTCGTAAAGATTCCAGATGGTCGAACCTGGGAGAGTCAAAATACGTGGTACTCGGCGTATGCTCACACGCTCGAATGCAACTCTACTCGGCCAAATAGCCGATTAAGCAAGGGGCTGAGTAGAGAGTGGCCTACTATAAAATATGCCGAATATAGAATTGGAAATGGACCTAATCCCAAGGCCCAAGAAAGAAAAGATATAAATAGAAGAACATCAGCTAGAAAGAAGTGTGTGAGAACTATTGTACTTAATTGAGAATACAAATAAACTTGAGTGTAAAGACTGACTTGCCCGTCGGAGTGCTAATTCCGGCACCTCCGACCGGAGTGTTTATTTCTTTTCAGGTGACTAGAAGAGGATCACTAGCGTCCCCCTGGATCAGAAGAGTATTTTCAAACCACTTCTCCACAATTGGCGCCGTCTGTGGGAACACTCAAACATATCCATGGTGGGCGTAACGGAAGACCCTCCGATAGTCACTGATGAAACCACACAGAGAGACAACCTCACTCCAACAAACATGCTTGGACTAGAGACTATCCCTGTAAGACGCGCTTTAAACTTTGCCTCACCCTCGACTTTAGAACAGGCAATGCAAGTAATCATGGAACAAACAAAGCAAAACAAACAAAGGTTGGAGAACATGATCGCTGAAAACGAACGTCTCCGTCAGGATTTGGCCTTGGAGGTGGCGAAGTCCAAACAAGCTTTACGCCAAGATCTGGAACGACCTGTGAGGGCCGGAGGTCGACGATCTCGACCCCGACAACAAGACACTGATAGTGACTCCGACTTATTACCCCTCGAGCCCAAGAAGAAGGGACGATCTGAAACTTCCAGCTCCACTAAAGAGAGTCCACATATAAGGCATAAGCGCAAACGAAACAGCTCAGATGAAGAAGACCGGCATGATCCCTTCGTACAACGAATTGCAAAGGCATTGTTACCCAAGAAATTCAAAGCACCGTCATTCACCTTGTACGACGATAAATTAGAGCCCACCGATCATATCTGCCATTACAAGCAAGCCATGACGCTGCATACAAATGACGAGGCTTTGATGAGCAGAATATTTCCGAGCAGTTTGGGACCACTAGTTGTCAGGTGGTATTATAAACTAGAGCCGGAATGGGACTGCGTCCCGAGAGTGCCCTCCGCAGCTCTTTCACCAGACGGCCCCCCAAAACAGTTTCGTCGTTGATGAAGAAGGTTGAAGAATATTATAAAGTGGAAGATGATGCCTTGAGGGTTAAACCCGAAAATGTGACCAACAAGACGGCTCTTGCTGAATCTGCACAACTGTTAAATTCTGTAGCACCCCAGAGCCCTGAACCACGACATCGGGCCAAACGGGACAAGAGATGAGATTCCCGCCGATCAAGCGACCAATGTTCCCACCGAGAAAATGAACAGCTGCAAGTTGACAGTAGGTGCATGAGGCGCGCTGACAAGAAGTATACGGAGTTGACAGAGCCGATTAGTGCGGTTATGTTCAAAATCCAACATCTCCCGTTCTTCAAGTGGCCGTCGAAAATGGTGGGACCTCCCGACGTGAGAAGACGGGATAGACGGTGTGAGTATCACAAGGACCATGGCCATGATACTGATAGTTGTTATGCACTGAAGGATCTCCTGGAGGAATTGGTACAAGATGGCCGGCTACAGCAGTACGCCCGAAAAGGCAACCTAACAAAAGCGATAGCCTTAAGATTGGATTCACCTCCGCTCGGCGTGATCCACATGATATACAGCCTGCCAATTTCATCCGCAATGCATACGATCCAGTCGAATCCTCACCCTTAAAACCAACTCACTCTGGCTAAACGACCCCATGAAGCTGCAATCATTTCTTTTGATGATTCAGATCTGGCCGGTGTAACACTTCCCCACATCGATCCCTTGGAAATTGAGTTACGCGTAAACCGATTCACAGTAAAGCGCGTACTCATTGATCCGAGGAGCACATCAGAGGTTATGTATTACAAGACACTCACCAAACTCGGCTTCTCAGAGTCAGATCTCTCTCCGGCTCCTTATCCATTATTCGGCTTCAACGCCAATCCAGAATACCCATTGGGGAAGATCACATTCCCAGTCCGAGCTGGCTCTCGTACAGTGGATGTAGAATTCTTAGTCGTCAAGCTGCCATCGCCGTACAATCTCATTATGGAGCGGACTTGGTTGCACACCATGCAGGCCGTGCCGAGTACGTATAACCAGCTGCTCCGTTTCCCGACAGAACACGGTATTGAACAAATCTGTGGCTCCCAGAAATCGGCACAAGCATGTTATCTCCTTGCCGAACAAACACCAAAGTAGCTGTAGGTGAATTCTATTGAGGTGCCAGATCGAGAGAGCCTCGACGATTTTGGGCGGCTCCAAAATGAAAAGGCCACGGAAAGCTTAGACCGAGTTGAAATCGATGGAAGCCCAGACAAATTCTTAATGGTCGGCGCATCCCAGAGTCAGGCCGACAGACAGCAACTAATCTCTTTCCTGTTTAGTAACCTCGATGTCTTTGCATGGACTCCATATGAGATGCCTGGTATAGATCCGTCCATTTCACACCACCATTTAAATATTGATCCTAAGTACAAGTCGATCATTTAGAAAAGTCAGCAGTCAGCTGCAGAGCACACTGCCACCGTTGTTGAGGAGGTTGACAGACTGCTTGATGCCGGGGCAATAAGGGAAGTGACCTACCCTACATGGCTCTCTAATACAGTGGTGGCGAAGAATAAAAACGGGACTTGGCGAGTGTGCGTCGATTTCACGGACCTGAACAAAGCCTGTCTCAAAGATTGT
The DNA here is from genome assembly GCF_004153795.1 of Camellia sinensis. Classification (NCBI taxonomy): domain Eukaryota; kingdom Viridiplantae; phylum Streptophyta; class Magnoliopsida; order Ericales; family Theaceae; genus Camellia; species Camellia sinensis. The sequence continues at coordinate 1,673,318 of NW_021025707.1, read as the reverse complement.
TTTTCCCTACCCAGAATTGACCAACTTGTGGATGCGACGGCACGCCATCAACGTATGAGCTTCCTCGATGCTTACAGAGGCTACCATCAAATCGCCATACATCTAGAGGACCAGGACAAAACTACATTCCTCGCCCCAAGAGGAACCTACTGCTACAAGGTTATGCCTTTTGGGCTGAAGAATGCAGGGACAACCTACCAAAGATTGGTCACCGCCATGTTCAAGAAGCAACTCGGCCACACTATGGTAGTGTACATTGACGATATGGTGGTCAAGTCTAAGGAAGAGCAGAACCATATAGCCGATCTAGAAGAGACATTCAGCATTCTACGGAAATATAGATTGAAGCTGAACGCTTCCAAATGTGCGTTTGGGATCGGCTCTGGCAAATTCTTAGGATACATTGTCAACCACCGAGGAATCGAAGCCAACCCAAGGCAAATCATAGCAATCCTAGAACTCGGCTCCCCTTGATCGGTCGAGGAGGTTCAAAAGTTAATGGGGATGCCCGCCGCACTCAAAAGGTTCATCAGTCATTCCACGGACAGCTGCCGACAATTCTTTCATACACGACGGCAGGGCAAGGCTTTTGAATGCTCCGCCGAATGCGAAGTCACTTTCAACGGCCTCAAGACCTACCTCCGCTCAGTACCACTCTTGACAACACCTGCCGCTGGTGACCCGCTCATTTTGTATCTGGCTGTTTCTGACAGGGCCGTCAGCTCCGTACTGATAAAGGAAGAGCTTGGGAAGCAACGTCCAGTGTATTACGTGAGCAGGGCAATGGTTGACGCCGAAACACGCTACCTTCTGCTGGAAAAACTCATCCTAGCCCTAGTCATGGCGGCAAGGAAACTGATGCATTACTTCCAGGGACACAACATTAGGGTGCTAACAGATTATCCTCTCTGATCAGTACTACAAAGTGCAGAAGCGTCAAGACGTGTTTTAAAGTGGGCTCTTGAACTCGGCCAGTACGACATTCAGTTCCTACATAGAACCTTAATCAAGGGACATGTACTTGCCGACTTCGTTGCCGAATTCACTGTGGGTCCTGCCAATTTTAAGTCTGATGAGATTTGACCAGAGCCGAACTGGAGAATTTATGTTGGGGACATTTGACAGTTGTACTGTGATGGATCATCCAATCAGCGGGATAGCAGAGCCGGAGTTGTTATCATGGCTCCCGACGGTGCAATAATTGAGTAGGCCGTTAAGCTTGGCTTCGAAGCGTCAAATAACGAAGCCAAATACGAAGCCCTTCTAGCCGGTTTGCGGAATGCACATCTTCTGGGTGCTCGGCGTTTGCTTGTATTTTGCAATTCAAAACTGGTGATCAATCAGGTAAAAGGGGAGTACGCGGCAAGAAACGACCGTATGGCGGCTTACATGAAAACGGCCAACTCCTTGTTGGCAAAATTTGACCATCATGAATTGAACCAGATAACACGTGATCAGAACACAAATGCAGGTGCCCTTGCCTGCCTAGCTTCTGCCATTAACTCAGAGATCAAACGGACCATCGAGGTGGGTTTTATCCCCGAGCCAAGCATTGGCCCTACCGAAGAAATCCAGGTCAATGTCATAGAATCTGGACCAAGTTGGATGGATCCCATTGCCGCATTCCTATCCTCCGTATAGCTCCCAAAGGACAAGAAAGAAGCGCACAAGCTGCGAAACAAAGCCCTGCATTACTACTTGGATCCGCAAGGAAAGCTTTATAAAAGTCCCTTTCTGGTCCATACCTCGAATGCGTGCATCCGAACAAAGTCGAAGAGCTTCTTACTGAAATCCATGAAGGCAGTTGTGGCGCACACTCTAGCGGGCAGTCTTTGGCCCATCGAGCTATAACACAGGGGTATTATTGGCCGAGAATGAGATCCGATGCCGAATGCTATGTGAAAAAATGTGAATAGTGCCAGAAGTTCTCCCCGTTAACCCATCTGTCAGCTGAAGAGTTAAGCTCTATCACCAGTCCATGGTCATTTGCCCAGTGGGGGCTTGATATCGTAAGACCATTGCCGAGGGCCCCATGGAACAAGCGATACTTGATTGTCACCACAGATTACTTCACGAAATGGGTTGAAGCAGAGGCATTAACGCACATTCAAGATGCTGATGTCAAGCGCTTTGTATGGAGAAATATCATTACACGATTCGGCATTTCGAGAGCTCTTATCTCAGACAACGACACCCAGTTTGATTGTGGCGTCTACCGAGAGCTGTGCAGCAAGTATGGTATCCGTCCCTACTTTACCACGCCGGCTTATTCCCAAAGCAATGGTCAAGCCGAAGCCTCTAACAAATCTATCTTGGATGGCTTCAAGAAAAGGCTAGAAAAAGCGAAAGGCAAATGGGTCGAAGAACTGGCGAGTATTTTGTGGGCTCATCGAACTACGCTAAGGCGATCCCCTGGGGAAACGTCGTTTGCCCTATGCTTTGGAACCCAGGCAATCATGCCCCTGGAAATCGGCCTCCCAACCTTAAAGTTGAAGGTTTTTGATATGGGCCGAAACGACATGATGCTTGCCTTGGATTTAGTTCTGATTGAAGAATGAAGAGATCGTGCCCTTGCATCCGTAACGGGATCAACAGCAGCTTGCTAAGTCGTATAATCGACGTGTTCAGTTGCGCCGCTACACACCAGGAGAGATGGTCCTGAAGAAGGTACTTCCAGCAGCCAAGAAACTGGCGGATGGAAAATTGGGTCCTAACTGGAACGGCCCCTATCAGATTGATTCAATTGCGAGAGTAGGGGCATATCGGCTTAAAAACATGTCAGGAAGCAGTCTGCCACGGCCTTGGAATTCCACGCATTTACGCAAATTTTATCATTGACCCGACTTGTGGGACATGATGCTTGTTCTTAATGGTTCACCATGTACATCTCATTTTATGTAATGCAAAGATCCCTATTTACAAATTCCAGTTCAACGGTGTTCCGAAAAAGCCTCCATATTCGGAGCGCCCTTCGTGGATATCACGATTGGCCAAATAAAGTCTCCGGATTCAAAGCCCCATCGGCGCATGACATCTTTAGGTCGATAAAACCTCCGGATTCGGAGCGCCCTTCGTGGATATCACGATTGGCCAAATAAAGTCTCCGAATTCAGAGCCCCATCGGCGCATGCTATCTTTGGGCCGATAAAGCCTTCGAATTCAGAGCGCCCTTCGTGGATATCATGATTGGCCAAATAGTCTCCGGATTCGGAGTCCCATCGGCACATGACGTCTTCGAGCCGCTAAAGCCTCCGGATTCGGAGCACCGTTCGTAGATATCATGATTGGCCAAATAAAGTCTCCAAATTTGGAGCCCCATCAGCGCATGATGTCTTAGGCCGATAAAGCCTCTAGATTCGGAGCGCCCTTCGTGGATATCAGAATTGGAAGCCTTGTTCGTATCCCATGTTCCTTGCATTCTCTACGGTGAACATGCTTGTCGTATCTCGATCAGCGATGGCATGACTCAACAGTCGTTGAGTCACCCTTTCATCCACGATCGAGTTGGATTGACCCATCGCACACAGCTTAGTGGTTTGAGCCTTCCTGAGCTCCCTGATGTCATGCTCGGCCTTCTCCGCTTGAGCCTCCAAATTGCAGATTCTTTCATCCTTTTTCTCTATTTCTCGTCGCACGGCACGCAGGGGCATGCCGACTTCATAGGCGGTATACAGCCCTTTAACCGCCCCATGGATGCCCTCTCGAAATACATCGAAATCCTGTCAACCCATCATCGACTTCTGGACCTCCGGTGGAAAAATTTGTCGAGCAAACTCGACCAGCACACCTGGGTTCTTGATGATGGAGTCCGCCTCCGTCATCGGTTTATTCCCCACAAAAACTGCAAAACTCAACGGTCGCGGCGCCACGTCAGGCTCATTTCTCGGTCGCGCTTGGGGAGAACTTCCCCATTGCAGTTTCTCCTTGCGGGGTGATCTGCTTCTACGACTTGGAGGCTAACGCTTTTCTGGTTCTTTGGACGCCCTACCTCCCACACAGGTGGGTTCGCTGCCTCGATTCATTGCAGTATCAAGCTCAACCAAAGTTCGCACTTCTCCTCTGCTGTTGAAGAAAACTCTATTTGACATTCGCACTTACCTACGCCACAAATGGTTTTAAAGTGATTCTGAACACAGTAAGGATGAGTCCGTCCCATTTATTTCTAATGGTTGCAGCGACCCCGAGGCGACTTTATTAACGCTAAACTCCAAAAGACGGATGCCGATCTAAATGGCAATAATGGATGAATGCCTTGGAGGTCATGCTCTGGCTGGGGCAAGGGCAGATTTATTAATCTAACCGGCAAAGTATCTAGCCCCATGCCGATCGATATGTGCCACAACCACTCCATGTGCTAATTTTCGGCTTTTTGAAGCTAAAATGGCCTAATCATCTAAACGGCAATAATGGATGAATGCCTCGGAGCTTATGCACTGGCTGGGGCAAGGGCAGATTTATTAACCTAACCGGCCTCTAGCCTCATGCTGATCAATATGTGCCACAGCCACTCCATGTACTAATTTTCAGCTTTTGGAGTTAAAATTGCCTAATTATCTAAACGACAATAATGGATGAATGCCTTGGAGCTAATGCACTGGCTAGGGCAAGGGCAGATTTATTAATCTAATCAGCGCCTAGCCTCATGCCGCTCGATATGTGCCACAGCCACTCCATGTACTGATTTTCGGCTTTTGGAGTTAAAATTGCCTAATTATCTAAACGGCAATAATGGATGAATGCCTTGGAGCTCATGCACTGGCTGGGGCAAGGGCAGATTTATTAATCTAACCGGCATCTAGACTCATGCCAATCGATATGTGCCACAACCACACCATGTACTAATTTTCGGCTTTTGGAGTTAAAATTGCCTAATTATCTAAACGGCAATAATGGATGAATGCCTTGGAGCTTATGCACTGGCTGGGGCAAGGGCAGATTTATTAATCTAACCGGCATCTAGCCTCATGCCGATCGATATGTGCCACAGCCACTCCATGTACTAATTTTCGGCTTTTGGAGTTAAAATTGCCTAATTATCTAAACGGCAATAATGGATGAATTCCTTGGAGCTCATGCACTGGTTGGGGCAAGGACAGATTTATTAATCTAACTGGCAAAGCATCTAGCCCTGTGCCGATCGATATGTGCCACAGCCACTCCATGTGTTCATTTTCTGCTTTTTGGAGTTAAAATTGCCTAATTATCTAGTCGGAAAGTGTACATGAATGAATGATCCAAAAACACAATTTAGCACAAATAATAGCAAAGTGCAAAAGGAATTTTCATTAAGTAAATTGGGCACAAATTGTAGCCATTTTACATATGAAAACTACTAAACAAAAAACTGTAAAAAGCTGAAAATTCCTAAAACAAAAACAAGAGCCGCCTAAATTAGTCCTCAGAGTCAAACTCCAGCGGCTCAACATCCACTTGCTCATATGGAATTCGCGTAGCCAATGTCACATCAACAGCAACAAGGGCTTTGAGCCAGTCGTGTTTGAATCCCCTGTTTTCAAATTTGGGGACTTCGTCTATGTATTCATCGAAGAAGATTTTTTCTCGGCGTCGAATGCCCTGGAAGCCTCCAAGTCGGCTACCTCCTTCGCCTTCTTTATTTCTTCTAACTCAGCCTCCAATTTAGAGATCGCCTCTTGGGCCAATTTAAGCTCGTCGTCGCTTGCACCCGCCCTCTTCTCGGTGACCGATCTCAATTCTTCACCGTTGCGGGCTCTCTCCATCTCGGCCTCGGCGCGGGCGCCCTACATCTTCACCCTTAAAACCTCAAACTTGGACCTACTCCTTTGGCCCTCAACCTCTGCTTGTAAACGGCCAATCTGCTCGACGGCATCGTAATGGCGACGGCCCATCTCAGGTATCCTTCCGACGGTCGGCAAAACGGGAAGTTAAGACCAAAACAATATTTGCATAAAGTGAAAAGACCAAGTTAAGATATATACCAAAAGAGCCGATTGCGCGGCCAACGCAATTTTAACCAGATTCAGCTCTGCCTGAAAAGCCGCCTTATTAGCGGGTAGTGAAACAGACGCAACCATGCTGAGTGCGACCGCTGGATCTTTGATTATTGAAGCATCGGAGGAGATCGGCGTATTTTTTATCTTCGGCTGAATAACAAAAGGTACAATCACATCCGATTCCTCCAAACGAGGTTGTTTGTCGGCGCAGTCTTCTTCTGAGCCAGCCTTGACCTCGGCAGGGCACTTCTCCACCCTTTGCTCAGCCTCTACACTTGCCTGCACAACCGGTTCTACCTCGGCACTTCGGTTTTTTGCCGTTTCATCCTCAATAATAGACAAGGAGGGTTGAGATTCGCCAATGGGCAGGGAGGGCTAAGATCCACCAACAGTCTGGGAGGGCTGAGATTCGGCAGCCCGAATGGCCTCCGCCCTTCGCCGTGCAGCCATCCTTTCCGCCTTCTTAGCAAGTTTAGTGAGGCTCAATCTAGCCATATCTTCTGGGAACGCACCAAGAAGCTCCTCCAGACCCTAAAAGATATCGTCAATTGGAAGGTCCCCTCGACCCGAAGTGGACGGAGGATCAACTGAATTGAGGCCAGCTTCTTCAAATGCTAACTTTAAAGCCTCGTCGACTTCGGCTTCGGATTGGTCTGACTCGATGGCCTCAGCTACTTTCGGTCGCTCCAAATCTGATCCCTTGAAATTGACCTGCCTCAAATTTTTGAAATCAGTCAGGATAAGGACGGTAAGAAACTCCTCACCCTTCGGAATTGAAATCAGTCAGGATAAGTCGGCTCGTAGAGAGCAGAACGTGGGCCGCCCTCCCCTGTTTCTGAAGACTCGGCCGACCAAAATATTTGAGCGCAACCTTGATTTCTGAAAGAACAGCGTCGTTAGTTGAGGTCAGGGCTTTCTTCAAATCGTTTCTTGCATAAGCAAAACCATGAGGTCCTGAAAATGAAGCTTTATAAATATAACAAAAAAAAAATAAATAAAAGAATCTACGCGGCCACCTAGTTCGCCCCTCCGTCTAGGAATACGATCAAGGCGATCCTTCCCTTCGCCGAATTCCCAGTTTCCTTGGACGACGACCATAACATCATCGACTCGCTTCCCAGAGCTGGAAAACATAGTCACTAGTAGATGGTCTGTGTCTTTGGCCCTAAGAAAATAATGCCCGTGCCGACCAGAAGACTTGGCCAAGGCGTAGCAATGCCGAATAGCGGGAATGCTAAGGTTAAGCCTAAGGCGACAGTTTAGTGCAATAATCCCCATCACAATTCTAAAAAAGTTGACGTTGGGTTGGGAAGGGATTAAGCCCTAATGGCAGAGCACAGCCCTAAGGAGTGGATGAATGGGGAAACGGACTCCACCCTCTGCACTTGATAGGAGAGGGAAGGCGATCGTGGTTTCATCAACCCTCTCCATATCAAGGGTGTCGTCTGTCACGAGTGACAGACGGACGTCAGTAGGAATGGAGAAATGGCGTCGGAAGCCAGAAATTCGATCCGGTGAGAGGAGATCTTTCAAATGTTTCGCCATTTCCCCTAGCCAATACGAATATGTTAAGCCAAAAACAAAGCAAGAAAAGAGATTCAAAGAAGAGAATGAGAGAACTTACAAGAGGCGAAGAGGATAGAGAAGAAAAGGAAGTTGTAGAGGTAATTTTGAAGACAGTCCAGCGACGAGCGTCTAAAAGCGTGTGTATATTTGAAAAGACGTCGAAATTTTAAATAACAATAAATAGAAGTGTACGAAGAGGCGGGAAGTTGAAATGATAACCGAGAAGTGTGTGTTCAGACATTTGCGTTGGAATACGGTCAGCCGCCGAATTTCAGCTCTGACTTTTCGAGTTCAAAGCCAAACACTCCAACCAATTGTCGTGAGTGGAGTGCTTGGGGGGTAATTGTAGGGCCCGAGTATTGGGATTCGTAGAGATTCTGGATAGTCGAACCTGGGAGAGTCAAAATAAGTGGTACTCGGCGTATGCTCACATGCTCGAATGCAACTCTACTCGCCAAATAACCGATTAAGTAAGGGGCCGAGTAGAGAGCGGACTACTACAAAATATGCCGAATATAGAATTGGAAATATACCTAATCCCGAGGCCCAAGAAAGAAAAGATATAAATAGAAGAACATCAGCCAAAAAAAGATATGTGAGAACTATTGTACTTAATTGAGAATACAAATAAACTTGAGTGTAAAGACTGACTTGCCCGTCGGAGTGCTAATTTCGGCACCCACGACCGGAGTGTTTATTTCTTTTCAGGTGACTAGAAGAGGATCACTAGCGTCCCCCAAGATCAGAAGAGTATTTCCAAACCACTTCTCCACAACATACGTACATGAACTATAAAAATTAAATTACCCGTGAGAATTGCACAATAGTTGCTCGAATGGCTAGCGGAACGTCCTCCCAATTTTTTGTTCCTTGCAAAGGGGCTTGCAATTGAATTTGTGACCCTAATTCATTAGCTACCTCAATGGAATTAAGACCCACAAATGTTCGCCGCTCACTAGAAACTCCAACAAAAAGCTTCTTGACACCATGTTGGGTGATAAGTCTACTAGTCTTCTTACCCCTCATCGAACCTCGTACTCACTTCACTGATGAATCTATATTATAAACACAAAATTTAACAGTTTTCATATGAAGATTTGAACATCTATTTAAATAACATATGTGAATCAAGAAGTCAATCAACAAAATTGGAAAGAAGAAGTAAAGAACATTTTGTAGCAGTGTACATTCTATGTCAAAGTTGAATTAAAATTGTTGCATATGTGTTCCCTTCAGTCTAGTTTCTTGCCTACAGTTCATGCTCCTTGGAATGAAGACAACCCAATTTACTCCAATTTGCATCACAACACTAGGTAGCCAATCTAACAATCTTCTATCTCCACTACCCAAACTTAATCCACACTCCAATTTTGCAACAGTTTCTCTCTTCCTTCTCTCTGTTATTCTTTTCTTTGTTAAATACTTTGTGTGTGCATCAAGTGGTATCAAAGTAGTAGATTCTCAAACCTATGAGGAATCACCACCATGGCAGGAGGGGCTCGATCTCAAGAAATCAGAATAGCTGGTGATTTCAAGTTTGCAAAAATCAAGATCTTGAAGAATCTAAATGAAGAGGCAGTGGAAAAACTCAGAAAACTGAGGCAATTATCAAATGTTAGGATTTACAAAAGAAGGTTTCAAGAAATAGTTGATACAACCCAAGAAGTGCTGGTAATCAAATATCTAATTCTAAGATAGTTTTTGATTTTCAATGTGATCCAAATATGCATTGCAAGGAATCATATGAATTAGAAGAGGGTGTTTTAAGTTGGAATGATGAAGATAGTGATTATGAAGAAAGTGATGATTCAAAAGTGGTGGCTAAAAACAGGGAAATCATTATCCAAATTGATGATGTATTGAAGCTTGATAAAGATTATGATAGAAACAATGAGTGTATCAAGTATGCTGGGTATGAGGAAGAATCTTATGATGGGCAGAAGTCTTTGGATGGATATATTTCTAGCTACAACAACCACAACAGTTCAGATGATGAGGCTTATGCAACTGAGAAGAATGTTGTGGTGGTAGAGTTGGGGAAATTAAAAGTAGATGTTCCATGTATGAAAACTCACCCTCTTTTCCATTTAAAGATTGTATCTAAAGAGAAGATTCCTAAATTTGACATCAGTGGAAAATGACAAATGTTCTAGCATCATTGAACTGAGAATTAAAGAAAATGAAAAAATTCATATTTTAGGAATTTCACTAGATGTGTTGCCTATGGGATATCAATCAAAGGAGGTTAAAATGGCTTTTATAACATATCTAAATTCAACAATTTCTTTAGTTATAGTGGGTTTTGCAGGACAATATAATGAAGAAGCAATTAATGTTGACATCTATCAATTGTCTGTTTGAACTTGCAGAGAGGCCTATGGCTTGCCTGTACACATGCTATAGAAGTCCAAAGCCTTATTTGGATTAAAGAAATAACAAATAATCTTTCAAGTGGGAGACAGTCTGTGGCTCAAGAACATATTTGTTTTGGCATTTTAATGTAGAGACAAATTGAGCAGTTGTCTGTGGGGTCTAGCAGAATTGATGCAACGACCATATGGGATCTTCTTGTTATGCAGCAGCTAGAAGTGAAACATAAGCAATGACCTAATTTTGGTTATCAAGTCATCATTTTGCTTCTTCTGAAGTCATTCATACAGGCACAATTTAAAGCTTTGACTAAATAAGCTACAAGGAACAAGTCTAATAATGTGAAGAGATTTTTGGTCATCTATGTCTTCTAATGTTTTTGTATTTGATCCCAACCTTGAGGACAATGTTGTTTGAAGGGGGATGGAATGATAGAAGTGGAGAATTAGTTAGTTGATAAGTAAGCATGAGTTGGTTACAAGAGTTAATTGGCTTGATAGACTTGATTAGTTAGTGAATGAGCATAAATGTTTCTACAATTGTAACTAACAGATGATTGATTACATCCAAGAGAAGAAGAGATTTTAGCCAGTTCATTGATGGATCTACTTAGGGGGGAAATCATGAATACATGTGTTGAACTTCAAGAAACCAAGACTATGATTGTTTTCTTCACAGTTTGAATCCATGTAACTTTGCTCTTGTGCTTATTATTATTATTATTATTTTCTGTCTAATATATATATATATATATATACCTGTATAAACATAATTGAGACTAATCAATTCCTTATCCAATCGAATTAGTTAGTTTAATGTGTGCATATTGTCATTACTGTCACAGAACTGTGGCTGTCATTATTGTCACAGAACTGTGGTTGTGCATATTGTCATTCTGTTTTGCTGTCACAAAACTGTGACTGTGACAGCATGCTCCCTCAGTCCCATACATGACAGGGTCATACTTTAATACTAACAGATTTGTACTGCATGAATCATTTCAGCAAAATGTGCTCGTATATTTTATTATGCTGGCATATTAGCGAAATCTAGAGTTTAAATACTATCTACACATCATGATTTGGCAACCAAATTCAACATTGTCAATCATAATCACTCTAAAAAGAGTAAGCATGTAATAAGTACTCAACATAAATTACAATGGTAGTTGCAAGAATCAAACTGTTTTATACAAAGGATGAAACACTTACAAATACCAGTTGTGTGCGATGATGGAGATGGTGACATGTGAGCTAGTACCTCAGTCAAGGCTGCCTCCGACACTGAAGTCATCGGCCTCCTCTTAGTGGCTTGCCCAAGTGGCATATGTGTAGTCTTTGTATGTAACAAATAAATTATAAGCAATGCATTAATAAAGATTTAAAATGCATGACAATTCATGAAATTATAAGACAAGCTAATAGTCTAATATTACAACTACATTACATGTAATGAAATTATCAACAAAAAATTCATTACAATTTGAATCATAACTAAACATGACTTCATTAAAAAGTGCATGCCATTACAATCAAGGCTCTATAAAGGACATTACAAATCAAAATGACTTGATAATGTAAATAGTAAAGGACATTACAAGGCTCTATATCATGATCTGTATCCGAGTCACTCTGACTACGAAATTCATCTTCATCATCACCACGATCATTTGAATTTTGATCATCATCATCATCATCATAGATAAAATCATCTCTGTTTGCAGCCTCTATGTATACACCTCTACTAGATTATAGAACCACTTCACTTGGAATAATATCAGGTGTAATATCGATCCTACGTAAAGTGTTGCTAATGGAATTTTCAATAGTGATTTGGACAATTTCAGTGGTCTCGTCCTGCCGGAACACATCATTCGGAATAGGCAATTCATTATCATTGAGATCTATGTCCTCAAGCTCTAGCACATTTCATATTCCTCGACATTGAAGTCGCTCTACAACTTTCCATTGTTCACCTAATTTGGTATCAATGACATAAAAAACTTTCTACACTTGACTTGGGAAGACAAATGGGTCATTTTCATACCAACGACTTCTTGCATCAATGGTTGTTAGATGTGTTTCAGTGCGAAATGTTCTGTTGCTACCGGTGTTAAACCATTCGCATTGAAACAACACAACTCGATGCCCGAACATGTATGTCATTTTCCAAACTTTAGTCAAGTGATCATAGAAATCAATTAACATACCCTGATGATCCCCTTAAACGACCAATCCGTTATTTTCACTTTTACGACAGTTGTCTCGATCTTTGGTATGGAATCGAATTTGATTACAAACACAACCCAAATAAATGTTCACTATTGAACCAGGACCATTAGCTAATGACCATAACTCATCAATTGCTTCCGATGATCCTTCAGCTCGTAATTGATTTGTCTACATGAACATGTGACAAGGACGTATGATGTTAATATCAATCTAGGAAGAGTGAATTATGTTTATGATGTTTATTACATGTTTATCTATATATGTTACCCACTCTTTGAACCACATAGGAAATTCTTCTTGTTGACATCTTGTAATGTCATGTACATTTGCATTTAGTAACTGATTCTTGTGTTCTCTACTTCAAAAAAAATGTGAATAATTAGTACTTGAGTGCGATCATAGCGAAAAAGTTATGCATATAGTTAACTAAATGAGAACATACTCTAGATATTTATCAATTTCAGGACAATAGTACAAGACAAACCAATGAGCCACTTTTCTTTCATTCTCTGACACGTCGAGTGCCCTTTAAGTTAGCCCAAAAGTACCGATTTTTTGTGAAAAAACTGAATACCCCATGCCAACATCACCACCATCTCATTTCTTTTCTCTCTGTTAAATACACTTTCAATCCCACCAAGATAGATAGAGTAAAAAGTGAGGCATTCTTTGACAATGCAAGCTTCTGCAATCGAACCTTCTGGGCGAGCTTAATTCGCTACATACCCTTTCAAAATCCCAAGTAATCTTCAACAAATAACATGAAGTTACTATATAAACCACATATACGGTACTATAATATTTTAAAAAAATCATTTTACAATAAGCGTATAATAATACCTTTCAATAGGGTACATCCATCAATATTATACTAGCCCTTCAGGAATGGCTTCGTGAGCCAAGTGAATGGCTAAGTGGACCATGACATCAAAGAATACAGGTGGAAATTATTTTTTTCTAACTTGCAAAGTATGAGTACTATGCTTTCTTGTAATTTCTCCAAATCATTCACTCTCACTGTTTTCGAACATAACTCTTGAAAGTAATTTCTCAACTCAAACAATGCAATAGAAATGTCCTTGTTCAGATACCCACACATCCCAATAGAAAGAAGTCGTTGTACAGGGACATGGCAATCATGACTTTTCAAACTGGATAACTTGCCTCGCTTAGTGCTCACACAACTAGAGATGTTTGTGGCATATCCATCAGCATACCTAATCGATTTTAGGAACGTACAAAAACCTTGTGTTTCCTTTACGGACAATGTGTACAATGCAAGGGGCTTTTCAAAGGACCCATCCAAGCGCCTCTTTAAGTGCAAATCTTTTCTAATTTTCATATCCTCCAAATCCATGCGTGCTTTTTCTGTGTCCTTGTTCTTTCCATGAATGCTCAACAAAGTCCCAATCAAATTGTCACATATGTTCTTCTTTATGTGCATGACATCGAGGTTATGTCGTAACTTGAGTGTCTTCCAGTAAGGCAATTCAAAAAATATTTTTTCTTTGTCCAATTCAGTATTGTATTTTCATCCCTTTTTCTTTTATGGTTGCTTGGATGCTTCCCAAATGGTTTAAATGTTCCTTAATCTAGTTGATCTAATATTTGTTCCCCTGACAACTCTAAAGGTCTTGCTCGATCATCTACCTTACCATTAAAGAGCTTAGTTTTTCGCCAAGGATGGTCTAGAGGCAAGTATCGGCAAGCACCATTGTACCCTATCTTACTTCTTAACCGTTGTGATAATGCATTCTCACTACAATTGGGGCAAGCCAAATATCCTTTTGTACTCCACCTTGACAAGTTACCATAAGCTGGAAAATCATTAATAGTCCACATAACAATTGCATGCATTTGAAAACTTGCCCTAGTTGAGGCATCATACGTAACTACACCATCTTCCCACAACTCCTTCAATTTGTCAATTAATGGCCTCAAGTAAACATCAATATCTCTCCCTGGTCCTTGCAGTCCAGGAATAAGTAATGACATCATGGAAAATGGTTATTTTTTCATACAATTCTACAGTGGCAAATTATAAGGCATAACTACCACTGGCCACATACTATATGAGTTGCTCATATTTCCAAAAGGGTTGAAACCATTGGTGGCCAACCCTAGCTTCACATTACGTGGTTCTTGGGAAAACATAACATGTTGCCTGTCAAAGTCCTTCCATGCCTCACCATTGGCTGGATGCCTTAATATGCCATCGTCAACACGATTTTCTTTGTGCTATCTCATATCTACAGCAGTTTTTCTCGACATGTACAATCTTTGCAACCTTGGTGTCAACGGGAAATATCTCAAAATCTTATGAGGGATCTTCTCACCTTTGCCATCATTCAGTTTGTATCTAGGATCCTTACAAATCGGACAATTTTCTAAATTTGCATTTTCCTTTCAAAAAAGAGCACAATCATACTTACATGCATAAATAGCCACATATCCTAACCAAGTCACGCAAAAATTTATTGGCTTCATAAAGGGCCCATGGAACTTTTTGGTCAATTTCTGGTAAAAAGTCTTTCAATACACCCAACAACATGTCAAAAGACTTATTGCTCCACTTGTTGAACACTTTCATATGAAGCATCTTAATGACAAACGATAACAAAGTAAACTTCTGATAACCAAGGTATAATGGACACTAAGCATCCTCTAACAATTTATCAAAGTTTCGTGCATCCTCTGTTTGCTCATTATCATGCCACTCATCCTCTTTATCATTATGAAAAATATTCTCCATGCGACGGTCTTCTAACATAGCATACAATTCGTCTTCAACGTCAAGGCATTCACTGGTTGTCCCTTCATCACCAACACCTTTAATGTCATTGTCATTATTCCACACACGAGGTTGATTGATGGAAATAGTTTTCCCATGGTGCACCCAAGTCTTGTATGAAAACGATATCCCTTTTTGGATCAAATGATATTCCACATCTTTAAAGGTATGATGTTCAAAATTTAGGCAACCCATACACGGACAACGAATTCTATTATCTAGGCCAACATTTATAATTGCGAATTGGAGAAATGACTTAACCCCTTCTCTATACTCCGAACTCAATCTATTTCTAATTGGCATCCAACTCTTGTCCATATTTGGTGACCCACAAAGTGAAGATTATTTTAGGTGAATAAACCAAGAACCAATTAACTAAATATGAATTTTATTCCTATTTTGGAGGCTAATTTTGTTATAAGGTGAAAATTTTATTTATACGCTTTAGGCAAGCATAAAATCTCACATTCATTCTTATATTATTCAACTATAATAGTTATTGATTCCATTATGGTTGTTTTAGTATTCAATAAGCATAATATTGAATACTGCTACTGCTGCCAAGAAAAGAAGAGAAAAAGATTAAGAACCAACAACAAGCTGCTGTTGCAGTATGAAGCTGCAATTACAACAAGTTGTTGCCACAATGCACAAAGAACCAACATGAAGCTGTTGTTGCCACAATACTACAACAAACAGCAAGACAAAGAGCTGCCACAATGCACAAAACTGCTACAGCTGTTGCTACCACAATGCTCACACTGGAAGCATGATTCTGTACCATAAAGAGCAGGGCAAAGCATAATTCTAACAAAACGCGGGAGAAACTGTAGAAGGACCTCACCCAATATGAAGCTGCTGCTACTATAGACTTCAATAGTGCAGCAAACAAACACTAGTATATTTTAACAAATAGCAGTAGGATAGCCAAACAACCTCAACAAATTCAGACTTTAACTGGACAATATTGACATAGGTTAAGTTAAAAGCTCTTCTCTCTCTCTCTCTCTCTCTCTCTCTCTCTCCATGTATATATATGTATATATATTATATACAGATATGTTTTTCTATTTAAATTAATCATACTTTTGGGTCATGTTTTCTTAGTAAAAATTTGAATTTCCTAATGCAGATGGTTTGATTTATTTTGAAGATCTATTGGACGACACATCACTGTCCTCCAATTTAAATATTCTAGAAAAGGATTATGTTGATCCAACTTGTAACAAGGGTGAGTGTAGACACCCTATTTGTGATTGTCCTCAAGACTTGGACGTCATCGTTTATGCACTCGATGATTATGACTACATGTGCTCATTTTAGTGCCCGAAGTCCTTGGCGGAATGCCCTGTCTTTGAGCCTTTAAACCCTATCTATTCTTTGCCTTGTTTTGGACCAAAACCCTAGTGCTTCAAACCTCAAGACCTTGGGACCTGCAGGCCTCCTCTGGTGGGCTGTCGGCCATCAGTGTCCTTTTTTCAAATATTTTGTTGGCAGCTGTGCTAGCTGTTGGCACAATTGGCTGCATCTCCCTACACATATATGAAGGGATATATCTCAGTTAAGTGCATGTTTTTTTATATATAGGGGGTCTCCTCCCCCATTTTTGAGGGTTAGAATTTTTGGAGCAAAAATTATCTTTCTCTATCTACATTTCTCTCTCTCTTGCAAGTTTGTGCATAGTAGCTTAGATACACCACACTTTTGCCTACACCTCCTTAACCAAAGTGGTTCATCTTTGAGCTGAGGTTCCTTGAGGCCTTCTTGGAGCTCTAGAAGGTGGTTTTGGCTTGAATTGTTGCCTAGAGTTGGTCTTCCTTCAAGAGGTATAACACTTGCATTTTTTTAACTTGCTTTGCATACTTGTTTTTCTAATCCTTTCCCACTGATTTGGGCTATTTTGGGGCTGTAAAAAACTCTCTTTTTATGGGTTGAACTTGGTGGTTTTGGGCCATTTAAAGTTAGTGGTGGTCCACCCTTCTCTTTTCCTTGTTTGTAAGGCATTTCCACCTTTGTTTCCCACGTGAAAACCATCTTTTTTTGGGCTTTTAAATACTAAATTTCAAAATATTTTCAGTTGTGAAAATCATGTTTTGAAATCTAAATTTGGAGGGGATAGCCTCCCTCCCCCATGTGTTTTGTTTGCTAGCCTAGATAGCTTTATGTGTTAGCATATTTTTCTAGCCTTTTGTAGCCAAATTCCAATATGTTTTAGGCTATATTTTAGACTATTTTGTCTCTGTATTGGGCTGTTTAATTCATTTGAGTCTTGTTTTGCATGCTTCTAGTGTAAGTGTCCTCATAAGCTTGGTGTTTTAGGCCTTTAGACACCACTTGTTTGAGTTGATTGCATGTTTTAGTGCTTTTCTCACTTAATTTCAGCAGGCTTAATCTCTACAACCTCCCTCATTTCTTGGTTTTTTTTATTTTCTTTGAGGGTTGTGTCAACCTTAGGATTGTTTAAGCTCGAGATTGAGGTCCATGCTTAATGATTTAATCCTCTTTTGGTAGTTCATTATCAACAGCATAACATCTCTCTCTTGCCTTAAACTACCACTTGTTTGACACTTCCTTCTCTTTTAGATGACTTAACTCACTAATGGACTTAATTGGTTAAAGAATGGAAGGGTAATTAAAATGAGTAACTAAAAGTTGAAACTAAAATTGTGCATCGGTGTGTTCAATCGGACGTTAATTGAACACAAGAAAAATTGCGGCATTTCATACTTAAAGTGATGAAATGTTCCAAATTTCCTAGGTCTCCATTACCCTTGATCATTCATGATAGGGTGAAGGTTGTGGGTCTTGTTTGTGCATTTATTAACTTGTACACCTTGGTTCTTTAGCCATCATACAATGAAATTGCTTGATTGATGGTTTTTTAACCAAGTGTACCACTCATTTGAGCTTGTTTTGATAATAAGGAGGGATACACAGTACAAACAACCTGTGAGAATACCCTCTATTTGCTTTGTTTTCTCTCTGTTGCAGCAAGAAATGGTGCATCATCAGTGGCCGGCCGGCCACAGTTCCTGGACTGTAGGCCATCAGTGTTGGACGACAACCTCTAGGCCACCACTTTTGGCCTGCCGGCCACCAGTGAAAATTGAGCAGAGTATTTGTGAAGCAAAGCAGAGTTGGTCTAGAAGAGGAAAACCAATGCAAAGGTTGTGTAACAGAGGCTTTCAGAAGTAAACAGTGGAAGTTCTTCGGGTGGAAACCGAGTATGCATTGGGCCTCCCTCTTTCTTGGGACTAGTTAATTAGTTTAATTATTAATTATTTAGTCATAGTTGTGTTGTATCTAATTAAAGTGTTGTAATTATTTAATTAGATTAGTTATTTAGTTAATTAATTCATGTTGTAATTAATTAGCTAACTAGTTTAATTAGTTGCTTTGTAATTAATTAGTTAATATAGTTAGCTAATTAGCTTCGTATTGTACTTATTTAATTAGCTTAAAGTAGTTAATTAAATTAGGTCATTATTGTAATTATTTAATTAATTAGCTTAGCGTAATTAATTATTTACTTGTTGTAATAATTAATTAGCCTAGATGGCTAGCTTATTTATTCAAGTTTTGTAATAATTAGTTAAGTAGTTTAGCTTAGCTTAGCTAGTTTATTCATTCAAACTCTCCTGCACGAGGGCATCAATGTTGTAATATATGTCTTCCAACCCCACGTCTTTCTCCCTTTTATTTACTAGCTTATAATGGTTAGTTTGGGGACATCATGTTTCGTTTAGCATTACTCATGTTTGCATCCATTTGTATTGCATGCGCCGAGGCTCAGTTCATCATTCTAACTTGCATTGTTAGTTTAAATACTTCTTTGAATACATGCGTAGATCGCATGTTATCAAATTGTTTTATATGGCATATTAGTACCCGAGCCTATTTAGTTGCATATTGCATGTATTGCATTAGTCATCTTGCACAGTTAGGAATCATACATTTTTTCTAACTCTTTTGTTCATTTTGGCTTTGGAGTACTAGGTGAACCTTTCCTCGCTTTAGCATCTTGCATGAATGTTGATGTTGCCATGTTTAGCATGCTTCCCATGAGGCTAATTGCTTAATTGCTAAACTGTTTAAATGCCCATGGAGAAAGGCTTATTTGCTTGAATTGGATTAATTTGAGTAAATGTTCAAATGCGATCACTTTTTCAAGTGGTACATATTTCGAAATTATTTTCAAAAAACAAACATGAGCCAAATGTTCCAATTCTTGCAAAGTTAGTCTATACTTGTGTGCGCATCACATAGAAATGCTAGCTTAATAAATCAGAACAAGAGCATATGATGTTGATAAAAATCATATCATGGTTAGTAGAGGCCGATCTTTGATCGTGTGAGTGGGGGTGCTCAATTCATGACCTTCTCCTCTCGTACCTAAGTTCTCGAGTCGAGACAATCTCGGTGATGATGGACACGTGGCCTTTGGCACGAGTCATGGGTTTCCTAAATTTTCTCAAAATAAAATATTTAGGTGGCGACTCTGTATCTGGAAAAGTAGTTCATTTTTGGAAATTTGATTCAAAATCGATTTTTCAAAAGATTTGTCGGAATTGGACCCTTTGGTGATTATCTATTTTGCATTGCACTTGTGAGATTAGATTCAGAACCGCGGGAGTCTGAACTGTAGGGCTTATATTTCAAACTTCCAAAAGCGGGGCGCACAAAAAGTCGAGCTACAGTGAACCGCATGAGAGGATGATTTGTAAAGTTTGGTTTATTGGAATGAGATGGAATTAAAATATCATTCCATTAAGCAGCCTAACTTAAAATAAATTTTAAAGTTCAACACTTTTCTTACATTTTAACTTAATTTTCTTAGCAAACAAACATTAGGATTGTAATGCCTACTTACAAAATAATGATTTTTGGAGCAAATCACACTAATTCATGACTATAATAATTTAATAAATAAACAAACAAAACAATTGACTCTGTCCAATTGTAAACCCTAAGAAAAATTTACAAAATGTCATAGAAGAAACATGTAACATCAAATTCAACCCTCCTCTAAAGTTTTGGTTATACATTCTTTCCAATCAAATAGTTCAGGGATTATATATCACAGAATTAATAGTCCGATTGACTACAATCCCCTTTTATCCAGTCCATCTAGACAAACATGGATTAAATGTGTCTATTAACAAAGCTATTTAATTAGTAGTATTTCTTGCATGTACAAACATACATTTTTATCACTAGAAATATGCAAAAACTATAAAGGCTAGATCAACTACTTTTTACTTAGCCATTACAAATACTGAAATGTCGAACAGTTAAATATAACTCAATGAACCCCAACACTTAAAAAAGAATTATTACATTCATCAAGGCTGTGTTTGATTGGAGGATTTGGGAAGGGTCGATTTGATTGAACAAATTGAATTATTTTGTTTTTTGAAATTAAGTAATTCAAATCTTCCAAATTTATACATTAGTAAATTCAAAATTCATGTAGAAGTTAATCTTAATAGATTTTGAATCACATGAATTTAGATTAGACAATTCTATGTTTTTTTAAAAAAAAAAAAGAAACAAACAAATTTAAATCCTCACATATGAAATTATCTGATCAATGAATGAGTCAAGTTCAAAATGGTTCAATTTCTGATTTTGAATTCTAAAAGACAGAAATACAAATCATTTACAAAATAAAACACCACACCAAGCAAAACAAGAAACTAGCAAGAATTCCCAAAAAAAGAAGAGGAAAACATCTAGTAATTGCCACTAAAGACAACAGAAACCTCCAGTAAGCTTAGATTAGATCCACCAATACAATTTTGGTTCTAATGCTCGATTTTCTCAGCAAACAAACAGAGAAGAGAAAATATTCCAAAAAAAAAAAAAAAATCTTGCATCAAAAACAAATATACAAACACAAGGATTTATAAGCAAAATGAGAGAGAAACAGAGATCGATTACGAATCAATCAGAAAGTCTATGTATGAAAATGAAATGGTGGAGATTAAAATAAAATAAAACCTTGGTAGAGAATCAAAGTTTGGGTCTGGGAGATAGACAAAAGAAGAGTTTGGAGTAAGAATGGTAGGATTAGGGATGAGGAAGGGAGTTGAAAGAGGGCAACGATGGTGGCTAGGATTTCGATGAACCGATTAGAAGTGTAGAGAGTGAGGAGTTGCAGGATGGTAACCAATCTGACATAGGGAGTTGAAAAAGGGCAACAATGAAAAAGGAAGGTCAATTGATTACTTATATATACACGAACACACACACACACACACACACACACACTGACTTGGTAAGTACAAGGCGGAGCTGAAGATGAAGAGCAGCAAAAACAGGGGACGAAGTGAGGAGATGGTGGCTAGGGTTTGATGAACCGATCAGAAGTGTAGAAAGTGATAGAGGAAATGTGTTTTTGATCAAGGAAAGAGGGAAACAATGAAGAAGCTCAAGGCTAAGGAAATGTGTTTTTGATTTAAGGATTTCAAAACTATGTAGTTTTGCTATACAGTATATCCTTTTTTTCTTTTTGTGACCAAAATCTATTGCTCACCAAAACATTTAGCGTCCTGCCTTTCTTTTTTTTTTTTTTCCCGCTCTCCCTCCATTAGTTTTGGTAACCACATTTTGTATTTGGTTGCAAATACTAACCTATTAGCCACCAAAAAAATGTTGGTCATGAAAACACAATCATTCGTGACCAAAATAAATGTTGGTCGCAAATTAGTGTACTTTTGGCGACCATCTCAAAAAAAGTGGTCGCCAAAGGTGTTTTTTTCTTGTAGTGTCAGCCTCCATTATTGAATTAGCAATAATGTTTATTTTTTTTTTCAATTTCCAACTTATAGCACCATCTTCCAAGGTAAATTAGTAACTAGTGGTTGATAATGAATTACCTGACATGATATTCCAATCGACATCACTGTAACCTTCAAGTACTGCAGAATACTTATTATAAAACAAGCCATATTTTATGGTTACCAAATAAATATTTCATAATCCGCACAATGGCTAGCCAGTGATCACTGTCAGGGTTGCTAGTAAACCTGCTAAGTACTCCTACTGCATAGGCAATGTCAGGTCTAGTACAGGCAGTCACATAACGCAAGCTACCAATCATACTAGCATATTCCTTTTGAGTAATTACATCCTCATCATTTTCAACAAGAAATAAATGCACATGAGGATCAAAAGGAGTATGAACATGTTTGCACTTATAAAAATTATATTTTCTCAAAATTTTCTCAACATAATGTGACAGGTTTAGAAATATACCATCACAGGTTTTGGTAATTTTCATTCCCAAAATATAATTAGCATCACCAAGATTTTTCATATCAAAATGGCTATTAAGCATATTTTTAGTTTCCACGATGATATGCAAATTAGAGCCAAATATAAGTAAATCATCCACATAGAAACTAATAATGTCATGTGAATTTTCTTCAGATTTATAGTAGATACATTTATCACATTCATTAATTTTATAGCCATTCTCAATCATGTAGGAATCAAATTTCTCATGCCATTATTTAGGGGCCTGCTTTAAGCCATATAGGGATTTAACTAGCTTGCACACTTTGCTTTCTTGACCGGGTTCTACAAAACCCTCAAGTTGATCCATATAGATTTCTTCATCTAGGTCTCAATTTGAAAAGGCTGTTTTAACATCCATTTGATGAATTTTTAGATCATGAATTGCAGCCACTGCAAGTAATAATCTAATGGATGTAATTCTAGTAATTGAAGAAAATGTATCAAAAAAGTGAAGATCTGCTTGTTTAAAACCTTTTTGCAACAAGCCTTGCTTTATATTTATTTATTGTTCCATCCGGTTTAAATTTTTTCCTGAAAACCCATTACAGCCAATAGTTTTACAACTTGGTGGTAAATCTACTAATACCTAAGTTTTATTGGATAATAATGATTCCATCTAATCATTTACAGCCTCGTTTCAAAAAACAGAGTCAAGAGATGACAAAGCTTCTTGTAGAGTTAATGGAGTTTCCTCCATATTAAAAACATTATAATCACGACCAAAATCTTTTTCTAATCTGGCTCTTTTACTCCTTCTAGGTTAAAAAACTACAGTGTCTTGGTTTTGTAAAAGACGAGTAGAGGAATTGGTTTCAGACAAAATATTTTCTTTATAATTTTGATCCCCACCATTTTTAGATTTAAAAGGAAATTTTTTTTCATAAAAAATTGCATCAGATGATTCAAAAATTATTTTGTTTTCAATATCAAAAAATCTACAGGCTGTATTACTTGTTGCATATCCAAGAAAAGCACAAGTGGCAACTTTCACACCTAATTTAGGTCTTTTAGGGTCCACAAGTCTAACAAAAGCTAGACAACTCCAAACCCTCAAATATCCCAAATTTAGCTTATTGCCCTTTCCACAACTCAAAAGGTGTAACTTTTGTTTTCTTATATGGCACTCTATTCATAACATAAAATGCAGTTAAATTTGCTTCTCCCCACAAATTTGAACGAGCACCTGCTTCAATTAGCATAGCATTTGTTAAATCAGTTAAAGTTATATTTTTCCTTTCTGCTACACCATTAGATGCAGGTGAATATGGTGGAGTAGTTTCATGGATTATTCCCAAAGACTGAGCAAACGAGTTGAATCCAAAAGATTCATACTCCCGACCTCTATCACTTCTATATCTTTTAATCTTTTTACGGAATTGATTTTCAACTTCAAGAAGGAATTCTTTAAAATTTTCAAAAGCATCATTTTTATTTTTCAACAAGTATACATAAGTGTATTTTGAAAAATATCAATAAAAGTGATAAAATATCTATTTCCACCATATGTTAAAATTCCTTCAAATTTACATAAATCAGTGTGAATTAATTCTAGCAATTCAATATTTCTCACCACACTTTTATGAGGCTTTTTAGTTATTTTTGCTTGACTGCAAACTTCACATTTCTCAAAATTATTTGTTAGTCTGGGAATTAATCCTAAACTGCTCATGACCCCCACATATCGACTATTAATATGACACAGACAAGCATGCCAAAAATTCATAGAAGACAGCATGTAAACAGAAACATGTGCTTTCTTATTCTCAACATTTAATTTAAACATTCCATCACATGCATATCCTTTTCCCACAAATATGCCTTTTTTAGTGATTACATATTGGTCAGATTCAATAATCTGCTTGAAACCAGTTTTCAACATCAAATTTTTCCTCATGGACGGTGTGTACAACACATCTTTTAGAACAAGCATACGTCCAGAGGTAAATTTTAGCTCAACATCCCTACACTCGAGCACCTTAGTTAAACTGGATTCACAAAGCATAATAGTCCTCTCCTTATTAAGGAAGTAAAATCTTTGAACCAATCTTTATCATACCAGACACGCCTATTGGCACCAGAGTCTGCCCACCACCCTTCCATAGATTGAACCATAAAAATATCTATAATCGTAGCCACAAATGGTTCCTCGGTAACATTAGCTTGCAGTCGAGAATGCTATTTTCAAAATTTGCAAATTCAAGTAATATGCCCACTTTTGCCACCCACAAAACATGTCGCATTTGTCATATCTTGTGAAAGGGGTTCTTGGTTCCATTTCTTTTGCCTCGAGTAATTTTTATTTTGTCACCTTCTAGTATTTTTCCATATTTTCTTAAGTGGCTTCAAGTGACTATTTTTATGATATCGACCTTTAGGTAAAATATTTTCAAAAGTTAAATTTACCTTTGCAGTGGAAAGCTCTTGTGTCATAAGCGCATCTTGTCCTCGTGCTTCCTCCTCTACCCGAACCCATGTGATTAGAGTCTCCAAGGACGTCTCTTTTTTGCTTGTGACGTATTGACTTCTGAAACTCCCTGCAACATGATGGTAGATGGTCAATAATACCTGCTACAACAAGATTGTCTCCAATTTTGATGCCTTCAGATCTAACTTTAGCCACTAGCATCTGAAAATATTTAACTTGCTCCACCACTGATTTTCCATCTATCTTCTGATAGCGGAAAAAATGGCTTGCAACATATTTTTTTAGCGCCTGCCTCTTCAGTGTCATATTTATTTTGCAAGGCTTTACAAATTTTCTTGGCAATCGTGTAAGTAGTATCTGTAGACACTCCATTTTTGACTGTCCTCAAGACTTGGACGTCACCATTTGAACACTCGGTGATCATCCATGCTCGTGTTCGTCTTGAGTTCTCGGAGGTCTTGGCCACGCGCCTTGCCTCAAGACCTCTCGACTTGCCTGTTTTGTGTTTGGTTTTGCACCAGACACCTGTGTTTTGCTTTTGAGGAGCAGGGAATGGCTTGTTGGCCATCCCCACATCTCATCGGCCATGGCTTGAGGCCGCCGGCCATTGTTTTGTTGCCATCGGCCAAATGTTTGGTCGGTCGACCATTTATTTGGTCAATTTGGCATTTTTGGCTGGCCGACCACTGTGCATCTGCTTTTTGGCAGATATTTTGTGCCAGCTGTGCTAGCTGGCACGCACTTTGCCCCCCCTCCATACACGTGTATGGAGGGATTTCACTCTTGCTTAGCTTGTTTTGTAAGCTTTACAAGAGTGATCCTCTATAAAGGGAGGCCTTCTCCTCCCTCCTCAAGGGTTAGAGGTTTGAGCTCCGGAGGTCTGGATTAGGGTTAGAAATAGTGTATCTATCTATCTCTATATCTCCCTCTCTCTTTGCCTTTGTGTGTGTTTAAGTGTGTTTTGTTCTTACTTTTGTGCATAAACACCTAGTATCACACCTTACCTTGGTTGCTGAAGTGCCAAAGGGTTGTTGTTAAGGTTTTTAAGTGGATTTAAGCTTGGAAAGGCTGTTGGAGCTCCATTCTTGAAGAGGTCTACAAGGGTAAGAATCTTACCTCTTTATTTTCCATTCTTGAACTAGCTTTTAACCTATCTTGTATCTATTTTTGAGCTTAGTGTATAACATATAAAAGTTCTGATTTTGTTATTTTTAGAACTTTGTTTAAGGTTGCTTTGGTGTTTGGGGTTGTTTGACCCCTCTTAGGCCTTGTTTGGCCCCCATTTTGTGCTATTTTGGTGAGCTCCGGGACCACCTTGTTTGGGCCTCCTAACCACTGAAATCCCTTTGGATTTCAGTGGTGAGAATGGTGCTTTGAGGTCCTAAGAAGGAGAGGGCCATCCCCTCTCCTTGTTGTCTTCAAAAGTTGTCATTTTAGCCTCACGTGTGAGCACCATTGTTGGGTTCATGTTGGCCATGTCTTAGCTAGTATTTGTGCTTATTTTTCCATGATATAACACTATTTTTAGTTGGTTTAGACACACCATGCTTGCTTTGTATACTTGTCTTGTAATGCCATGAATTGCCTTAACATGCTTTGTGTTTTGAGCCTTGTTTCTAGCATGTTTTTGGCCTAGCTTTGTGAAGCTTTTATACATGTCTTAGTATGCTTAAGGTCTGTTTTTGGTTGTTCGAGCCATCCACGGCTTGCTTTGTATAGCTACCATGCAATCCCCCTTGTAGGCCTTGAGTGTTGACCCTTTTAGCATGCTTTACTTGCTTTGTTTCAGTGGTTTGGAACCACATGTCATGTAATTTCAGTCCTTATAGCATACTTGTATGCTTGCATTTGATGCTCTTTTAATGCTTTAAAAGGTTGGTGTTTCATGCTCCATGTTTGTGCCATTGTGTATGCTTCTAGGATTAGATCATTTAGATACCATCTAACTGGTTTTTGGGGCTTACTTTGGCATGATTTAGGACTGTTTTGATTCATTTTAGTCATTTGCTTCATGTGTCACATGACCATAGTTTAAGTCCTCGGGCTTGGTTGCATGCCTTGTTTGCATTGGTAGGTTGATTTGGCATCATTTCTTACATGTTTTCAAAGCTTATCATGCATGCTATTTGTCCATGTTAAGTGTGCTTAAAAGTCCCCTCTTTGTGCCTAAGTGTTGGACCATGTTTGCATGCATGTTTGTATGTGAATTTGCCCATCATTTCCTTGGCATTTGGCCACTGTTTTGGGCTTATTTGAGAGCTGCCCAAACTAGTTTAAGGACATCCTTTGCGTGTTGTTGCGTGCTCACCTTGTGTGTTGTTGCATGCTTGGTCTATCGCATGTTGTTGCATGCTTGAAACACTTTGCATTTGGTATGCATTCTCTTGGTTAAGTTGCTTAACATGTTGTCATATGTCTTGCATACTTACATGTCCACATTGCATCTTGTATGCTTGTCATTAGCATAGTTGTTCCATGCCTTGCATGCTTGTTTGCTTAGGTTGTGTGCCTATTGCATGTTTGTCCACATGTTCATGTTGCATACTTAGGTCACATGTCTAGGTTGCATTTTGCATGCATGCCTTGCCTCTTGAATCACCATGGCAGAGGTTGGGTCCCTTGTTTGTTTTGTGTGCATTACATTTGACATTAAAATGCACACCTTGGCCTCTTTGGCCATCCCGCATTGAAATGCGCGATTGGCGGCCCGAGGGTCGAGTCCCACACTCCTTTGAGTCATAAACATGATAAGGAGTGTGTTGGTGCACACATTTGCTTGAAATGCATTGCCATGCCATGTTTGCCCTCTGCTGTTGTCAAAATAGGATTCTGCAGACTATTGCCGACCGACCAAACATTTGAGGCCGAGAGCCATATCAATGGTCGATGACCCTTCTGCCCTGGTCGGTGATGTCACCCCTTGGTCAGTGATGCTCCACAATGTTCAGAGAGTGTTCCTTGGGACTTGGGCAATTTTCAGAAGAGCAGAGCAGGGTAAACAGAGGCAGCTTGTGCACGGTGACGAATTTCCAAGCAAACCCAAGCACGCATGCATTGGACCGTCTTCCTGAGGCTATTTTATTGCTTTCTTAGCATAGTTAATTTTCTTAACTAGTTAAGTGGTCTGTAATAGTTAATTAGCTTGTAGATTAATTAATTTGTATTATTCTTTTGGTCCCTCCGAACGAGGGCGAATGTGTAATAAGTGTGGGTGTGTTTGTGCATGTCTTCCATCCCCCATTTCTTTCTCCCTTTTACTTACGTGCTTTTGATGGTTAGTATTAGGGCATATTTAATTTAGCATGCCTTATGCTATGCATGCGTGCATTCATTCATCAGTATTGCATGCACCGGGCTCGGCGCATCATGCTAACTGCATAGTATTTCAAATCTAACTTGAATACATGTTACTTGTTGCATTTCACATGCCATCCTAGGATTAGCCGAGCCTACTCTAGATTGCATTTTTGCCTGTGATGCATTAGCCATTTAACATGGACTTGGATCCTGTGTTTGATTGCTAACATGTTTTTTTGTTTTGGCTCGGAGTACGCTGTAAGTATTTATGCTTTAGCATCTCGCATGAGTGTGAGTGTTAACATGACAGCATGCTTACCATGTGGCTATGTGCTTATGTGATATTACTGCCTGAATGCCTGTGGGTGAAGGTTAGATTTCTTGAGTTAGAACAACTCATTGAAATCCGTATTTTAGCCTACTTGCGAGTAGCAAATTCCTAACCATTTTCCGAACAAACGGATATGCAATGCTTTGTTCCAAATTAGGCGATCTAGTCTATACTTTTGTGTTGTGCACATCACATAGTAAGATTAGCTAATTAATCGAAATAAGAACGCATAATATTTTCAAAACTAGATATCATGATTAGTAGAGGCCGGTCTTTGATCGGGTGAGCGGGGGTGCTCATAGCTGAACTTCCCCAATCGTACCCAAGTTCCCGAGCCGAGACAACTTTGGTGGTGATGGACATGTGGCCTTAGGCAACGAGTTAGGGTTTCCTAAATTTTCCAAAAATAAAACATTTAGGTGGCGACTCTATATCTGGCAAAGTAGTCCATGTTTGGCACTTTTTTACAAAAAATCTATTTTAAAAAACGATTTGCTGGATTTCGACTCTTTGGTTCAGATTTAGAACTGTGCCAAATTTGAGTCCTGAACTGTAGTGAGCCTAAAACGAACAAAAAGGCGGGGATTCATTCCTCCCGGGGCGTTCGCGGGGACGTCTACAATTTCTGGCGACTCTGTTGGGGAGGAACTCGTGATATCTTGTTTTAACTACACTTACGTGTTTCTTTGCATTGCATGTGCATTGGTGCGCCTAGGACACCGTGTTTGCCATCTACTATTCCAGAGCGGTTAGCCTGAGGCTTCGTGCCATAAGGTTGACCAGTTACGGGCTCTGCCAATATGGGAACACAAACCCCGGTTTTACGGGGGTACCCTTTTGACCATTTGACCTAGTGCATATTCGGAATCCATAGTGACCATTCCAAACTAGGACAGGTGGCTACCCGATTATAAGTTGTTTGAAACCGCTGCGTGCGTAGTGAAACCCTAGTTCCTGACAAAATAGGACAGGGAAACCCTACCCCAATATAGGGGTGTTTTGGCTCTACTTTACTTGCTATGTGCTTTTAGAGTATATTTCTACGGGAACGCACATATCAGTTTGCAAGTTTAGCACCAGGCCTGACGGCATCATTGTCAGTGTTTTGGGGAATCGGCTATATCTGCGGGTATCTGATTCAGTTTTTTTGGCAGTAATTTTTGGGGAACAGTGATCAATAGTAGAGTACAGTTATTCAGCTACACCTGTGTCTGTTCCGTTTAGGCTGAAATGCTACCTGTTTTTCCTTTCAGTTCAGAGATTTGGGGTCAGAGATTTGGTGTTCTTCTTTGCTGTGGCAAGACAGACGTCTAATCCGTCAGTCACTGTTCAGTTCAGCGGACTTATGATGACACAAAGTTCAGAGGAAATTATGTTATGGCAGCCGCGTTAGACCAAGGAATCATCTTGCAAGATGAGACCAATGTTGATGTACTGCATCCGCCCAGGTCGCCTATCGCACACCCGATCTGGATGCCCCAATTGTTTCAAGCTCGTGAGCCCACAACGTTTGAGTTGATGGGAATGATTGGTGACCTTCAGAGGTCTGTGGCTGATCTCACTTACGGAATGTCGGCTTCGCCACCAACCACATCGTATGTTGGGAATTTTGTACCGCAGGAGCCCCCACTACTCGGGCGAATTGTGATCGAGCTCAGCCAACCTGAGGTTGTCTCCAGCAATGGCAATGACATGTCAACAACAACTGGGTTCCGCTCTGATATAGCAACCCAAACCCTCGATCAGGCTGAGGCTAGAGGTAAGAATAAAGTGGGAACAAATGGTGATCCCATTGAACAACTGCTGTGGGCAGTCGACGCTTTGAAAACCGGGGGGATGAATAAGCAGCAAGTATTCACAGTTATGACTAAGACTGTGGATGATGCTTTCCCCACTCCAACCGAAGGTAGTTCAAGCCAGGCGAAATATCGGGATAGGCCCCGTCATGCCAGAACAGTTCCTTCCGCTTCCAACCCTGCACCAGGAAAAGATCAGAAAGCCAAGGCAGTGCCTGCCGACCCTTTCGCTAGTGCGTCTAGCAAGAACCCTCAGACTTCGAAGTATTTGCCTCGAGGGCGCAGAGTCTTTCATGCCCTCTACATACCTTTGTCTAGGGCATTTCAAATTTTGGCTAAAAAGGGGCATCTTAAACCCCTCGAGCCTCGACCTCTCCCAAAGAATCTCCCTCTCACACATGATGCTGCCTTATACTGTGCGTACCACCAGCAAACCGGTCATAGCACCGACGGTTGTTTCTGCCTTCGCCACGAAGTGCAAGATTTGATCGACAATGAGGTCATCCTCCCACCTACCTCAGCAAAGTCTGTCACCGCTGAGTTGTTGGACTTTGAGGATACTACAAGTATATGATCAGGGGTTGGACCACCTGCGGGCGGTGCTCAGTGTATTTCAGATGTGGCGTTTGGCACGCACTGTTGGGAGCATTTGCGAATGCAGTTTTGTAATTTCTGGCTGGGGTATCGAGTCTGTTCCTTGTTTTGTTTTGGGTCTGTCTCATTGTCTTGAGTCAGTCCTTTTGCTTAAGGGTATGTCTTGTTATGTCGAGTCGGTCCTATTGTATAGAATGCCAGGTGATTCCGGGTTGTTGCCTCGAACACCGTTTTGTTTTGTAATTACCCTTTCGTTTTCTTTTGAGTCTATCTCTGCTGTGGAGCCAGTTACAACCAGGAAATCTGAGTGAAACAGCTACGGCTATCATGTTTTCCGTGCTTATTGCTATTTTGAGCTAGTTGTGCCTGAGCATTTGAATGAAACGACGGAGCATCTCACTTACTCTTTTGCACCTCGAATTCATTGCATTGACCTAAGTTTTACAAAACTTTTTAACAATGTGGTGTTGAAAACAAAGAGGAAGGAATTCCTCGGGATTTGTAAAACTTTGATCAAATTGAGAGAAAGAGAGGCATGCTAAGTCCTTAATGATTGAAATCTTGTTTGTCAACGTGAGTACTGAGAAGGACCCTGGCTTGATCCCGATTGGTTCCGCATTATCTTCAGCACGAGCGACTTGTCGCTTTCTTAAAAAAAAAAAATTCCAAAAACAAAATGTTTTGCGCAGTCTTGCGAAGACTTGTGTGGAATCGCTCTTGAGATTGTGCAGCTTAGGATCGCTCTCAACCTCAAGACTTGAGCCCTTGCTTTCAAATCTTGGACCTTAGTTCAGAATGTTCAACGGTCAACTACAACATGAGGCTTGCGTGGCCAAATTTGAAGCAGCCCTCAAATAAAAGGCCAAGAAAGTCAGATCAAAAAGATCAGACCTCATCTGAAGGAGCTTGCGAAGCTAGAACAGAAGCACCCCTCGAACTAGGGGCAAAAATGTCCAATGTGCTCGAAGAGCTGAAGATGGATCCTTCTGCAAGTCAGTACAACAGCCACTCTCTTGGATACAGATGGCTTCAAAATCTTAAAACCATTTGGAATGGACTTGTTACACTTTTACCCTTTGAGAGGCTCGCTGGGCCAAAAACCCAAAAGGGCGACCTAGGCAAAAGTTAGAGCAAGAAAAAGAAAAGAAAAGAAAAGAATACAAAAAAAAGCAAAAAAGAATGCAAATATTTGAAAAAGAAAAGACAAAAAAAATGAAAAAAAAAAACAGGGAATTGAAAAGAAAAGAAGAATAAAGCTCGCAAGGTTGAAAACCCACAAAGGGCGGCCTTGGCAAAAGTTAGAGCCTAAAAAGTGAGGGTTAATACACGAGTGTACCTTAACCGGAACTACGTAAGGCTTCATTCCCGTGTTTGGGATACGCAAGCAACTTCATCCTGAAGTCCAACCCCACGCACTTTCAAAGTGACTGTGTCCATATATTGGTTTTGACCATCTTCGTCTTCTCTGTATCCAGGAGTTCGGTTGCGATCATCACTAATGAGGACTGACTACAGCATGCTGCGGCATTATCCAGACAAGGGGCAACTTTCCGTTGCCATGAGTCGCAATCCAAACCAGGGGCAACTTTCCGTTGCCGTGCTGTGCCCTTTAGAACAAGGGGCAATTTTCCATTGCCTCCGATCCGACGTTGTGCATCTTGAGAGTAAGTTCTGCGCTCGTTGAGCAGCAACCGTTTGCGAAAACAGTTTTTGAGAATTTTTTATTGACATTGACTATTTTCTCGAAAATTATTCCATCTTTTCCAAAACTGGACCATTTTCTTGGACCCAAAAAAAGGAAAATTTTCAGTGCTCATAGCCTGACTTGCATGATTTTAAATCAAAAATCGAACAAGTATGTTAATCTAACTATCATTTTGGTTAAAATTGTTTTAGTAGAAAACCAAAACAAAAAAAATGGTCAAAATGGTGAACTAAGGGCACAGTTGAGTCAGGCTTCCTGTCTTTCCCCCATAGCTAGCATACTTGCCAAAAAAGGCACAGCTGAAGCTGTCATTAAAGGGTTGAAAGCTCTCTTATCCTCCAAGCAACGTGGTATCAAGCCAAGTGTGAAGCGTGAACCGGAATGGATCAAGATACTCCACTCTCTTATCAGGAACATCGACTAAACGTCACTGGAGGAAATAGCTGCGAGCTAACAGTGTTGGGCATGAACCCACAACCTCTTATTTATCCATCAACCACCTTGGGGAGGGACGAAAAATGAGCGGTTGAAGAGTAGAGAGGTGTGTGATTAGAGAAAAGTGAGCAAAAGGGTTTTGAGAGAAAAACCGAGCCTGAGGGCCGAGTGATGTGAGAATCACAAATGAGAAGAGGGTGGGAGATAATACACGAAGAAACTGGCTCCTCGTGATCTAAGAGGCCTCTTGTATCGGCAACACGTCTGTGTCGTGTCTTTTGTTTTGTTTACCTTAACTCTTGTTTTGGGTTTGTTCCGAGCTTGTCTCATTGTGTTTAGGTTGTTTACCTTTTGTTTTTCGTTATTGAGTCTTTTTCACTGTGTTCAGTCATAGGCTCAATACCTGGTTGAAAACCCTTTTCTCAAATCGTTTTGTCCTCAAAGTGCTGTGCCATTCTCCACATTTCTGCAAAACAGATTTGTTTCTTTTGTAAAAACTAGAGGGGTTCGACCATCCGGTCACTTGAAAATAGCGAACTTCCCGTCTCTTCAAGAGTCAATTGTTTGTTCAGAATGGGCCGTGTGCAGGTAAACAGAATACTGTGTCATGAGCTATAAGTTCAGAATGAACCGTTTGTATGAGCTGTGTGGATCCGCTGTGTGCAGAATAAATCGAGCGCTATGTTATGGGCTGTATGTTCAGAAAGAGCAGTGGGTTGTGCAAGTTGTTTTGTCGATAGCTAGTTCGTTACCTGATTATTATAATACAAGTGTTTGATTTTCAGACAAAAGATCAATGTCATTTACATTGTTGCGTAATATGATGCGATGCAATGCGATGCGATGTATGAAATACACAAATGCAACACTTTTTCAGACAAAAAGCTTGTTTCATTTCATCATCTTTTCAAGTACAAAGTTTCGAAGAAAATAAAACCTACTTGCGGCAGTACAAGGTACTCAAGCTACCAGCAAAAAGAAAAAGTAAAACAAAAAGAAAAAAGCAGCAAAAATCTGGATCAACATCGATCATCTTAGGCCTGAGGGTCTGTCCTCGTCCTCTTCCTGGACGAAGGTCTAGGAGTATCGTCATCGGCTCCGCCATCTGAGCCCGAGTCTGAGTCATCTTCAGTCTCCTCCTCAGATGACTCTACCTCCGCCTCTGCCTCAGACTCACCATCATCGGGAACTGGTGCCCGATAGCTACTCCCAACATAAGTGCGCCCCATTTTAGTGCGGGGGAATACTGTGCCACCTCGCCCTCCTCCTCGAGCGGGAACGGAATGCCCAGCTGGAGCACCTCCTGTGGCCGACATCTGGAATGGAGGCTGAAAAGTACAAATGGAAAATGCATCAGTATGCTACGCAAAGCAGGGTATGAATGCCAAATACAGTGTGTGAGTACAGTGTATGACTGTTGTGAGCAATGTATCAGTACAGAGTGCAATGTGTGAGTACAGTATATGAATACCGTGAGCAGTATATGAATACAGAATGTAGTAACTGAGTGCAGTGTATGAATGCCGTGAGTAATGCTGTGAACAGTTTGTGGGATACAGTGTATTGAATGCTGTGAGGGCCGTATATCAAGTACTGTGTTGATGGTGCAATGCATCAGATTATGCAAAGTTTGAGATGATGGTCGAAAGAACGTACCGGGATACTGTAAATGGCCAACAGGTCGAAACTCCGCTGTAGCATCCCCATCATGGAGGCATTCAACTCCAGGGACTGGCACGTATACTCGGATGAAGCCTACAAAAGTGTTAGAAGTATCAGTATTCTGCGGAATATCAAAGAGAAATGACGTGAAATGACTGTATAAAATGCAGTAGTACATACCGGAGGCAAGTCGTAGAAATCGACTAGCTCATGATCAGCCGGAGGGAGAGCAAAAGGGATCTGATACATCTCCCCAGTCTGCCCTCTGTATGTCATCATCGTGGGCAATGCCGGCCATCCAACTCCTCGCCCTCTCCGAGGCCCACTCCTACCATGGGCCCGAGCCATCCTAGGTGCTCCTGCCCCTGCTCCTGCTCTCGCTCCAGCCGCTGGCACCACAGGCCTCTCTCTCTCAGCTCGACGGCCACTGCTCAGAGGCCGCATGATGTAGGTCTGGACGTACTCTGCGTAGTCGCCCTCACCCCTAAAGCCCTCCACCTCCCAGATCAGAAAAGGTAGGGAAGGGGAGTACAATCATCTTTTGCATTAGTTTTGGCTGGAGATTGCGCACAATCATCCTGATCTGGTCCTTGTCAGTGGGCCTAAGGGTCATCATCGAGGCCTTGGCCCTCCAGCGGGCTACGAAATCAGAAAAACCCTCCTTAGGCTCTTGCCTTGTTGTCTCAAGATCACAGGTTGTGATCTCGATTTGCGTATTATAGGAGTACTATGCAACGAAGGCCTCAGCCATCTCATCCCAGTTTCGTTTGACATCATCTTCTAATTTTGCATACCAGATAGCGGCCACACCCGACAGGGTCCGGCCGAATAAAGAAAGTTTCTGTGGTCGGGTTAGGCCCATTGGCCGCAGTATATCTGAGAATAACCGAAAGTGGACCATGGAATCCCCAGATCCGTCGATCAATCTGTGGCATCTTAAATCTGTCCGGCAGCGTCATAGCTGCATTAGTATACCCGTCCTCAATGTCCGGAATGGATTTTACTCCCTGAGATTTCTTGAACATCTTTTCTAGCTTGCTCACCTTCAGCGCTGTAGGGGTCCACCTCGGACTCAAAGGGAGAATCTGGCAGGTTGGTGGGTGTTTTGGGTAATTGGGGTAGGATTGGGGGCGGAGCCAATCCTGTCGGAATGTCCGTATCTCCCTAGCCATTTGGTGCCTCCTCGGGTGCTGGGACTCCTGGTGGGAGAGGGGCTTGGTGCGAAGCAGATGCTCCGGTTTGCTGCTGTAGCCATGTAATTAACTCTGTCTGTTGAGCCATGATTGCAGCCTGCTGTTTGGCAAATTCCGCCTGACGGGCAGCGTCTTGCTGCATGAGTTTCATACTTTCTTGAAGTTGACGCATCATTTCCTCCATCCCTGCCACGTTCTGCTGTTCTGGTTGACTGACTGGTATATCTATCTCTATGATAAAAACTAAGGCCTCAGCATAACTGTTCACTGGTGGGGTGAATAAGGGCCACTGATATGGTAACTGCTGAACTGGTGATTTGTGCCTGACTGGCCCTTTTTACCCTGCCTCTGGCGGAGGAACACTGATTGCCCTTGAACTGAATCTCTGACCTAGCAAAGTCTATCAGCACAAGTTCGATGAACCTCGGGGGATACCGGAGCCTTCTGAAGCTATGATTCCCAGACTACCAAGCAAAAGAGAAAACAGACAGCATCTCAGCTCAACTTCACCAAAACAGATACGAGTATAGCAGGATGACTGTGCCCTTTACTGAATTCTTCCCCCAAAATTCAGCCTCGAATCTGATACCCTTAGGTAAACTGAATCCCAAAGTACTGAATTTGGTGCCCGCAGGCCTGATGCCCAAACTACTAAACTGGTGTCCGCAGGTCTGATGCCCAAACTTGTAGACTGATACATGCATTCCTGTAGAGATGCACTCTAAAAGCACATAGCAAGCAAGTGAGAGCCAAAACACCCCTATGTTGGGGTAGGGTTTCCCTGTCCTATTTTGTCAGGAGCTAGGGTTTCACTACGCACGCAGCGGTTTCAAACAACCTATAAACGGGTAAGCAACCTGTCCTAGTTTGGAATGGTCATTACGGATCCGAATATGCACTAGGTCGAATGGTCAAAAAGGGTGGCCCGGTAAAATCGGGGTTTGTGTTCCCATACTGGCAGAGCCCACAACCGGTCAGCCTTATGGTCATGTGCTGACAAGACAAGCCTCCGGCAAACCGTTCAGGAATAGCAGATGGAAAACACGATGTCCTAGGCGCACCAATGTAAATGCAATGCAAAGAAACACACAAGTGTAATCAAAACAAAATATCATGAGTTCGAGTCAAGTTCTCTAAATCCCCAGCAGAGTCGCCAGAAACTGTAGACGTCCCCGAACGCCCCGGGAGGACGAGCTCCCGTTTCGTTCGATATTAGGGTCACTACAGCTTAGGACTCTAAAATTTGTCACGGTTCTAAATCTGAACCAAAGAGTTTAAATCCGGCAAATCGTTTTGAGAAAACAGATTTTGAAAGAAGTGCCAAACATGGACTGCTTTGCCCGATACAGAGTCGCCACCTAAATATTTTATTTTGGGAAATTTAGGAAACCCTGACTCGAACTCGTTGCCTAAGGCCACGTGTCCGTCTCACCAAAAGCTGCTCGGCTCGGGAATTGGTACGATTGGGGAGGTCACTTCGTGAGCACCCGCGCTCAGCCGATCAAAGATCGGCCATTCTACCTAACTCATCGATATTATTTTTGAAAACATTATGTGTTTTTATTCCGTTAATTAGCCTAGATTTACTATGGTGATGTGCACAACATACAAGTATATGACTAGATTCGCCTGAATTGGAACAAAAATTCATGTTTTTTGTTTGAAAATGGTTTGATGGTGCTAACCCGCAAGTAGCCTAAGACGTGGATTTGCCACTCAGGTGGGCTTTGGAAAACATGATTTTTGCCACTATCTAGTGGGCTTTAAAACACAACATTGATGAATCTGTTCCAATTCAAATAACCAATCTTTCACCCCAACAATTCAGGCATTATATCACATAATGCATATAGCCTCATGGTAAGCATGTTTTCATGGCAGTCCACTCAGAACGCATGCAAGGATGCTAAAGCATAAAACTTACCGAGTACTCTACAAAAAAGAGCTAATTAGAAATCCATGCATGATCCTAATTATACCAGAAGTGCCTAGCACACATGCAAACCATGCAACTATAGCAGGCTCGGCTATTCTGAACATGGATACTGAAATGCTACAGTTAACATGTATTCAATTTGGAATGAAAGTACAATGCAGTTAGTATGATGCGCCGGACCGGTGCATCAAAACAGATGAAATGAATGCAACATGCTATCATACTGTATGCTAATTGAAATAATGCCCTAATCTAACCATCATAAAGCGATAAATAAAAGGGAGAAAGACGTGGGGTTGAAGACATTCAACACAGCACACGCACACTTATTAAGTTGTGCCTCGGCGCAGGGTCCGAATAAATAGTACGTTCCAAATAATACAGTCCAAATATATACAATTCTAATAATTTACAAATTAACTAAGAAAAATAATAAACTGCAATGCAAGCCGGGACTGTCTGACTCTTCTTAGAGGATGGTGCATGCATGTTGGACTGCCTTGCGCGGAAATCCATCTGGGATGCCCAAATAGCCTCCTTTTTGGGCAAATTATCCTGAAGCGGCGCCAAGCTCGAAGGTGCTAATTCTTGATTTGCTGCAACAGAAGAGGGCAGGAAGGGGAATAGCATGTATTTTCACAAATGATGCATCCTCGATCTGTGCCACCAATCACTCATATCGATGCATGATGCGAGGAGTTCGAATTGTGCAACTCATTAGAATGAATGCACATGAACAGGCAAGACCTAACTCCATCGATGGATAATCCGGAGTGTGGTGACTGGGAATTGAGACACGTTCCGTCACTCGGAGTACGAAACGTCCTGTTCCCGTCTCGGGCTAACTCTTATCCCAAGCCAATGCAATATGCATGCCATGTCATGAATGCAACTAATATACCAACTAGCTGCATAATGCTATGAATGGCAATACACATGCAGCGATGTAACAAGGCATACACAATGCTCTAACAATAAACCTAGCATACGTATGCTATGAAATTGAATGGCAATACGCAATGGCAATTGGGCTTACACAACATGAGTGGACCTCAGCCACACTCCATAGGAGGCCATGAGATGAAAAACGAGACAATCGAATGCATGCACACATGCACGCAAACCGAGGACCGACCTAAGGCGCAAAATGCCAATCTTATGAGACATGGCAAGGCATGGATATTAGCATAAACAAGCATACAAATTTTCAGAAGGCAATTAGTGATGCAAAACAGCCCCGAAAGATGGCAAATGACAACCGATGCAAATGAAATGAAACGCGAAAATGCAAAACTAGGCCTATGCAATTGGCTATAGCTAACAAACATGCACTATTGCTTATGACATATGAAGAAAAGATTCAAGGAAGTCAAAATAAGCACATTTACGTTTTAAGCAAGGCCAAACAGCAAACACAAATAGGGCAAACTAGCATGAAAAATGCCAAATGTGAGATAAAAGAAAGCAACTCACAGCTGCTGACCCAAACAGATTAGGGCCCTTCAACAATGTTGAAGAGGAAAAAATAATGCACTTTACAGTTGATGGTTCGACCCAAAACAGTATGCAAGATGCTCAAATGCCTATGCAAAATAAGGCAAAAAGAGAGATAAAACACAAGTATATAAAGATACTCAAAACATGAAAGACCCTTATGAAACATGAATAGGGGTCAAAATAAGGCTATTTTGTAGTTCGGCACATAGCCCAAAAACAGAAGCAAAGAGGCAACAAATAGCAAAAATATGGGCAACAGAGAGATAAAAGGCAAGTTAGCAAATGGAGGCACAAACAGTAATCGCCCTTCACAATGTTGAAGAAGGGCTCAAAATTAAGAAACTTTACAGTTTTGACATGCCTCAAAACAGTCTAACGTAGGCCAAAATACTACACAAGAGAATATGCATACGAGAGGGGATAATGAAGCAAGTGCAACAAGGGACTCAACAGGTAAATACCCTTAAAAACATGAAAAATAGCTCAAAATAAGTCTTAGTTCCAGTTAGGTCGGAGCCAAAACAGCAAGCAAGATGGCTTAGATAGGATGCAAAAATAGCTAAAAAGAGAGAAA
Source organism: Camellia sinensis (assembly GCF_004153795.1). Classification (NCBI taxonomy): domain Eukaryota; kingdom Viridiplantae; phylum Streptophyta; class Magnoliopsida; order Ericales; family Theaceae; genus Camellia; species Camellia sinensis. The sequence goes on along the minus strand of NW_021025707.1, from coordinate 1,633,644 downwards.
ATTGGTGCTTACCTTGAAGACAAACTTTGGCAACTTTAGCTTGAGTTTGGTGACTCTTTAGCTCTGGAAAACAACTTCAAACTGCTGCAATGAGGTTGGGAGGTATGGTGCTAATGTGGTGGTGGAAGAAAAGGTGTAGGCACTTGGAGGTTTTGGGCTTGGGAGTATAGAGAAGATGAGATACAAAAGGGAGCTTCAGGGGAATATTTGGTAACCTAACCAGCAGCTGACTGCTGATATATAGGCCAAAGAGGGAAAAAGGGGGGGGGAAATGGAGGGAAAAGAGTCAAGTTTCCCCAAAGTGCCAAACCCTCGGACATGTGAAGTGTAAAAAGAATAACAGGCTGGAATGCACTACAGGGAAAAAATGGCCGGCCAGTTAAAAAGGGGAAAAAAAAGTCATCCACCAGGTAGTGGGCCGCCGGCTTGAAAAAGGGGCCTGCCGCCAGTCAAAGGGGGAAGTGGCGGTTACACCTAGGATGAAGCGCCAGAAGTTAGAGTTTTTCTCCAATGGCGGCAACTGCGATTAAAATTCTCCTGTGAAAAAGTATGCCTTTTCCGTGAAGCCGCGCAGATTCCGGTCCAACGGACCTTCAACTACCAACCACATCTCCCCCCCCGAACTGGACTTAGGAGATTCTGAGTGCAAAATGAAGCCGGAGTAACTTTCCAATGGTTGGTGGCCTCATATCTTAATTCCTTTGTGCAAAAGAGTTAGACCGTTTCGGTGAAGCCGCGCAGATTTTTCTCTTTCCCCGGTATTCATGTTGATCCACTTTTGACCGAAAAGTAGTTGTTTTCAAGCAAAATGCTGGCCCTCCTCCTACCCTCCACTACAAGCTTCTAACAGTGAAAATAGGTCTCGCCACCATAAAATGAGCCCACCGATGCAAATGAAGGTTCGGGGCCGAACGCACAGCGCGAGGCCCTGAAAAACTGACTGTTAGGCACCCGGAAGTGGTGTTCGACCACGAGTTGGTCTCTCGGACCACAGTGTCCTCAAAAGGGAGTAAATAAGATGTATGCCCAAGACGGAGCAAACAGAGATGGTTAAACGGTCCGAACCGAGGCACACGGCAACCGGATCGAAATCGAAACCGGACTCCAAACGGGCAAATGGCCTTACGACCACAAACACGTAGCAACGGCCACTGAAGAGATCTATGAGACTCTCCTCTTTGCGAGAGAAAATAAGAAAACGAGCCTGGTTCGCAACCGGAGCAAAGCATGAAAGAAAGTTCGAAGTCCGGAGGGCAAGGCCCGCAGCCGAACTCTGAAACCTCTGGACGAGCACGATATGCAATATCACCAAGCGCTCAGATCGTGACGTTGAGTCCTTAAGGTCGGTCAAATAATGGGTGTCTACAAATTGCTTTTGCTTTAATACCACCAGGACTTTTTTCTTTTGTTTTTGGTATGGTTTGGATCTTGTCCCCGTTTTGTTCTTTAAAGCAAATTCAGGGCTTCGAACTGAACAATCTATCCTTCGAATTTGGACTTGATCGTTTTAAATGAAACACTAAAAAGAACCAACAATGACCTTTCCATTTATGGAATAATGTTAACAATTTTTTGCTGTCTTTCATTTATAATTAAGTGCTTCGAATTTAAACATCTACCATCTAGAGTTTTTTTAATCATAACAACATGTGTCATGGTTAGTAATGATCAACATTTTAAATTGACATTTTTTGCTTCGAAGAAACACGTCCATCGCTGTTTTTAGTTAGATAAGAGAATCTTTCTTAAATATATTAAAACCAATTAATGTTTTTGATTTTTTTCGAACGCAATTTCCATCCTTAAGGGATCTCAAGTTTTGCTTTGCAAGGACATTACTTTCATTGAGAAACTAAAACAGGTCTTTAATCCTTCAAAGTAACGAATACTTGAAGCATTCTTTACGTCCATCGGTATGAAATATACTTCGAAGCTGGCTTCTTAGTTAGAAGCCGTTTATTATTTGACTTTTTGACGGCAAATCTAGTTTCGAAGCCAAATATTATACCTCCGAAGCCTGCTTCAATGTTGGGATGTATTTTCCCTATCAAAATAATCAATATTCGGAAGGAAACTCTTCGATTTGTTACTTTAGGTACTTAACGAAATCACACGCGATACTATCTTTCAGATACAAAGGTTTTTTTTTAAAACTCTTTATTTCGTGCTCTGAAATCACTCGCTTGCTCAAACACAACCCTTTTCCTCTTTTAACTCCTCTTTCGTGCCTCTCTGCTGCTTGCTACCAATGGACTCTCTCTTTGAAAGTGCTTGTGGTGATCGTATAAGTCAACCATGGCTTGAAAAAAGATTGTATTGAATTGAAGAGATGCGTCAAGTTAACACTTTGATTGAGTCAAGCGCCATAGAGCCCGCCTCTTTGTTCTCTACAGCAGCACCAAACAAGAATATGTTTTTGGGTCCAATCTTCGAGAGGCTCCTGCTCAAGCTTCCAGCTTTTTTATACCCTCGTCTGGAATGAACATTCTTCTCTATGAAGAGAGGTCGAGGGAAATTGGGTGAACCGACCTTATGCTGTTGGCGACATTGAGAGCTGAATGGAAGAAATGGTATGAACGAGTTTTACCTGCGCGGAAAGACGACCTGCAAGAGCTCTGTATTCTCGATGCCCTCCGTCTTTCTAGTTTATCATTTCTGAGACGCTCTTTCTTGTTTCCGCTGCTCTTGTTTTTTGGAAATGGCTTTTCAATTTTTTCAATTTTGGTGTGGTATGATGGCTTCCACTGTTCTTGATATTTGCCATCTTTTTAGGGCTTTACCCTTGGCTCTCCTTTCACTCCGCTATCCAGACTTCTGTTAAGTTCTCCCGTCCACCCTTAAACTCTCTTACAGTGGATTTGTATAGCCAAAAATAAAAGGTAGGTCTGTGAGAGATAGAGAACTTTTTTTTCATTTGTCTGGTTGTGGCAAAATTTCTCTTTGTAAATCATCCTTAGAGATTATACTGAATTCCCTCCACTTGCGAGGCACTTGTTTTAAACAAACCATAGCCTGCTCCTTATCTCCTTAGGCATGTTTATAGAGTTGTTCCAATTTTGCGAGAAAACTCTTGAATGTGACAAGGGGTCCCCTTTGGTGCTCCCACTCTGGCTCTTTGCTTACTTCACTAATTTAACATCTCAAATGCTTAAGAATTCTTGTTAGTGACCCCTAGTACTTTATGGGGAAAATATGGCAGAGTTGTTTCTTTATCAGATGTATTCCTTTTGCCTTACTAAATTTCACCTTTTTCCACAACTTCTATTTCTCCACCTGCTACTTTTCGCCCTTTGATGCCAACAAAGGACCTGCTTGGCTAGCCGAACATTCTTAAGCTGATAAAGAGTGCTCTAACCCACCCCACAGAGGCATGTGGGCTTTATTTTGCTGCCGAGGAGCTGTTCATTGGCAACTTTAAACCCCTCGAGCATATATAATGTATTAGCTGAGGTGTAACTTCTTTCTCAATTGCCAGGCATTTGGGTTAACTAGGGACATTCCTATTTCACTCTACGCTCTCGAATTGTTCACTTACAGCCAGAGACTCTGAGATACCAAATCAAAACTGGAAAAAGAACATTCAAACTGTTGAGAATGAGCGGTTCAAATTGTCCTTCCTTCCTTCTGGCGTGACTCTGAAAAGATTTCAAATTTGGGTGGACAACCAATATGGAAAGTGCGCCTATCGTGCACCCTCATGACTTACTGATAGGGTTAGAGGCGTGGCTTTCAGAAGGCCAAATCAACAACAGTTGAGAACATCCCTCTCTTTTTTACGGCTGCCAATACTGCTCCTGCAGCCTCATCTCTCCTGCTAGAGTTTACCAAAGTTGCTTCAAAGAGGGTAAATATTTTCAGGTTTCCCTTAGACTCTTTTTGTTGTTCCTTTACATTCATACCTCTTTGGTGCAGGGTTTCCATATAGAAGAATCCTCTAAGAGGGGCTTGAAATCATAGTTATCTCAAGGACAAACAAAAGCAGAAAAAAAAAGGAAGCTGATACTCAGGCCAAGTTTGGGAAGACTAAAAAAGTGCACTTATTTTGTCTTTTGGACTATAAAAATTGAGGTTGAAAATATGGATGTTTTGGTTAACTTTGACTTTATTGAAAATGTGTAATAAAAAATTGTAAAAATTGATTTGTAGTGGAAAAATTTGAATTTTGGGAGTTGTGCATGCCGTATTGTTGACTTTTGGTGAATAGTGTTAACTTTTTAACTTTTTGAGCTAACTTTTAGCTTTTTGGCTTTTTTGGATCTTCCAAACTTGGCCTCCTCCTGAGGAAATCCGATCCCAGAATTGAAGAAGAAGAGATTGAGAAAAACAGGAAGTACCATTAACAGAGAAAAAGAGGAACAGATGACTGTTCTTTTCGATGAAGATTCTCACTCATTAGACAGCTGCCAAAGTAGTAAAAGAGGACTTACTTCTTAGGGATATGAATCTCAAATTGAACGAGAGAGAAATTGAAAGGAACAAGCAAGGCAATACAGATAACAAAAGATAAGGGAAGGATTACTGTCTCTGTTTCTGATTTGGTCGAAGACCCTCATTCATGATGCAGCTGCCAAGGCAGTAGAAACAGGAACATTATAAGGCCTTGTTAGCGGTTTCAGTCGGAGCTCGCTTCCAATTGTCACGATTCTAAATATGAACAAGAGTCTAATTTTCGGCACAATTTTTGATGGTGTTTGAGAAAACAGATTTTTGAAAGAAGTGCCCGCAAACAGGGACTTGGTTTGTCGCCTAGTAGAGTTACAGAGTCGCGATTTTCGGAGTTTTTTTTTTTTTGCCCCTTGGTAGAATTTTTATGGTGCGTGAATTAGGAAATCTCTTTGAACGTCTTTTTGCTATATGCCATGTTCGTTTCGTCTGTCTATTTTCCGTATCCTGTTCGTTTGTGCCCTGGAGTTAAGGAGGGGCTGTTGCTCTGTCTGGGGAACTCATTGTGGGTACATTGGGGAAGGTCACTTCGTGAGACTTCGACCCACGCGCGGCTTCGAGAGTTCATATAGATTCGGCTCTTTCTCCCATATCTAACTCATGAATTCATTTTGATTTTTTGAAAACGAAGTAGGTTGTCTTTATGGTTTGGTTTATTGCTAGAGTCTTTGAGATAGCTGTGATGTGTGCATTGCGAGATGCCTCACTACGCTAACGTCATTGTTTTGGCCGCTGGGTCGCGCCTGTAGCTCTGGACCATTAGCATTAATTCCATGTTTCGCTTTTGTTCTTGCAATACATATTTGGTTTGATAGTGTGCTTAGCTTGCCCAAGTGTGGTGTGCTTAGACGTTGACTTCTGCCTCCCTGCTTTGCTCGGTTTGGGGCTTTAGAAAATAAGGTATTGTTTGTGCGTGGTTTGCTACTATCTCTTATATGTGGGGCCTAAAAATGATACAGAATCATCTTTTATGAATTTTTCAGTATCGCGAGAGATAACCCAACTTCACCCAACCAGGTTCAGTTATCTGTTTAGCGACTAGCAGCCATTCAACATAATTAGCAG
>NW_021025707.1:1617020-1628111 GCF_004153795.1 Camellia sinensis | reverse complement strand
TGTATAGCCTCATGGTAAGCATGCTATTCATGGCAGTCACTCACACGCATGCAAGGATGCTAAAGCATAGAACTTACCGAGTACTCTAAGCCAAAAAAGAAGCTAATTAGAAATCCATGCATGATCCTAATTATACAGAAATGCCTAATGCAACACATGCAAAATGCAACCATAGCAGGCTCGGCTATTCTAAACATGGCATATGAAATGCTACAGCTAACATGTATTTAACTTGGAATTGAAAATACGATGCAGTTAGTATGATGCGCCGAGCCCGGTGCATGCAAAACAGATGAATGAATGCAAACATAAGCGGATAAATAAAAAGGAGAAAGACGTGGGGTTGGAAGACATACAACACACACGCACATTTATTACAGTTGTGCCCTCGCGCAGAGGATCCGAATAAATAATATACAGTCCCAAATAATTACAGTCCAAATAACTACAAAAATCCTAATTAATTATCAAATTAACTAAGAAAGCTATAAGATGGCATGCAAGCCAGGGACTGCCTTGACTCTGATGAAGGATGTATGTTTGAGCTGCCTTGCGCGGAAATCCACTGGGATGCCTCAATTAGCCTCCGTTTTGCAATTATTCTTAGAAAGCGCGCCAAGCCCCGGAAGACTGCTGATTCTATAAACTGGCATGCAAGCCAGGGACTGCCTTGACTCTGATGAATGATGCATGTCTGGATTGCCTTGCGCGGAAATCCACTGGGATGCCCCGATTAGCCTCTGTTTTGTAATTTTTTTTGGAAAGCGCGCCGAGCTCCGGAAGGTCGCTAATTCTTGATTTGCTGCAATAGAGAGCAGGAAAGGGGCATAGCAATGTATTTTCATAAATGTATGCATGTCTCGATCCTCATGCCACCAATCACGCGTATCGATGCATGATGGCCGAGGAGTCGATTTGTGCAACTCAATATAGAATGAATGCACATGTAAATACAACAAAAACCTAACTCCATCATGGATAATCCAGAGTGTCGGTGACTGGGAATTGAGACACGTTCCGTCACTCGGAGTACGAAACGTACCTCGTTTCCTGTGCCCGGGCTAACTCCTATCCCAAGTACAATGCAATATGCATGATATGCATGAAATGCAACTAAGATACAACCTAGCATACGCAATTCTATGAAATGAAATGGCATACACGATGCACGAGGTAACATGGCATACACAATGCACTAACAGACATCCTAACATACACAATGTTATGAAATGAAATGGCTTACACAATGCAATATGGGCTTACACCAACATGAGTGGACCTCAGCCACACTCACATAAGAGGCCATACGATGAAAATGAGACAACTCGAGATGCTCGCACGCATGTACGCAAACCAAGGACCGACCCTAAGGCACAAAATGCCACTCTAACAAGACATGGAAAAACATGGAATATGGCATACAAGCGTGCAAGTTTCAGAAGCAAAACATGACCCAAAACAGCCCCGAATCATGAACACATGGCACCCGATGCATGAAATGGTCCTGAAATGCAAGATTAAGCGCATGAAATGACTTGTAGCTACATCAAGCATGCATTATTTGATTATGACATGTGAAGACAGATTCAAGGCAGTCCCAAAACAAGAATGTTTACAGTTCTAAGCGAGGCCAAACAGCAAACACAAATAGGGCAAAACTAGCATGCAAAAATAGCCCTAAATGCGAGATAAAGAAGCAACTCACAGCTGCTATCCCCAAACAGATTAGGGCCCTTCAACAATGTTGAATAGGGGCCCAAAATATGATGTTTTACAGTTGATGGAAAACCACAAAAACCAACACAGGTATGGCTAAGCTCTCATTCAAGAAAAGGGTCAAAAGATGGACAAAGAAGCAAGTGGTGGTTGCTGGCCTTAAACACAAAGGGGCCCTTCAACAATGTTGAAGAGGGGCCAAAAATAATTCACTTTACAGTTGGTGGACAGACCCAAAACAGTATGAAAACATGCTCAAAATGCTATGCAAAATAAGGCCAAAAAAGAGAGATATAACACAAAGTATACAAAGGATGCCTCAAACCATGAAAGACCCTTAATGAAACATGAATATGGGGTCAAAATAAGACCATTTTTAGTTCGGACCACAGCCCCAAAACAGAAGCAAAATAGGCTAACAAATCATGCAAAAATGGAGCCAAAATAGAGATATAAAGGCAAGTGGAAGATAGAAGCCTCAAACAGTAATGAGCCCTTTAACAATGTTGAATAAGGACTCAAAATAAGCTACTCTTCAGTTTATGACAGAGCTCAAAACAGTTTATACATAGGCCAAAAATACTACACAAGACAATGGCATACAAGAGGGATAATGAAGTAAGTGCACCAAGGAGGCCTCAAACAGTGAGAGGCCCTTGATGAAACATGAAAAATGGCTCAAAATAAGCTTAAATCGAGTTAGGGTCGGAGCCCAAAACAGCAAGAAAATATGACTTATGTATTGAACAAAATATGGACCAAAAAAGGGGAAATGGGGCTTACCCTTGGAGACTTGACTTTGGCACCCTTTTGGCTTGAGTCGCAGCACTCCTAGGCCTTGAAGAATCACCTCCAGCTGCTGGAATGAAGGATGGAAGGGTGGTGCTAGGTGGTGGTGTGAAAAGGGGTATAGGACTTGAAGGATTGGAGCTTGGAAGAAAGGGAGAAAGAGAGATACAACAATGGAGCTTAACGGGGATTTTTTGTAACCCTAATGACAGAGCTGGACCATCTGTTATAAAGGAAAAAAAGGGGGGGAAAAGGGGGGGAAAATGGAGGGAAAACCAACCAAGTTTCCCTCCATAATGCAGCACCCCCGATACAGAATCTGGGAGGAAAATGAATGCACTTCTGCACTGTAGATGATGTGAGGATCCTGGCCGGCCAGTTATCCAGGTTGCAGGTGGCTGGCTGGCTACTTCCCATGGCCGGCCGCCCAAGGGTCAAAAGGGTCAATGAGAATTAATGGCCGGCCACCACAGAAAGAGAGCCTCTGATGTGTGCACAACACAACCCTGTGGTTGAACACTGGAAAAAGTGAACCAGGAGAGAGAACAACCCACTTTTAAAAGGGGTTCAAAAGGGTCAACAACAATTACTGGCCGGCCACCAAATATTGGTGGCCTCCCAGGTGTGTACATCACAAATATGTGGTTTTGGGTGCAAGAAAATGGTCCAAGGGTGTTCAACATTGTCTCTAAAGTGAGGAAAAACGGGCGACGGAGGGCGATGAAGGGATAAAGTTGGCTGACAGAACAATTACTGGCCTCCCACGCTTCTACGACCTTCTTACCAATGAAACAGAGGTCCCCGCCAAAAATGAACCAAAACCAATGCAGAATGAAGGTTCGGGGGCCGAAACACGCAGTTCGGGGCCCTGAAAATGGGCTGTTAGGCACCGGGAGTGGTGTTCGACCACGAAATCGATCTCTCGGACCACAGTGTCCCTCAAAAGGGAGCAAATAAGAATTATGCCAAAAATCGAAGCAAATGGAGGTGGTTAAGCGGTCCCGAACCGAGGCACACGGCCAACGGCTCCGAAAAATCGAAAACCGGACTCCAAACGGGCAAAATGGCCTACGACCACAAAATGTAGCCTACGGCCACTGAGAGATAATCTACGAGACCTCTCCCTCCCTTTGGGAAGAGAAAAAGAGGAAACCGAGCCTGGTTCGCAAACCGAGGCAAAGCACAAAAGAGTCCGGAAGTCCGGAGGCAAGGCTCGCAGCCGAGACTCTGAAACTTATGAACGAGCACAATATGCAATATCACCAAGCGCTCAACTGGTGACGTCTAAGTCTCAAGGTCGGTCAAAAATGGGGTGTCTACAGTTGCCCCTCTTTGACAGAACTCGAAAGTCATAAGTGACGGGAGTGAATGTCAAAGCCCAGAGACGACCCATTTTTGACAAGACCGAAGACTTAGACAAACATACAAAATAACACAGATGTGCTCTCAGGCATGCCCGCAGGCGGGGGCAAAATGCAACTGACAATGCAAGAAGCCGAAGGTAACTCAATGATCGTGTAAATGCAGCAAGCTGTAATGAAGCAAGTATTCGCAAATAGATGCAATAGTTTTAAGCAAGAATGCAAAGCAACAACTATATTTCATGCAATTAAGAATGCAGAGAATTATTCAATTCTCGTCGCGTCTCGCACGGAGAAGATACGATACCTGCGCGATTCGTCTGGTCGCACCAGCCTCAAATGAACCGTACATACAATATCATGCCTGCAAAATAAAGAAACTCAACAAGCACAACATATCTAACAGCATACTGTTTAATGTGACATCAAATGTAGACAATCACGGTGTTGATAGAAAGGTGCATCGCAATGCGAGAAGAAATGCGTGTTTCGGCGAGGGTGACTTGATCGCAGCCTCCGGTCCACCTCCCGGAGAGGTTACAACATGTTCAAAAGGATATACCTCACCTTCGATGAGTAAACGATGAGACATGCGTCAGAAGTTGAAGCTGAAGTTCCGGCAGGGCGATTTCGCGCCAGAAAGTGCACTTCTGTTGTACTTTTCCAGGTCTCGGGGACTCCAATCTTCCTTAAAATTTGCAGGGACCTTGGAGGGCATGTGGGGAGCATGGCCGTCCAGTTTTATTGGGAGAGAGAGGTGGCCGGCTAGTTCTTGAAAAGTAAATGGCCGACCAACTAGAAAAAGTGGCCGGCCGGCCACTTTACCTAATCCGGGGGCATTTTTGTCCTTTTAGCTTCTTTTCTTTAAATACATCCACCCAAACACTTTGAGCTCCCTTTTGTAGATCCGAAATCCTCCTCTCTACCTTCCCAAACCATTTTCTTCCTCAGATCTGTGCCCTATACGCGTTTTCCAACGTCCCACGCAAGTTGTTTTCGCGAAATCTTTCAGTTTCAAGCACTTTGAACCGATTAAATTTTGGTTTCGGGGCTTCTTTTCTCATTTTTGCCACTTGAGGTGAGTTTGTCTCAATATTTGGAAGATTTTCTCGGAAGTTGACTTTTGTTGACTTTTTCATTTCCCGAGGGTTGACTTTTGTTGACTTTTTCCAATTTTTGCTCATTTTGGCTCATTTTTGCCCCTTTTGTAGATTTGTTGAAATGGCGGGTCAATTTTCCCACGGTGGAGGTTCTCTAGGCGCCGAGGGCGAGCCTGACATCATGTCTCTGCCTACGAGGGTCCGCCCCTTCATACCCGAGAGGTATGATCCACCAGTACATGTTCTTCCGCGGACTGTTTTTCATCGTTTCACCGAGTTCGACGCGCGAGCACCCGGGGATCTCCTCCTGCGGGAGCCTGAGTATCATCTCTCCCATAAGGCACGAGAGGTATTTTACTTCATTCCTACCTTTTCTGTAACGTATTATGAATTTTTCTTGCATTCTGCTTCCGTTCTGAACACACAGTCTTATCACTTGAATTCCTGAGCACTCGGCCCATAAATTAATTGTGAACACACGGCCCACGTCGCTTGAGGGTTGAACACACAGCCCAACACACTGATTTTCTAAACACACAGCCCAAATTGACGGTGAACACGCAGCACACACTGATTGAGAGTTTGAACACGCAGCCCAAACACCGATCTTTTGAACACACAGCCTAAGCTGATTTTTCTGAACACACAGCCCAGATTGATTCTCTGAACACACAGCCCAGAACACTAATTTTCTTGAACACACAGCTCAAGTTGATTTTCTGAACACACAGCTCAAATTGATTAAGATTTGAACACGCAGCCCAAATTGATTTTCTGAACACACAGCCCAGATTGATTTTCTAAACACACAGCTCAAATTGATTTTCTGAACACACAGATCAAATTGATTTTCTGAACACACAGCCTAGACTGATTTTCTGAACTCACAGCCCAGACTGATTTTCTGAACACACAGCTCAAATTGATTTTCTGAACACACAGCCCAGATTGAAGGTGAACACACAGCACACACTAATTGGGAGTTGAACACGCAGCCCAAGCATCGATCTTTTGAACACACAGCCCAAGTTGATTTTTCTGAACACACAGCCCAGACACTGATATTTCAAACACACAGCCCAAAACACTGATATTATGAGCGCACAGCCCAACTGATGGTGAACACGCAGCCCACTTACTTTACTTTGCACGCAGCCTATTCATTTTATTCGCACGCAGCTTTACTCATTTCATGCTGAAACATGTGTTCATTCTGAATGCAGGTGACTTCTCGCAACGTGTGAGGGTATGGCTCCACCGCAGCTAGAGACTGGTATGCCGAGCTCCCGGAAGCCGTTCGGGATTTGGTTGACTTAGCGGGGTTCGGGCCCTTCTGTGCTGGGCTATCCCGTTGTCCTGCCAGGAGGACGCTGATGGCTGCCCTGGTGGAGAGATGGTGGGACACCACCAACTCTTTCCATTTCTCTGCCACTGGGGACATGACTATGACCCCTTTTGACTTCGCTGTATTGACCGGCCTTGATGTGGGAGGCTGGGCGATCCCATATGATGACGACATGGGCGAGTGGGAGGCCGCTTGGATATATCTGCTAGGGACTCGCCCGCCTGTTGATAGAGCTTCGGGGAGAGTCTGATATACTTGGTTCTCTTCCCATTTTCGGCGGGTGGAGATGGAGCCCGGGACTCCTGATGAGGCGGCACAGTATGCCCGCGGCTTCCTGATGTTCCTCTTCGGGACCACTCTGTTTGCTGATAGAGGGAACACTGTTGTGCCCTATCTGCTGAGTGCCTTGGTGGACCTGTCACAGGTCAGGCGGTATGACTGGGGTGGTGCCGGCTTGGCTACCCTTTATTGCTATATGAGCGCGACTTCCCGTGGACGGGGGGACTTACTCGGCAGCTACTGGAGAGCCTGGGAGGTACTTTCTGCCCTTTTGATTTACATTTCTGCTTCTCATTACTTGCACATCGCACACACGGCGCACTTTATACTCTGTATCGTGCATTTTGCCCTCAGCATTTCACATTCTGCTTTGTTTTCTACAGTTGTGGGTTTATGCATATTTCCCGACGTTGGCCCCGGAGATGATGGTGGCGGGACCTCTCATGACCCCGTACTCTCTTGTGTTTGAAGGCCGGCACCGGCCAAGACCTCGGGAGTCTCTCCTTTACCTACGACAGTACTTTGACACAGTGCGCTCATCGGAGGTACTTCAGAACTCTTAGTTCTTTCTGTTTTCATCTTTGATTTGTCTTGTACATCTTTGATTTCTGCTTGGTTTATGTACCTGTTATTTGCAGATTACATGGCAGCCGTGGGCGCCCTTAGGTGAGGGTCTCCGTTTCCAGTTTGCTGGAGGGTGGGGTGCCTCCCGGTACAGACTCCTGTTCGAAGGGCCGGTTGGTAGGGCCTTTTTTTCTGGGGGAGCATTTCTTGCGCCAGGTTTGGGGGTACACTTCTCAGGACCCTCCCTTAGCACCTCCAGCCGACATGCGGATTGCTGATATACTCGTTTCCCGGGATGTCGTTAATGCTATGCTGGGCACTGATGCTTTGCTATATATTGAGGAGGGGGACTACGCCACTTACCGTCACACATACCTGATGCCTCCATTGACGAGAGTTCGCACTCCGATGATGAGGCCTGCTGGTATGCCATCTTCGAGCCAGCCCCGGGCTCGGGCTGCAGACGCTCCTTCCACCAGCAGGGCTGGTACATCTAGAGGTGGGGGTGGATCAGTTCCCCTGATTCCTCCGACTTTTTCTCATCCTGGGTGGCCGGACATGCCGACTGAGCTGATGGGGTGGCAGTTTGGGACTACCTCTCCGATTTCGATTCCGATAGAGCCTCCGATGCCCGGTCATCGATATGTCATTGATCCCGACTCACCGCCGGTATGCTCTACTGCTTTTCATCTATCATTCAAATGCTTAAACACTCCCTTATTCGTTGATGATTTGAGCTTGTATCTGCAGCCACCCAGAGAGTACATGGAGGAGGTGATCGGATTGGTGGCCTCACTCGAGGGCATGGTCTTGCGGAGGGAGGCACAGTTGTCTATTATGGGCTTCCAGGTACCCTTTAGTTTTCTGGCATTTATCATACTTCTGATGACATGCTGATTTCTACTGCATTGATAGGCTATTTGTGTAGAGCAGATCTGACACACACCCCGCTTATACACTGTGTTTACATGCACCCACTTCATGTAATTTTTGCTTGTATCTGCATCTGATGTACATATTTGGACTGATGTATTTAATTTGAACTCTTTGTTCTCAGATGCCTCCGGTATATGCTCAGCCGCAGGTCGGGCCACCTGGGCCTTCTCGGGGAGCTGGGCCATCTGGGCCCTTTCGCGGAGCTGGGCCATCCAGGCCTTTTCACGGAGCTGGGCCATCCAGGCCTTTCCGGGGAGCTGGGCCATCCATGCCTTCTCGAGGGGAGGGGTCGTCTCACAGACGCAGAGCACATGTTGTGGAGGAGGAGCCTGATGAGGATGAGGAGAAGGAGGTTGCAGACCGTCAGTCGGAAACATCTGCTGATGGAGATGACGGCTCCGGCCTTGGTTCCGGGAGTGGAGGCGAGGCCGAGGGGGATCCCGAGGATGATGGCTCTGATTCAGATGATGGCGATGGCGATGGTGGCGGAGAGTCTATTCCACAGAAGAGGATGAAGAGGTCCTCTTATCACTGCTCTTGAGAGCACAGATGCAGCTGTTTCCTGTTTTATTTATCTTTTTTGCTAGTAGTGGTAGCACATTGTACATTATCGGGCAGTTTTATTTTTCTGTAAAACTTGTGCCTTAGTCTGTAAAATGTTGTAACAAGCGGGACATGATGGGATGAAACAGCTTTTGAAAAAAGTATTGTATTTTAAACATTTAGCATCATATCGCATCATTCTGCATCATAATGAGATTGAATGGGAATGTGTATTGTGTATTCTGCCCAGTCAGGTAGTGAACCGACGCGACAACTTAACTTTCTAAGATATAACAAAACCTTAGCAAGTTTACAACTCGATAAACAAAATGCAATAATGTTGACAATTCGATAAACAAGACTTAAACAAAGAGTAACAACTCAAAAACACGAAATACGACAGCTCGACAAACAACTCGATAAGCAAAACGACAACTCGATAAACAAAACAACAACTCGATAAGCAAAACAACAACTCAATAAACAAGACTTAACAAAATGAAGTGTACTTCGGATGATCTGGGCAACGGAACTCATCCAAAATAGAGGGAAATAGAGGCCTTCGGCACATCCGTTGCATGGAAATGCTTGAAACTTTCCCTCGGAGGGTAAAACAGGGCCAAAGGCATACATTGGAGCATGGCCGGCCACTTTTGGGAGCCGGCCAGCCAGTTTTTTTGCAGAGAGGGGGCCACCGGCCATTTTTGAAACAAAAGGTGGCCGGCCTGCCAGAAAATATGGCCGGCCGACCACTTAACCCTGCAGCCGCCCAATTTTTGACACGTGTCCCCTTGAATAGTGTCTTTTCCTCTTTAAAAGCCTTGGCTCCGTGTTTTGATTCAATTCATCTTAGTTTTGCACAAAAATGGAGGTGTTTCTCATTGAAAATCTCACAGCTTGGATCGCCTCTCTAGATGGCTCGGAAAAGTTGAACTTCCGAGGTTTCGGCTTGAATGCACTATTCACGCTGAGTCGCACTCCGCTACGTCTCCCTTTCCTCCATGCCGCGGCGAGGTTTTGGAACCCAGTGACGCACGTCTTTAGCTTCGGCGGTCAAGAGGTATGTCCAACTTTTGAAGATTTTCAAGTTTTGATGGAGTCTGAATGTCATGAAGAGATCTTGCCCCAGTTCCGCTTTGGCCACGCCCAGGCTTTAGGGCGGATGTGTGGACTCACCGCACATGATGCTCGGTCTCTAATCTGTAATGGGGAACTGGATATCCTTGGTTTGATCCATCGCTTTTCTGACGCCGGTGACCGTAGCAACCATTATTAGCAAGGTTTCCGGCAACACGCCCTTTGTTTGTGTCTGCTGTCTCACTTTCTGCTTTCCTCGGGTTTTGGCGGATGTAGCATTCGTCTGATTGAAGTTGCTCAAGGCTTGAACGAAGGAAAGAGTTGCATCGCCATGACCTTGGCCAAGACGCCAATGGGCTTGGATTCTATCTATCGTCGGGAGACAACTAGATTTGCTGGGAGTCCACTGCTGCTGCAGGTAATGTTTCCCACCCAATCTTACATATGTATTTGCTCACATCACTCAGCCCTCAGGCTCGGTTTTTCTCACAAAAACCCTTTTCTCCCTTTTCTCTCAACGTACATCTCTCTATTCTTTATTCTCTCATTTTTCATCCCTCCCCCAGGTATGGTTAATGGACAAATTGCAGGTTGTGGACTCTTGCCCAGCCTACTCAGCTCGAGGCTATTTCTTTCGACAGCGCCTAGTCGATGCTCCTGACGAAAGGTGGTGGTTTGACTGGATGTGCAATTTGTCCGCAGATCGCATTGCTTGGCGTTGTCCTTGGCTTAATCTCCCGGCAATGAGCTATAGCATGTCCCGGCTGATCGGGATCCAGTTGATTGGTCTAACCCACTGTGTGTTTTACTTTTCGTTCCGGTTCCTGCGCCAGTTCGGTCATGATCAGATTTGCCCACCAGAGAGGATTGAGTACCCGGCTGCTTTCCCGGTCCGAGGTGCACAGCTTGCCCGATATGCCACAACATGGAGGACTAGAGAGCTCCTGGCTCCTGCTCCTACTTTCAATTGTACTTTGTCTGACGAGTGCTTGGACTGGCTCAATGAGGAGGCACAGGTTGGGCCTAGCTTGGCGTCAGAGGCTTCGACCAGCTCTAGGAGGGGGCGCAGGGATACTTGACTTGACTATGCCCTGGATCTATTGCTTTATTAGTACTTTCAAGTTTTCTTTATGAATGTAATAAAAGCAACTTCGATTGTATGCAAGAGCAGGAGAACTCTGTTTTGAAATCAATGAAATTGAAGTTGTGAGTACTGAAAATTTTCCGCTTTGGTCCAAAAATGGTCTTAGTTGTAAAGAGATTAATTTGAACAAAGTCAACTTTTATTAAAACTTTTCAAAACCATTTTCGATATGGATCAGAAACTGGACACGCCAAAGATTTGTCACTGAGATGCACAACCCCAGATCCCTGCAACTGG
>NW_021025707.1:1594668-1616970 GCF_004153795.1 Camellia sinensis | reverse complement strand
TCTTTGGGATACGTAGGCAACTTCACCCTGAAGTTCAGCATAAACTTTTCCGCCAAATCAACTTCGTCCATTTTGATATCTAGTCATCTTTATCCATCAAGCGTTTATCACGATCCGGTTGGCAGTGCTAATTCAGACTAGGGCAACTTTCGTTCGCCATGCAGCTGTCCGTACTTCTTCAAAACTTCGAACATCAGATTCATGGTCGAACATCAGATTCATGATTGAACATCAGATTCATGGTCGAACATCAGATTCATGATTGAACATCAGATTCATGGTCGAACATCAGATTCATGATTGAACATCAGATTCATGGTCGAACATCAGATTCATGATTGAACATCAGATTCATGGTCGAACATCAGATTCATGATTGAACATCAGATTCATGGTCGAACATCAGATTCATGATTGAACATCAGATTCATGGTCGAACATCAGATTCATGATTGAACATCAGATTCATGGTCGAACATCAGATTCATGATTGAACATCAGATTCATGGTCGAACATCAGATTCATGATTGAACATCAGATTCATGGTCGAACATCAGATTCATGATTGAACATCAGATTCATGGTCGAACATCAGATTCATGATTGAACATCAGATTCATGGTCGAACATCAGATTCATGATTGAACATCAGATTCATGGTCGAACATCAGATTCATGATTGAACATCAGATTCATGGTCGAACATCAGATTCATGATTGAACATCAGATTCATGGTCGAACATCAGATTCATGATTGAACATCAGATTCATGGTCGAACATCAGATTCATGATTGAACATCAGATTCATGGTCGAACATCAGATTCATGATTGAACATCAGATTCATGGTCGAACATCAGATTCATGATTGAACATCAGATTCATGGTCGAACATCAGATTCATGATTGAACATCAGATTCATGGTCGAACATCAGATTCATGATTGAACATCAGATTCATGGTCGAACATCAGATTCATGATTGAACATCAGATTCATGGTCGAACATCAGATTCATGATTGAACATCAGATTCATGGTCGAACATCAGATTCATGATTGAACATCAGATTCATGGTCGAACATCAGATTCATGATTGAACATCAGATTCATGGTCGAACATCAGATTCATGGTCGAACATCAAACGGATTTTGAGTTTTTGATGATCTCTATCAGATTCATCAGATTCAAACATCAAACATCAGATTCATTAATCTATATATATATATATATATATATGTTGATTTCACATTGAGAACATCGGATCGGAGAGAAAAATGGTGAAGAACAATTATTTGGCAACGAGGACGACGGGTTCAACAACTTCAACGGAGTTGATAAGTTCTGATCTGCAAGATCTGGGGAACGAAGCAAAGAAGTTCGCAAGTCATGCCATCATGCTCACTTCTGGCCTCGGTTTGGGCTCTGTTCTTCTTCAATGGATAGCTTCAATCACTACTATGTAAACATCTTCTCTCTGTCTCTCTCAGGAAAGTTACAAAATGATACAAGTTAGATATTTACACTGATGTTGGTAATGTTGGGGCCTAATCGTACAACACATTTTATGGGTAAAAAGAGAGAAGGTCATCGCCATGTAGAGGGTGGATTCAGTGCTGCTGGAAAGGATTCATCGCAGTTGGGGATGGTGGAATGATGTTGTTCTGATGATGATGTTGTGATGTAAAAAAAGGACTAAATGGTGCATAAGAAAATTTTTAGGACTAAATGGTTCAACTTTTTCGAAAATAGGATTTATGGGTAAATTTTCCATTTTTTTATTAAGAAATGACTTTATGCAATAATAAAATTTTAAACATTCGAAACAAAATCTATTTTAATAATATTGTAAGTATCAAAACATTGAGTAAAAAAAAATATTTAATTGTTAATTTATATGATGTTACTTTTTTGTTTATTTTTTATAAGAAGCTCGTGAGTAGAGATTAAAAAAAAATTATGAAATTGAGTGGAATAACTGAGAAATGTTTCAAAATCTTTAATATAATTTAAGTAAACTTGTAAAAAGTCAAAAAAAAGTAATGTAAAAATTACACGTGTTATGAAATAATTTCATTTTTCATTTCAAATGAAATTATTGGTAATTTATTTCAATTACAAAAATTTTTTAATTTTTTTTTAATAGACACTAAAAAATTTAGTTTTAAAATTTTTATATAAACATAAACAAAAATAATAATAAATATAAACGCCACTAAACGGGCCTAATACTTATAATAATTTCGTGAGAAGATTGTATTAGTTATTCCTTACTCCCTATTTTTCTTTTTCTTTTTTTTCATTTAGGCCTCATTATAAATGCTTTTTGCTTAAGAAAGTTTCAAAGTTATTTGCCAATGGAATGCTAGCTTATAAGAAGCTCTTAATCTTTTGAGAGGGTAATTTTGGTAAAAATTGGGCCGAGTTATGAGATGGTCATTATTGCCCAAAGTACGAAGGGCTGGGTAAAAAGACCGTAAAATTACTCCGGCCCAAGAGAGGTAGAAGATTACTCCAGCCCGAGAGAAATGTGAAGTTACTCCGGTCCAGAAGCGACTTGGAGTTAAGCCGGTCTCAGAGTTAGTCCGGTCATGACGTATTGAGTTTAGAACGGTCAGAACCTTGCTACTCGGTAGCTCGGTCTAAACATACCATGGTTTGTGCATAAGAGCGCCGAGATAAGGAGGAGTAAAAAGAAGAACCGAACTAAGGATAGTTCGGCCTACTCTGCGACTCAGCATAGCTATGATTACTTCGGTCATGTTGGAGTCCGGCCATGGTAATAACCATCTCACTTGGTTTAAGCAGTGAGGGGGGTGTTGGAGGATAAGGATTATCCTTTAGGAGGTTAAATCCTAGGAGGACTCTGCATGGGGGAATAGAAGTCCTACTAGGATTGTGCCACACGAAACCTATAAAAGCTCACAAACATCACCTTTGGAGAGGTAACACACAATTTTGCTTTCTGAATACACAGAGCTTTTCTCTTTTTGTCAAGTTTACTGACTTAGGCATCGGAGAGGTTTCCGGCACACACCCGCCGGCTAGCTCACGTTTGTGTTTTCAGGTGATAAAGCGACGACGTACAGAGGAGCGCAGACTTGATCAACAGGATTATACGAGAAGGTTTATTTCTTTCCCGTATAATTGGCGCCGTCTGTGGGAATAACAGACAGGACAAAACCTCTTGATCAAACTTTACCTCTTGAAGAACAATGGCGCACAATGAAGAATTACCACAGTCCGCCATCGACGGGCAAACACCAGATGGGGGGGCCAGGCGTGAAGGACTACCTTCTATCCCCCGCATGGCAAATTTGGAGCCCCAACGACATAACACCAGGAGGGATACTAGGGGAAGACGGACACACAGCCCCCGTCACTCTCGTTCACAAAGTCCTGTCAGGCAAAGACGGAGGATTGATCCTCAAGTTCTGAAGGACCGCGTGAAGGAGCAAGACGAATTAATAAAGAAGATGGAGGCCGACATGGAAGCCTTGAAGCGCTAGATGAAGAAAAAAGAAGTGGCGACAGGAGAGGGACGCAAAAACAAGACGCCCCCTCTCCACTCAGAAAATCGTAGTAGGAATACCACACCCTCGCAAGGAGAGAGTAGAAGCCTCAGGACAGGCGATACTCAATCCAGGTCTTCCAGAACTCGTCACTCCAGGTCTGAGAGGACGAGATCTGAAAGATCATACACTGAAGGAAGCACGTATTGGCCCTCACATACGCACCAAACCAGATCTAGACAGACGGAGTTACCCAGATCATCCGACTTACGAACCGTGCTCGAAGAAAAAGCACGATGCAAGGAGGATGCCAGGGCACGGGATCCACACAGAGTTTCTGTCTTACAGTGGTTGGCTCCTCGGACACATGGAAGCGTCGAGGTTGGAATGCCAATACCGCGCCCTGCCTACGAACCAACGGACAAAGCATTAGCAAGGCTGCAGACTTCGCCGTTTGTTCCGGCGATTGAAAACGCGCCCCTACCATCAGGCTTCCTTCAGCCCAAATTCACTACATATGAAGGGAAGACGGACCCCTACTCACACTTGAGCCACTTTCGCCAAGCCATGGTTGTATATAGGCGAAACGAGGCCTTAATGTGCATACTCTTCCCATCTAGCCTTGGCGACCTAGGCTTGACTTGGTTCGAGAAACTTCCAGAGGGCAACATAGCCTCTTGGGCGCAATTGGCAGAAGCCTTCGTAACAAGGTTCCGAACGAACACTAAAACCCCGGTGGAGATTGACCAATTGCTCTCCATCGACATGGGCGATAAAGAAACCCTAAGATCCTACAATAGTCGCTACTGGGAGACATTCAATCAGATTGGGGACTGCCCCACCAATCTCGCCATTGCACAGTATAAAAGAGGCCTTCCAATTGGGAACAGACTAAGGGACTCAATCACCATGACACCGGCCCTCACCATGGAAGCCTTGATGGAAAGAGTGCATCAGCACATCAGGGTAGAAGAGGATGGCGCGCGCGCCAAAGCAAAATCTGGGGCGCCCACAGTACCAGAAAAGAAGACCTCAGCAAAGGTCAACACGGTGGATCGAAGTAACAGAAACGGACGTGGCAGACGAGATAACGGAGAAGACCCGGATAAAAGATGGTTGAGAATCCGCACTGCCAGAACCACGGTGTTCAAGAAACCGATATATCGGATTCTGAGCGAAATAAGAGATGAGCCTTTCGTCAAGTGGCCAGCCAAGCTGGGAGAAGCACAGAAAGACTACGACGAAAGATCACGGTGCACCTTCCATAAAGAAAAGGGGCACCGCACTGAGAATTGCACACCATTGAGACAACACCTGGAGGAGTTGGTGGCAGCAGGACATTTGGATAAGTACATTGAATGAGGGACGCAACCAGCCCCCCAGGATCACAATAACCCCAATGGGATGCCAGTCGACGCCCCATCTCAAGGCGTTATTAATGTGATACATGGGGTCTTTGAACCTGAGCGTGTATACGAGCTCAGAGGATCAATCAAAAAGGCTGAACACTTAAGAGAGGTACTAAGTGCCCAACCTGCCACCAAGAAGGGAAAGACAGAGGCAACAAATGTCATGGCTTTTTCGGATAAAGACTTAGAACGGATATATTGCCCTCACAATGATGCCCTGGTCGTCACTTTCCGAGTCAAAGATTTTGACGTCAAGCGGATTCTGATTGACCAGGAAAGTTCATGTGAAATCATGTACTACGAAACATTTAAACAACTGAAGCTACAAGACAAAGACTTGGCGCCTGCTGTATCTCCCCTAATTGGATTCAACTCCATGCCAGAATGGCCCGTCGGCAAAATAATTCTTCCAGTTAGAGCAGGAAGCGTGACGAAACAAGTGGAGTTTTGGGTATTGAAGGTCCTCTCCACTTACAACATCATCTTAGGCAGAACATGGCTGCATGCCATGCGATCGGTGGCGTCATCCTACCACCAAGTAATGCGGTTCCCCAACGACACCGGTGCAATTGAAGAAGTCTATGGAGATCAAATCATATCAAAGCAATGCTTCGTCACGGTGAATGGCAGTCGCGCTGCCAAAAAGATACGTTCATTCGGTGGAAGAACCTGAGAGTAATGAGCTATTCGCAGATGTTGGCAAAGCGGCGGATCAGAAAGCAGTGGAGGACTTGGTAGAGGTAAAAATAAATGAAAAGAACCCGGATAAGTTCTTTTTGCTCGGCTCGTCGTTGACCAGCACTGAGAGATTAGAGGTCTTGGAATTCCTAACCTCTAACATCGAAGTGTTCGCCTGGACACCCTACGACATGCCAGGCATTGATCCAAACTTCATCTGTCACCAACTCAATGTCCACCCATCCGCCAGACCAGTCATTCAGCGCACTCGCAGATCGGCACTTCACCATGCCGAAATAGTGGCGAAAGAAGTAGGTAACCTGCTGGAGACAAGAGCAATTAGAGAGGTGCACTACCCGAAATAGATCTCCAACACGGTCGTAGTGCCAAAGAAGAATGGCAAATGGCGTGTCTGCATCGACTACAAAACAGTCAACAAGGCGTGCCGAAAAGATAGCTTTCCTCTACCACGGATAGATCAACTGGTAGACCTAACGGCGGGGCACAACCGACTTAGCTTTCTGGATGCATACAGAGGCTACCACCAAATCGCCATGCATGAACCAGACCAGGAGGTCACATCCTTTACAACTCCGAGAGGACTATACTGTTACAAGGTCATGCCCTTTGGCCTAAAGAACGCCGGGGCAACATTCCAACGAATGGTCACCAAGATGTTTGAACCATTGTTAGGAAGAATGATGGAGGCTTACATCGACGACATGGTGATCAAAAGCAAGGATGCAAATGACCATCTCAAGGACCTAGGAGAGATGTTTGAAATCCTGAAGAAGCACAAGTTGCGCCTCAATGCATCTAAGTGTGCATTCGGTGTAGGATCTGGCAAATTCTTGGGCTTCCTTGTGACCAACCGGGGTATAGAAGCAGACCCCTCCCAGATCAAAGCAATCCAGGATTTGAAGAGACCAAACTCAGTAAAAGAAGTTCAGCATCTCACCGGCATGGCAGCTGTACTCAATCGGTTCATAAGCCGATCGTTAGACAGACTATGACCATTTGTTCAAGCTTTAAAAGCCAAGTTCGAATAGGACGAACAATGCGACCAAGCACTGGAAAGCCTGAAAGAATACATGTCCTTCCCACCATTGCTGGTCACCCCAATACCAGGAGAAGAACTCTTCCTATACCTTGCAGTCTCTCAACACGCAATTAGCGCAGTGTTGGTCCGTGCAGAAGGAATTCAACATCTGCCCATGTATTATGTCAGCAAGACATTGCTGGGAGCCGAAACAAGGTATTTGCCACTGGAAAACTGGCATTAGCCTTGATGATGGCCTCCAGGAAATTGGCAAACTACTTTCACGCCCACACCATAGTCGTCCTCACAGCTTTCCCACTAAAAGCTCTGTTTGAAAGGGCGAACTTTTCTGGGCGAATTTTAAAGTGGGCAGTAGAGTTGGGACAATTCGACATCAAATTCCAACCCAGGACCGCAGTAAAGGCCCAATCTTTGGAAGACTTCGTCGCAGAGTTTACTCTTGGAAGTCATTATATCTGCCCAATCGACCTAACTGACACAACCAAACTAGGGATGGAAGTTGACGCAGGAATAGCGCAACCCCTAGTACAGGATACTCAGTCAGACGCTGTAGACGCGCCCGCGGGCCCCATGCTACAGTTCGGACTCGATTTGATGTCACGGTTCTTAATCTGAACCAAAGAGTCCCAATCTGGCAAATCGTTTTGAGAAAACAGATTTTTAGAAAAAGAAGTGCCAAACATAGACTGCTTTGCCAGATACAGAGTCGCCACCTAAATATTTTTTTATGGGGGAATTTAGGAAACCCTGACTCGGTGCCGAAGGCCACATGTCCGTCATCACCAGAGTTGCCTCGGCTCGGGAGCTAGGGTACGATTGGGGAAGGTCAACAATGAGCACCCCCTCTCGCCCGATCCGAAGATCAGCCTCTACTAACCGTGATATCCGTTTTTGAAAACGTTATGTGTTCTTAAACCGGTTATTAGCCTAGAATTACTATGTTATGCGCACAGCAAACAAGTATAGACTAGGTTACCTAATTTGGGAATAAGCATTGCATATCCGTTTGTTTTGGAAAAATGTTTTGGAATTTGCTACTCGCAAGTAGGCTAAAAAACATGGATTTCAATGAGCTATTCCAACTCAGGCAACCCAACCTTCACCCACAGGCATTCAAACAGTTTATCACATAAGCAACTAGCCACATGGTAAGCATGCTGTCATAATAGCATTCACACGCATGCGGTATGTGTCACGACCCAAACCCGGCCCTATGGGTTTAGCACCGTAACCGGCCAGTAATCCGAGATTACCGAAGGCCTGCAGAACAGTAGAACAGTAAAACAGAGTACAGGGCCTGGCGGAAGCCAAAACAGTAAATAAACAATGTCCAATGAGCTGTGACAGTCTGTATGCAAAAAGACTTTCATACATATATGCACAATATATATACAAACATTCAGAATAGGGACTCAATCCCTATATAACAGTACAGTAAACATTCGGTCTATACAATCAGTAAGACAGTACAGAAGGGGGAATTGTAAAACACCCCTAAGCCTTAACACGATAGGCTCGGAACCTCGCAGTGAGGCACAGTAGTTGGCTTGACAAAACTGGAGTAACCCTGACGCTCCTAGCCACGGTCTGGTGCCTGTACACCTACATATATATATGAGCAGTGAGCTAAAGCCCAGTGAATAACATAATGCGTAAAGGGGTTAAGAATGAATGTCCTTACAGTATGAAAACAGTTCATTTAAACAGTATTTCAGTCGTTCAGTCAGTACAGTCATATGTGGTACATCCATTAGCATAACAGTACAGTAAGCAGTAGGTCTTAAAAGACCGAAAGTAATGATGGCCATCAGTCAGTAAACAGTAGTGGTTCCAACGAGGGAACCGACAGAGAATTCTGTCACAGTAACAGTAAACAGTAGGTGCTAAGGATGCCACAATACAGTTTAGAATCTAGGACATACATTCATTCAGTTAACAGTAAATCAGTTCAGAAAACAGTACAGTTCAGTTGTTCAGAAGATAATCATTTGTGAACATATCTTTACACAATCGTTACTCACAGAGTTCTGGGCTACAGTATGCTAGAGCGTGCCTCCCCAGTCGCCAACCCTACACAGTTAACAGATTGAACACACTAAGGTACACAGTTGGGAAAGATAGTAACTTAGCCCCTAATGCCTCGGTATGTTCTACATCTATATCCTCAGTAAGATGCCTTAAACTAGGCCTAAGAATGCCTAGGATGAGATGAGGATGCAAAGATGTGATCAGAAAACAGTTTCAGAAGTTTTAGAAAAACAGAGTCCCGCTCGAGCTCGGTTTTACCCGCTCGAGCGGACATGCAACAAAGGTACATGCTCGATCATCAACTCTCCCGCTCGAACGTACTGTAAAAGTACTGGATGGGTGAAATCTCCGCTCGACGGGCGCTCGACTCCCGCTCGATCGTGAGACACATGACTCCGCTCGAGCGCCCAATCCTCCGCTCGAGTGGGCTGTAAAACAGTGCAGAGAAATACTGGATGCTCGGATTCCACGCTCGAGCGCCAATTTCCCCGCTCGAGCGAAAGTGCAAAATCTGGGAATTCCAGATTGCACCTCCAAGCCAAAACCAGGTTCAAATGCATCAAAACCAATCCTCTTGGGCCCATTTTTTCTGGAAAACCTTTATAAACACATAGAATAACATGGTTCATAGCTCAATTTGAGAAATCAAAGCCCAAGGGTGTTTAATTCAAACTCAATTTCAAATCATTTTCAAGAACAATGAGAACATGCAAACATGCATGCATTTTAAACAACTCAAAGCTTCAATTTGATGCTCTAAGGAGCCAATTGTTTCCAGAACAAGATGAAAACATGGACCATTACAAAATCATGGACATGCATGTAACAACTCAAAATCCAACAATTCAAACATGCATGCATGAAATGAGCTTCAATTCACCATGTATGAACTAAAACATGACTTAGCTCTACAATTAATCATGAACCATGCAAGAATTAGCTCAAACACAAGAATGAGAAGATGGAATCCTTACCTAAGTCTTGAATTAGGAGACTAGGAGCTCAAATATGCAATCTATGCTTCAATTCTCTTAAATTTCCAAGCAAAGTGAGATGAAATCTACCTCTCAAGTCTCTCTCTCTCTCACTAAGGTCGGCAAGGCAAGGAAGAAGGCTGACGAAATGTTTTGTAATGCATAAGAATGAGTCCTCAAAGTATTAAGTAAGTGACCCACTAGGATGGCAATTTGGTAATTAAGCCTAACTCTCAATTGGCTTATTTTAAACTAATTTAATCATACCAGATCAATTTTCGGATAACTATACCATAAAATCACATTAATTACAATGATCATAAAACACTAATCGGTTTCCGGTTCGGCCGCCGATAAGGCCTTCAATATACAGTTTAAACATAAAACATGAACAGATAAAACAAACAGTCAACAAATAAAATGCAATTCAAACAAATGTATTCATTCAATTCAGTTTCAATTTCGGTCAGTCAGTTAGTCAGTTCAATCATCAGTCATGATCAGTTCAGTTTAACGGTAATCAGTGTTTATCGGTAAGCAATCAGTCATTAATCGGTAAACAGTATGAGGATTGTTACAGATAGTGGCCACTAAGTGTGGCAAAATGGTAATTACGGCAACTATTGCAATTTAACTCATTTTAATCTAATTTAATCATACCTAATCAGTTTTCAGATAAATATACCATAAATTCACATTAATTATGAGGATCATAAAACATCAATCGATTCCCGGTTCGGCCGTCGATAAGGCCTTCAATTAGCAGTTTAAACACTAAAATATGAACAGATCAAGTAATCGATCAAACAGATAGAATACAAATTAACATACATACTCAGTCAATTCAGTTCCGGTTTTCAGTCAGTCAGTTTAGTACTTTAAGCAGATTATCAGTCATGATCAGTTCAGTACTTTAAGCAGTTCGGTTATCAGTCATAATCAGTTCAGTTTAACGGTAATCAATGTTTAACGGTAAGCAGTGGTGAGGGTTATTACAGTAATGGAAAGAGAGTCCATTATGTTCGGGCTACCCTGCTCCCATCTTCGCGGGGTTGCCGCGGTAAACCGGTATTTCTGGGCCTGCTATCAGCTCCAACCAGTAAGTCTTGGGCCCTACTATCAGCGCCAAGCTAATAAACTATGGGGCCTGTTATCAGCCCTAGGCTAGTAATGCCTTGGGACCTGCTATCGGCGCCAAGCATTCGCCTCTACTTACAAAGGGAAGCCTGTCTCAGAGGCTACTATCACCTTCGCAGGGTATTCCCTCTACAACTTAGTTGCTGCGGTAGTAGTTGCTACGGTAGTCATTGCCAATGATAAGTTCAGACGGCATGACCGAAGATATTAGAGATGGCGGCGCCGCCAGAATGCCTCCGCAACTTGGGCGTTGCAAGTATTGCCTCCGCAACTTAGTTGCCTCGGCCTTCTCTTTTCCTTGGCAACTCCAGATGATCTTTTGGGGGAATTTAGGAAACCCTGACTCGGTGCCAAAGGCCACGTGTCTGTCATCACCAAAGTTGCCTCGGCTCGGGAGCTAGGGTACGATTGGGGAAGGTCAGCTATGAGCACTCCCTCTCGCCCGATCCGAAGATCGGCCTCTACTAACCGTGATATCCGTTTTTAAAAACGTTATGTGTTATTATCCTGATTATTAGCCTAGAATTACTATGTTATGCGCACAGCAAACAAGTATAGACTAGATTGCCTAATTTGGGAAAAAGCATTGCATATCCATTTGTTTTGGAAAAATGTTTTGGAACTTGCTACTCGCAAGTAGGCTAAATACATGGATTTCAATGAGCTATTCCAACTCAGGCAACCCAACCTTCACCTACAGGTATTCAAACAGTTTATCACATAAGCATCTAGCCACATGGTAATCATGCTATCATGGCAACACTCACACGCATGCAAGGATGCTAAAGCATAAATACTTACATCGTACTCCGTGCCAAAACAAAGAACTCGTTAGCAATCAATGCATGATCCAAGTCCATGTTTTAAGGTCTAATGCGACGCATACGGAATGTCACTAGAGTAGGCTCGGCTATTCTATGAATGACATGTGAAAATGCACAAGTAGCATGTATTCAAGTTAGATTTGAAATACTAATGCAGTTAGCATGATGCGCCGAGCCTGGTGCATGTGATACTGATGAATGATGCACGCATGCATAGCATAAGGTATGCTAAATTAAACATGTCCTATTACTAACCATCAAAGCAGGTAAATAAAAGGGAAGAAAGACGTGGGGTTAGAAGACATACACACACTCACGCACACTTATTACATAATTGCCCTCACTCGGAGGGTCCAAATAAATATTACAGTCCGAATAATAAACGCATAAATTATTACAGAATTTCTAATTAATTAACAGAAGGAATGCAAAAAGAAAAGGTGGCCACAGCCCCCGCCTTGGGATGCGCGAATGATGCATGCTCGGACCCGTCTCGCCCGGAAAGTCCGTACCATACCACTGCCGCCTCTGTTTACACTGCCCTGCTTCTCTGAAAATTGCCAAAGTTCTGGGACAGGTCCCTTGAACATTGTGGAACACCATCGGCTGAAGGAAATGTCCACCGGCCATTGAAAAATACCCATCAGCTGTTTATGAAGCTATCGGCCCGGGAAGGATTGCCGGTCGGCACTAAACACTGCCGGTCGGCAGAAACTTCCTGCAGAAGACAGTTTTGACAGCAACAGAGGACAGACAGTATATGGCATGAGATTTCAGGCATATGTGAGCATGGTCATGTTCCTCATCATGTATTGAACTCAGGGAAGCATGGCCCTCGATCCTCGAGCCATCAATTGCGCATGATAGCCTAAGAGATCAAGCTTGCCATTTGATGTAAAAATGCATGCAACACACAAATGAGGACCAAGACCCTGTCATGTCGAAGTCAAGGGCCCCGGTGACCAAGAGTTAAGACGCGTTACATCACTTATAGTATGAACGCTCCTTAACTCTCACTCTTGGTTTGACACCCCAAACCAAGTAATGCAATGCATGTTATGCAAACATGACTCAAAGATGCAACGTGAGATTTAAGATGCAAGGCATGCCGAATGCCATGCAACTATCATGGCAAGTATGCAATGCTAGGCATGCAAGATGCAAATGCAATGCAAACATGGACGATTTAAGCAATAGGATCATCATGTTACAAAACCTAATGAAGCAATCATGCAACAAACATGAGACAAGCATGTAATGGTGGACTTAAACCATAAAGGGGCAGACCTCAATCCACCGCAAAACAGTGGCCAAAAGTGCCCAAAATGGTGGACAAACACTCATGCCAACGCACAAGCCAATGGACCTAAAGCTAAGGCACAAAAAGGGGACACTTTACTTCCACTAACATGACCATTCATGGCATGAATTAGACAACCAAAAACAGAATCCTAGCATGCAAAAATGGACTCCAAAACCCACTGATATGGCAGCTTAAGTGGCTCCAATGAGATGCATGCACCAAAACTCATTTCTAGGCATAAAAGGGCACATCCTCAAAGCATGAAAGAGGTCACATATGCAAACATACAAACATGATTTATGGACTAAAATATGATCCTAAATGATGCCAAATCATGAGGATGGTCTAAGCTACGCATGCTAGAGGCCAATATACTCGAGGCTTACAAGCCAAAACACATAGAGATGACACCAAACATGGCAAGCATGACTGAAACAGATGGCCAACAGGCTAACACATGCAAAAACCTTCATGAAATGCCAATACCTTCATGAAATTAGGCTAACACATGCAAGAATCATGACCTAAACACAAGGTACATTTCTAGGCCAAATAGAGGAATGTAAAGCAAGTATGTTAAGCATGCAAAAGGGCGCAAATCCAACCAAAGACAGAGATAACATGTGACCTAGAGACACCCAAAAACCTCTGAAAAAGGGCCAAAATCAGTCAAGCATGCATGTTGCCCTTTTAGCCAAAAAGCAAGGAAATGAGGCAATGAAGGGAGAGGGGTGTCCCTCCCCTATACAAGACTTAAGCATGACTAAAACAGATGGCCAACAGGTCTTAAACATGGTAAATTAATGCCAATACCTTCATGAAATTAGGCTAACACATGCAAGAATCATGACCTAAACACAAGATACATATCTAGGCCAAATAGAGGAATGTAAAGCAAGTATGTTAAGCATGCAAAAAGGCACAAATCTGACCAAAGACAGAGACAACATGTGACCTAGAGACACCCAAAAACCTCTGAAAAAGGGCCAAAATCAGTCAAGCATGCATGTTGCCCTTTTAGCCAAAAGGTAAGGAAATGAGGCAATGAAGGGAGAGGGGTGTCCCTCCCCTATACAAGACTTCAAACCACCTTCCTCACCACTGAAAATCCACTGGTTTTCAGTGGTGAGAAGACTAAGACACTCAAGCAAACAAAGCCTCACAAAGGAAGCACCAAAAAGGCCAAATAAGGCCTAAGAGGGTGAGCTTGAACTCAAACCACAAAACACCCTTAATGAAAGTTCTTAAGCATGAAAATATAAGCTTTTTTTATGTTATGCACAAAGCCTAAATCAGCAAGCAAGACAGGTAAAAAACTAGTGCAAGTTTGGGGAAACTAAAGCAAAGTGATTACCCTTGAAGAAACTTTGAAGAACAGATGATCCAGCCACCTTCTACTGATCAAAATCAGTCCAAAACCTCAATAAACAACCCTCAATGCCTCTCAATCTCGGAGCAAGGTGTAATGGTGTGTGTTTTAGTGCAAAAGTAAGGCCAAAATGCACTTTTAGGCTTCCAAACACACCCTAAGGATGAGAGAGAGAGAGATATAGAGAGAGAGAGAGGGTGATATACCAGATATATAGATATAGAAGCTTTGGTTTTTTTGGTTCAAAAGCTCTAACCCTTGGCAAAGGGAGAGGGTAAGTGTTTATATAGGCAAAGGGCCAAGGCTAAAGCTTCTTAAGGAAGCTAAAGGAAAGGGGCAAAGGGTGCAAAGGAGTCTTGGCTTCTTGGAAAGCCAAAACAGCTGGCCAAGCTTCTCCAAGAAGCTTGGCCAAAGGGTTCAAGCTTCTAGAAGGAAATGGGGTTCAAAGGCTCACACCAGCCAAAAACTGCATGGGAAGGAGTGATAGTGCATTCCAGCTGGCACAGCTGGCATGCACCATGCCTCAAGGGTGCAAAGGAGTCACACCGGCCAGCAAAAGGGGTCGCCGGCAAAATAAAGTGCCGGCCGGCCAAATACAGTGCCGACCGGCCATTGAGTTTAAGAAATCATGGCCGGTGGCACTCACAAACAGCCGGTGATGCTAGGGGAAGGCCGGTGGAATGTGGGGATGGCCAACAAGCCATTCCCCGCCCTTCAAGACAAAAACACAAGTGTTTGGTGCCAAAGCCAAACACGGAACAGTCAGGTCGAGAGATCCTGAGGCGAGGCACGCAGCCAAGACTTCCGGGAACTCAAGACGAACACAAGCATGGATAATCACCGAGTGTTCAAACGGTGACATCCAAGTCTTGAGGACGGTCAAAAATGGGGTGTCTACAACACCTTCAACTAGGCGAGATCACCACCTTATTTTCTGCACAAATCCACTAGGGGTGAGCATAAAGCCCAATAGAGATATCTTAACAAAGTATATATATTTTAAGCAGTCTGATATACGTGAATGCAATGCCATGCCATGTTCAAATATCAAAGTTTTCCGTTTCTTTTGAAAATACATGTAATGTCCCGTTCAAATGTTCCTTTTCTGCACAAATTCACGAGATGAGCATAAAGCCCAATAGAGATATCTTAACAAAGTATATATATTTTAAGCAGCCTGATATTCATGAATGCAATGCCATGTCATGTTCAAATATCAAAGTTTTTCGTTTCTTTTGAAAATACATGTAATGTCCCGTTCAAATGTTCATTTTCTTCATCAATTCAAAATTTAGACAATGGGGTGGTAAATACGTCTCAGGTAATCCGTAGACTGGTGTCTGTAAGTAGGCATAAAAAGCACTATCAATCCCTCACTTCACCAGCTTCGAACTGGAAGACACGTGGTATCTTTTCCTTGCGTGTTTTCGATCTTTCAGCCTGAACATTCAGGCCAACTTAAACAATACTAATTACACCCCCTATCCGGCCAAAACGTTTCCATAACAATAATTGTTTTTTCAAAACAATGAATTTGTTTCCAAGGCATAACCATAATTGAACAATATTCAAAATGATGCAAATGCATGAAATGAGAGGTGATTATTCATGAGTATCTCATTTGTATAATATCTCCATAAATCTCCACATTTATTCAAAGTAAACTTTCCATTGTTCAATGATTCTCAAAAACCATAACAAAATATAATCCATGAGACATTTATACCTTTTTATGTTCACAATCACTATTCCATTCATATTCCAACGTATACCATTTCAAGGCCAATGACATTTTCCAATGACAACAATTATTCATCACATGAATATCTCAATTACACAATCAATATAAGGAATTTCTATTGATTTCAAGAGAAATTTAACACTAATTTCATAGATATTTTATAAAATCCACTTTTCTCCAATTTCTTCAAAACCAGGGTTTGAACCAAAAGGTTTTTTTTTTTTTCCCCCTTTTATTCTTTCATAGATTCCTTTCACAAAATGTTCTCAAAAGTTTCATAAAACATTTCTAATTTGGACATCTTCACAAGGAAAGTCATTTTCATCAACATTTACAACCCACATTACAAAATCCACACCACACTTCCAAGATCATAAAAGGCGGAAATAGACATGCTAAAATCATATATATTACTCAAAGAACTCCCTACGTCAAGACTTTGAAAAGAAAAGATAGAAAGCTACGAAATCAACGGCATTAAAATCTGATTTCCATTGCATACAACATAGCCTTTGATGAGCTCTCCAAGATTAAAGAAGGCACTATGGTCAAAATCTCAATGGATAATGAGAGATCAATGAAGTAAATGAAGTGGGTGAAGGGTTTCTAGAGAGAGATGAGAGAAAGAAAAGTAAAAAGTAAAGGAAAAGTGTGTAAGGCTAAACTTTTGAGTGATTGGACACATTTTTCGGAGCAAACTGAGAATAGACCACTTGAGTGACCAATCCTGCACTCGAGCGAACAATTCAAATTTGAGGACTGCTCGAGCAAATAAATTATGAACTCAAGTAAAGAATACCAACTCTCAAAATCTCCCTACCCCCTGTAAAAGACCACTCAAGCGATAAAAAACTTTGCTCAAGTGAAGAATACATGCTTCTAGAAGTTCAGACTGCAAAACGAGATATTGGAAGATTGATGTCACCGCTCAAGTGACCAAATGATTGCTCGAGCGATCTCAACCTGAAAGTAAGATAGAACAACCTCAAAACATTCCCATATTCCCGGTTTCATTCCAACTCTCAAAAGTACAAGATGACATCTCAGAACACACTAAAATATATATGCAAGAATGATCACATAGAAGAATAAATAACCACACAAAACTCAAAAGGCTCAACTGTGATGAAGACAATTAAAGGAGATAAAAATACAAGTGAACACACTTAATTTGCTTTAAACGGACTCGGGACATCACAAAAAAAGTTATTTGTTACTTTCAGTGTGCATGGGGAATTTTGAAATGGCCGTTTGTTTAATGCAGGAATATTGGCAACTGTTCAATATTGATTTTGGATCTGAGATCTAGTTTTTTTATTTTGATTATGCGGAAAGAGAGATAGAGAGAGAAACAAAAATTGTTTGAAGAAACAGAAATTGTTTGAACAAATTACAAACACAGATCTATTTGAAGTGAATAGATAGGGTTCAAATCTTTTTCTTTGGTTAGACATATAAAGCACTAGACAGATAAATGGAGAGAAGAATGGAGAAAAACTAGATCTGGGAGTAAAAATTAAATAGATAGAGGATTTTATCTATTCAATTTAATGAATATAATGTGAAATTTTATTGTTGACTGATTCAATCTAGGTTCATATTCAACAGATACGAAAAAGATTATAGAATTTCATGAAATAATTTGTACAAATTGAATTTTTAAATAGATAAATTTCAGCAGATAGATTTTATTTGGATATATATTTGAACAGATAAGGGAAACAAATTGAACAGATAAAAAAATATTTGAACAAATAGTCAAAAAATTAAATAGATAGGTAAAAAAATTGAACAGATAGGAAAAAATTAACAGATAGGGAGAAAAATTTGAACAGATAGAGATTTTTTGAATAGATAATGAAATTTTTTGAACAGATAGTCAACGAAAGTCGACAAATAAAATAAGTAATAAAATTGGAAGTAAAATGTTTTTTAAAACAAATAAAAGGATTTCTTACCAAATTATTTCACAAATGGTAGACCTCTCACTAAAAAAAAAAAAAATCTACTGGATCTAATGCCTTATACCCTCCTTAGCTTAGACTTTTCAACAATTATCTCTTTGATTTAATGAATACAATCAAAATTTGTCAAATAATGAATACAAAATTTCACTATGTTTACATTATCTAGAGAGTGAAATTTTATTGAAAAGTTGGTGAAATTTCACTTTCTTCAAAAATTGTGTAAAATTAGTGAAATTTCCAATTTTAAAGGTAAATTTAGAAAATAGTGTCAATTGTATTTGTAGCTAATTTGAAATTTTGGACAAAATTTCAAATTCAGTGCTTCGAAAATTAAAAAGAATCACACTCCAATTTGAAGAGCAAACTATTAAATTTCAAGAAGCGGAAGAGTATACCAGATTTCTTAGAAACTGCAAAAAACTTGTGAATATTGACATCACCAATGACAAAATTCATATGAAAAAGCTTTCAAATCTACAAGTTTAAGCTATTTAATTTATGGCTAGATAGTTCCGAAAACCAACATAAGACTTTGAATATCAAAAAAACACTATGAGTATAAAACCATTTGAATAAGCCAATGAATGAGGTAAGAAAGCTTTTGTATGCATCCCTTTTCTATATCATTTGGAGAAGAAATATCCTTCATATACTATTTTGTGCTCTTTTGAGAAGTTGTTAAAAAGCCAGCTTCCAGCTTTTTACCAATTTTGGGTCACATCACTTTTCACATAACTTACTCACAAATAGACAAAATAAGTTTAAAAAGCTAAAAAATCAACTTTTTACCAACTTCTCAAGGGTCGCCGTCCTCCATTGGTGTTGTTAGATCTTGATTTGTCGAACTCAATTTTGTTTTGGTAGTGAGATTTTGATCTTATAAGCGCAAAATAGACGTAAAATACTAAAAAAATAAAAATGAAAGAGGATTGACTTGGAAGATTTAAAAACTTAAAAGAACCTTAAGAAGCACTTTTACCTAGTATTCCAACTCATATAGAGTTATACTCAAGAATGTATTTGTTAATTGTCTCAAAAAATTTTAAGACCTAGTTGAAAAGATTTAAGAGTAAACATTTTAATAAAAAGAAAGTTCAAAAAATAAAAAAATTACCAAACAGAGAATAATTCCAAAACAATATGAAAAATTCTCCACACACCATATGCAATTCTATTATAAAATTACATAAGTTTTCACAAATTTACATGAGGAAAATGACTTGGACCCCCACAATGGGGCACCCTCACAACCTCCTCTCTCTCTGATTTGCCAGTTTTTTTTTTTTTTTTTTTTTTTTTTTTTTTTTTTTTCTCTCTCCAATCACCAGCCCCCACTATGGGGGTGGTGGGAGTGGTGATTAGAGAGGGTCTCAATCACTTCCTTTTGCATAAATGATCTCATAAAAATATGTAAGTTGAATATAAATTTACATAAGTCTTAAGTTTTTACAAATTGATGCGAATTTGTATTTAATTTATCCATTTTTGTGACATCATTACATAATTTTATAATAGGGTTGTATATGTTGTGTATTACACACTGAAATATTTCCTAGAGAGTATATATAAAATGTTGATCAAAGTCCACAAGTAGATTTGTGTATAAAATAAAGAATGATGTTAAAAATCTACACATTTATACTCATAAATTTACACATAAAATTAAGTATGTAACAAATTAAAAATTAACGCATATCCTATTATATTATTATAAGTAAAATTATGAGTACTTTTTGAATATTTTAAATATTTTTTTAAAAATAAAATCCATGTCCTTACAGGACTAAAAGTGACTTTGAGGAATATCAAAAAAAGGTAAAAGCAAAATCTAAATTAGACCAACCCCAACTCCAACTCTAACATGACTTTTGTGTGTTATTCATTGTTGACAAGAGGTGGACAGGACCGACCACGCGTGCCAGACACACTCCCTCTGTTCTTTCTTCATTCTGCCCACATTTTTTAAAGTTAGAAAAAAATGATGTCAAATGCTCAAGCATCCAAGTCCCCGCAATTTTCAGCCAGCCTCTTCTTGGGTTTTTTTTTTTTTATTTATGATTACTTGTTTGGGTAAATTTACGTATATTTTGATTAATTTTAAAATTTCGGTAAAGTGTCTCTTTTATATAGATCGAATAATATCAGACACAATTTATAAACGTGGTCTCAAAAAATTAATAATACCTAATGAGAGTTGAACTTGAGATTCAGAGACATCACACCCTTATGCCCTAAACTGTACTCATTAAGCCAATCCCTTGGAATTCACCCAACTACTTCTTGTATCTAGCGCGGTTAAATAAACCAAATTACTTGAGTTGAATTCGTATTCGATTTATTAAAATTTTGTTTAAGATTAAGTTATTATATAAATATCTTAGACTTGAATATAATTTTAAACTCGTTAAGTTTTTAAACTTTATTTAAACAACTTGCTACTTAATTTAATAAGCTTATATGTACTATAAAAATTCAAGTTACTCGAGCTCAACTCGTGTTTGACTAGTTAAAAACTTGTCCAAGATCAACTCGTTACGTAACAAGTCAAGTTCGAACACATTTTGAAACTCGTTAAATTTTTAAATCAAATTTAAACAGCTTTCTACTTAACTCAACTTGACTCATTTATAATTCCACATGTGTCTTTGATAATCCAATACATCACACTTCTATTAACTTTGATTATGGTTTTGTTTTTAAAAATAGTTAGAACAATTTGAATCATTTTGATTTGTAATTATAGGGTTTCAGTTTACAATGAACCAAATTGAATCCTAATATATTTGTTTGTTATTTTTTAGGAAAATCTTTTGGTACACAACCTTTACACACATTTGTTACATATTTTTTTAGTACATGTTACGTATTTTTGTGACATGTTATATAATTTTTTTGGTAGAATTACAATAATTTAAATTCAAAAATGAAATTACATATTTTTATGATAAAATTACACATTTTGTGATTTAAAAATATGTGAAATGATCACAACATAGGTAAATTTTATTTTTGAAACACAAATTATCGTAACACTATTAGAAGATTCACATAATATTGGCTACAATTTAAACACAAATTATTCTAATTTTATTAAAAAATTTACATAATATTTGTCATAAAAATTAATAATAAGATGCATATTAGTTCTTAGCTTTTACAACTCCAAGAGGTAGATAAATGGTTTTGGGCTTTTCTTTCTAAGCAGTAGGTCCTGGGGCTTCATCATCCACTACTCTTTATGACTATCCACCCATCTAGGACTTGTGTCCTGATAATTGTCCTGTGTCTTTGTTTGGACCGACAGACATGCGTTTAGAAATAGATTAATAATTTAATAAAATATATAATCATTGGAAAATTCTATGATATATACCCCACGATGTTTGTGATTTTTGGATATGATTTATTGTGATATTAATTATGATTTAGTTATAATTTGATTATACATATTGTGATATTATTTATGATTTATTGTGATGTTGATTATGACATTATTTTAGTTATGATTTAAAATGTCTTTAGTTATACTCCATCCGTTCCAAAATAATGGTCCCTTTTAGGGAATTTAACTTTTTTTGGTAGTACAATTATTGCACTTTAAAAAAGTTGATTTTCCAAAATTACTCTTTTGATAGTACATTTTTTGAGAATATCAATGTCATAATTGTACTTTTTATATTGTTTATTAATTTAAAAGAAGGGCAAAATAGGAAATTTATATTATTTTTGTACTTGATTTTTGAAGAGGGACTAATATTTTGGGACAATGAAAAATAGAATAAGGGACTAATATTTTGGGACGGAGGGAATATCTTTTATAGGATTTGGTTATGATTTGGGATTCTCTTAACATAGTGAAAGATGATTTTATTTATATTTTTAGTTTAACCAAATTTAGGAATACATATTTTGAAGGAATAATTATTTGGTTCAAGTTAATTTCAATGAACCAAACAACCAAACATTTCCTTAGAGCCTTCCACATAGAGCCTTCCACGGGATTGATCGTAACCTGGGAGCAGACTTCTAAGATTGGGCCTGTAGGAGGACTTCTAAAATTGGTGACCTTTTATATTCACATACAAAACAAAAATTGAATGAAATGTTGAATATTCATAATTTTGTTTTATTTGTTTGTACTTTTCTGGCTGATATAATTATTATGAAAATTATATATTAAAATTTACTTAAATTAAAATATGAATAAATTTATCACAAGAACTATAAAGAAAAAAATTGGTCACAAAATTTAAAATTTTAATATCAAAGACAATGAATTAAATATAAATTAGCAATT
>NW_021025707.1:1537060-1570183 GCF_004153795.1 Camellia sinensis | reverse complement strand
ATACACCCTTTTAGGAGATTAAATATATATTGCATGTGAACACTTTTGTATATCTGTCATCTATACTATTATATAAAGTGAGCCTTTAACTTAGTTTCTTGAAACTTTTGCCATGTGGCATTTAGATAGGGACTCAATAAACCAATTATAATCAATCACTTCCACATTCTACTTTCCCACGTTTGTCTCTTAAATTGCTGTACAATTTCAAAAAATAAAAGTGATGGGTCTTCAACTTTTTAGAGTGAGAAAATGGGTCTGACATTGGTTGGTAGAGCATTTAAAAATAAAAAAATTCAAGCATTGATTTTTTTGAGGAAGCAAATTAAAGGCGCAGTTTTGAATTTTGAAACTCAAACTTATAGGTTCACTCTCCTTTTATTGTTTCACAAACTTCTTATTTTGTGTATTGGTGGAAGTGAAATTTCTGTTTGTGTATGTGGGAGTAAAATTTTTGTTTGTAAAGATTTGCTGGGAATGTTTCTATGCAGTGTTTGAAGATGAGATCCACAGTGCAATTGTGGATAATAAGCTTTTCAAACATGGTGAACGCATTGCTATTGGCGCTTCTGGTGGCAAAGGTTATTGTTTCTTCTTCCTATTCCATCTTTAATCTTTTAATATTAATAAATATTCTAATATGATGGTACCGATTCGAGATTTTCAAGTATTCCATGTATTTGAATTGCAATTTCTTTTATATATATATAT
This sequence comes from Camellia sinensis, assembly GCF_004153795.1. NCBI lineage: Eukaryota > Viridiplantae > Streptophyta > Magnoliopsida > Ericales > Theaceae > Camellia > Camellia sinensis. Next base: position 1,569,472 of record NW_021025707.1, on the reverse strand, counting down.
ATAGTCTATTATTTTTAATTTCAATTTTATTTTATTTTATTTCTTTATTATGATATATATATATATATATATCAATTGTGATGAATCAATTCTCCTTCTCTAAACTCTTTATTTATTTGTTTCCAACTGGTGGATTAATGTAGAGTTATTTAATTGAAGCTATTTTATTTTTATTTTTTAAATTTTCTAACCTAGGGTTAATTACTATTTCTTTTCACCCATTTTAAAATTAATAATGGAAAAGAGATAGAATACCTATAAGATTATGTATGAGTAATAGAAAAATTTTAATTTGTTTGTTATAGCTGATAAGGTTAAATTTATTTTTTTATTTTTATATTTATCGATTAGCAGTTTATTTGTAGATAATAAAAAGATTCCAAAAAATATTTAAATAAAAAGAAAGAAAGATATAGGATATCATGAGAAATTATGTACGAATATAATTTTAAATTTGGTTAAGCAAATAAAAAATTAAAAAAACTATAGGTAATAAGGAGGACACCAAAATATATTAAAATTAAAAATAAACATTTAATTTTTTTTTATGATCTTTATAACAAAACTATTTGGATTGTTCCTAAAAAAAAAAAATTAAAAAATGAAACTTAGAAAAATAATTGAAGATAAATCAAAAATTTAAATTTATTTGTTATAGCTGATAAGGTTCAATTTATTTGTTTATTTTTTATATTTATTGATTAGTAGTTTATTATTTGTAGATAATAATAAGATTGGAAAAAAATATTAAATAAAAATAAAATGAAGAGATAGGATACCTTGAAAAATTATGTATGAATATAATTTTAAATTTAGTTAAACAAATAAAAATATAAAAATATTGACAGATAATAAAGAGGATACCAAAAGATATTAAAATTTAAAACAATTATTTAATTTTTTAAAAATGTTTATCACAATATTATTTGGATTGAATAATTAAAGAGAAACAATTATTCTTATATTATAATTTTTTTTTTGAATTGCACACCCATTATAGCTAGTACGAAATGAAATGCTATTTGAGGGAAACTGATAAGTGGAAATTGAGTATCGGTTGGAAATCATCATGTTTAATTTGTGTCTTTTATTTAGGGCGTTACATTTTCAGCCATTTAAGTGTTTGATTTGTCTCTATCTGTTGAAAACTTCGATCTTAATAATCTTCATCAAAATTGTTCACTCATTCAAAGACCAATCTGAGGAAAAAAAATTATAGATCCCCATTTTCAGCACCAAGCAGCAAATTTTAAAATAATAGACATCTGAAAGTAATAAATATATGAAACAAAAAATTAACAGATTGAAAAGACTGAATCAAACCTAAGTGAGTGAGAAAACAAAGGAGAAAGATCGATGAGTGAGAAACTAATCTTCCACGCGATGATGATGAACAGAGCCAGAGACCTCACCGAAGTCCTCACGGAGGTGAGAATCTTCATCTTTGATCCTCAAGATCTGGCTATGTACGTAAACAACATTCTTCGGAGTCTACTGCCCAAACTTCGCCACCGACCTTGGCGATTCAATCTCGTCCGATGATCCAACACTCTGTTGATCCGTCTCGATCTCCATACCGCACACCTTCGGCTTCAGTTTTGCATACAGACTCTGATCAAATTCTTGACGCCGATGATGGTAGCGGCGGCGAAATCGATGTTTAAGATCTAATATGAGATCTAATCGTCATTCAAGAAGCCTCCTTCCAGGTTCTGAAATCGTTACCTCAAGAGAGATAAAATGAGAGAAAAGAAAGAGACCCTAGTATTGACACACCACGCGACTACTGCATCGACGATCTCTCCTATCAATCTAGAGAAAAGATGAAGAAAGAGAGAAGGAGAGAGAGAGAGAGAGAGGATGGTGGTGTTAGAGGTGTTTTGTTAGTGGTGATATAAGAAAGAGAAGAGGTGGAGAAAAAGAGGAAAAAGAGAGGAGAGAGAGAGAGGGAGGATGACAGGCGTTAAGATCCTCTAGAGTGATCCTACAGTGAATTTAAGAGGGTGCGACACCTGTCCCATTAATGGAATCAAGAGTTGAGATCAATCCCTCACCAAAACGACGTCGTTTTAATGGGAGAAATTAAAAATAATAATAAAAAAGAGCGTGAAAAGAGAAACGAAGAGAGACAGAAGACACTAGCCATCGAAGTTCTTCTCCATCTTCGGCGCACTCTCCTTCCTCTCGGCAAACCCACTCTACCCCACCCCTCTCCTTCTCCTCTTTTCTTCTTCTTCTTCTATGCTGGAGTTCTTCTCCTCTCTCGCTTCTTTTCTCATCTACATTCTTTTGAGTAAAAACCTGTTGAACCAAATAAATCGCTGGCAATAAACGGCGAAAAAGTTTGAAGGTGTTTCAATCTGGACTATGAGAATTTCTTTAAGACCAAAATCAACAAAAAGAAAAATAAAAAATAAAAATAAAATTCAAGATTGTGCCTTCAATAAAAGAATTTTGGCTTTGGGGATTTTACCTTGCTGCTTTCACTTTATCTCCTTGATTGTATAATTTATATGTATATATACATATATATATATATATATTTGTATATATGTGCAAATGATTTGTTGCAGTAGTAGAAAAAGTGAAACCAGATTTGCATATTAGAGAAGAGATAATGGAATAGAAAAAGAGAGCAGAGAGGCGTTAACGGAGGAGAGTTACCGAGATTTTTTTTAAAAAAATAATAGACGCATGGAAAAATCAGAGTTATAGGGAGAGAGAGAAATATATGTTGTATATACAGTGCGAAGAAAATGAAATCAATGAACGGAGAGATCGTCGACGCAGTAGAGCCATATGGATGGCGGAGCGTGGTGTGTCAGTGCCAAGGTCTTTTTATTTTCTCTCGTTTTGTCTCTCTTGAGGTAATGATTTCAGAACCTGGAAAGAGGGCTTCTTAAATGACGATTAGATCTCAAACATCAATGTCGCTGCCTCCACCATCATTGGAGTCGAGAATTTGATCGAAGATTGTATACAAAATCGAAGCCGAAGGTATGTGGTATGGAGATTAAGACGGATCAACAAAGTGTTGGATCATCGGATGAGATTGAATCACCAAGGTCGGTAGCGAAGTTTGGGCAGTGGACTCTGAAGAATGTTGTTTACGTGCATAGCCAAATCTTGAGGATCAAAGATGAAGATTCTCACCTCTGTGAGGACTTTAGTGAAGTCTCTGGTTTTTTTCATCATCATCATGATCACCAGGAAGATTGGTTTCTCACTCATTGATCTTTCTTCTCTGTTTTCTCACTCACTCAGGTTTCAGTCTTTTCAATCTGTTAATTTTTCGTTTTATATATTTTTTACTTTCAGATGTCTATTATTTTACAATTTGCTACTTGGTGCTGAAAATGGGAATCTGTATTTTTTTTTCCTCTCAGATTGGTCTTTGAATGATTGAACAATTTTGATGAAGATTATTAAGATTGAAGTTTTCAGTTCGAAGTTTTCAACAGATAGAGACAAATTAAACACTTAAATGGCTGAAAATGTAATGTCCCCAAATAAAAGACATAGATTAAACATGATGATTTCCAACTGATACTCGATTTCGACCTTGATTAATCAGTTTCCCTCAAATAGCATTTCATTTCGTATGTGAGATATACAAAAGTGTTCACATGCAATATATATTCAATTTCCTAAAAGGGTGAATTTGTAGCATGTGTAACAATAACAAGTAAAGAAATTACTACAAAACATATGCCCACAACTTCCAAGACTTAAACCTGGTTACACAAAAAGTTGTCAAACCCAAACATATTAAGCTCTTGGTTTGCCAAAGATACACAAAAGAAAAGCCTCTGGCCCTTTTCAAAACACTTCACACCTTCAACTAGGCGGGATCACCACCTCATTTTCGGCACAAATCCACTAGGGGTGAGCATAAAGCCCAATAGAGATATCTTAACAAAGTATATATATTTTAAGCAGTCTGATATACGTGAATGCAATGCCATGCCGTGTTCAAATATCAAAGTTTTCTGTTTCTTTTGAAAATACATGCAATGTCCCGTTCAAATGTTCATTTTCTGCACAAATTCACGAGGTGAGCATAAAGCCCAATAGAGATATCTTAACAAAGTATATATATTTTAAGCAGTCTGATATTCATGAATGCAATGCCATGTCATGTTCAAATATCAAAGTTTTTCGTTTCTTTTGAAAATACATGTAATGTCCCGTTCAAATGTTCATTTTCTTCATCAATTCAAAATTTAGACAATGGGGTGGTAAATACGTCTCAGGTAATCCCTAGACTGGTGTCTGTAAGTAGGCATAAAAAACACTATCAATCCCTCACTTCACCAGCTTCTAACTGGAAGACACATGGTATTTTTTCCTTGCGTGTTTTCGATCTTTCAGCTTGAACATTCAGGCCAACTTAAACAATACTAATTACACCCCCTATCCGGCCAAAACGTTTCCATAACAATAATTGTTTTCTCAAAACAATGAATTTGTTTCCAAGGCATAACCATAATTGAACAATATTCAAAATGATGCAAATGCATGAAATGAAAGGTGATTATTCATGAGTTATCTCATTTGTATAATATCTCCATAAATCTCCACATTTATTCAAAGTAAACTTTCCATTGTTCAATGATTCTCAAAAACCATAACAAAATATAATCCATGTGACATTTATACCTTTTTATGTTCACAATCACTATTCCATTCATATTCCAACGTATACCATTTCAAGGCCAATAACATTTTCCAATGACAACAATTATTCATCACATGAATGTCTCAATTACACAATCCATATAAGGAATTTCTATTGATTTCATGAGAAATTTAACACTAATTTCATAGATATTTTATAAAATCCACTTTTCTCCAATTTCTTCAAAACCAGGGTTTGAACCAAAAGGATTTTTTTTTCCCTTTTATTCTTTCATAGACTCCTTTCACAAAATGCTCTCAAAAGTTTCATAAAACATTTCTAATTTGGACATCTTCACAAGGAAAGTCATTTTCATTAACATTTACAACCCACATTACAAAATCCACACCATACTTCCAATATCATAAAAGGCGGAAATAGACATGCTAAAATCATATATATTACTCAAAGAACTCCCTACCTCAAGACTTTGAAAAGAAAAGATGGAAAGCTACGAAATCAACGGCGTTAAAATCTGATTTCCATTGCATACAACATAGCCTTTGATGAGCTCTCCAAAATTAAAGAAGGCACTATGGTCAAAATCTCAATGGATAAGGAGAGATCAATGAAGTAAATGAAGTGGGTGCAGGGTTTCTAGAGAGAGATGAGAGAAAGAAAAGTAAAAAGTAAAGGAAAAGTGTGTAAGGCTAAACTTTTGAGTGATTGGACACATTTTTCGGAGCAAACTGAGAATAGACTACTTGAGTGACCAATCCTGCACTCGAGCGAACAATTCAAATTTGAGGACCGCTCGAGCAAATAAATTATGAACTCAAGCGAAGAATACCAACTCCCAAAATCTCCCTACCCCCTGTAAAAGACCACTCAAGCGATAAAAAACTTTGCTCAAGTGAGGAATACATGCTCCTAGAAGTTTAGACTGCAAAACGAGATACTGGAAGATTGATGTCACCGCTCAAGTGACCAAATGATTGCTCGAGCGATCTCAACCTGAAAGTAAGATAGAACAACCTCAAAACATTCCCACGTTCCCGGTTTCATTCCAACTCTCAAAAGTATAAGATGACATCTCAGAACACACTAAAATATATATGCAAGAATGATCACATAGAAGAATAAATAACCACACAAAACTCAAAAGGCTCAACTGTTATGAAGACAATTAAAGGAGATAAAAATACAAGTGAACACATTTAATTTTCTTTAAAAGGACTCAGGACATCACAAAAAAAGTTATTTATTACTTTCAGTGTGCATGGGGAATTTTGAAATGGCCGTTTGTTTAATGCAGGAATATTGGCAACTGTTCAATATTGATTTTGGATCTGAGATCTAGTTTTTTTATTTTGATTATGCGGAAAGAAAGATAGAGAGAGAAACATAAATTGTTTGAAGAAACAGAGAGAAACAGAAATTGTTTGAACAAATTACAAACACAGATCTATTTGAAGTGAATAGATAGGGTTCAAATCTTTTTCTTTGGTTGGACATTTAAAGCACTGGACAGATAAATGGAGAGAAGAATGGAGAAAAACTAGATCTGGGAGTAAAAATTAAATAGATAGAGGATTTTATCTATTCAATTTTATGAATATAATGTGAAATTTTATTGTTGACTGATTCAATCTGGGTTCATATTCAACAGATACGAAAAAGATTATAGAATTTCAAGAAATAATTTGTACAAATTGAATTTTTAAACAGATAAATTTCAACAGATAGATTTTATTTGGATATATATTTGAACAGATAATGGAAACAAATTGAATAGATAAAAAAATATTTGAACAAATAGTCAAAAAATTAAATAGATATGTAAAAAAATTGAACAAATAGGAAAAAATTAACAGATAGGGAGAAAAATTTGAATAGATAGATAAATTTTGAATAGATAGTGAAATTTTTTGAACAAATAGTGAACGAAAGTCGACAAATAAATTAAGGAATAAAATTGGAAGTAAAATGTCTTTTAAAACAAATAAAAGGATTTCTCACCAAATTATTTCACAAATGGTAGACCTCTCACTAAAAAAATTGGATCTAATGCCTTATACCCTTCTTAGCGTGGACTTTACAACAATTATCTCTTTGATTTAATGAATACAATCAAAATTTGTCAAATAATGAATACAAAATTTCACTATGTTTACATTATCTAGAGAGTGAGATTTTATTGTAAAGTTGGTGAAATTTCACTTTCTTCAAAAATTGTGTAAAATTAGTGAAATTTCCAATTTTAAAGGTAAATTTAGAAAATAGTGTCAATTGTATTTGTAGCTAATTTCAAATTTTGGACAAAATTTGAAATTCAGTGCTTCGAAAATTAAAAAGAATCACACTCCAATTTGAAGAGCAAACTATTAAATTTCAAGAAGCGGAAGAGTATACCAGAGTTCTTAGAAACTACAAAGAAACTTGTGAATATTGACATCACCAATGACAAAATTCATATGAAAAAGCTTTCAAATCTACAAGTTTAAGCTATTTAATTTATGGCTAGATAGTTCCGAAAACCAACATAAGACTTTGAATATCAAAAACACACTATGAGTATAAAACCATTTGAATAAGCCAATGAATAAGGTAAGAAAGCTTTTGTATGCATCCCTTTTCTATATCATTTGGAGAAGGAATATCCTTCATATACTATTCTATGCTCTTTTGGGAAGTTGGTAAAAAGCCAACTTCCAGCTTTTTACCAATTTTGGGTCACATCACTGTAGACACCCTATTTTTGACCGCCCTCAAGACTTGGGCGTTATTGATGGTTTACTTGGTGGAGAAAGGTGTGCAGGGCAAAGGTTCAGTTTCTTCGACAAGGAGAGAGACAAATCTCAACTTCACACCCCATTTTGGACCAAAGTTATTTTGGATAGTTTTTAGACCTTAGAACCCTCTCTTTCAAAACATTTTTTGAAATAAAGTTTCTACAATGTTCCGAGGCTCACATTTTGTCAAATGATGTGCTTTTCGATAAACCGAGCAAGGACAAAGTGGAAATGAATGAAAGAGAGATGAAATCTTTGAAAAATCTTTCAAAACATCTTGTTTAAGGGTTTAGAGTTGAAGAAAAGAGGAGAAGAGAGAAGAAACCTAGCTAAGGAAGAAGTTGGGTATGAATCGCTAAGAGAGAGTCGAGTGGTCCTCGCTAAATCAGGTTTATCTGTCTATGCACTTGGATTTAAGCTATGAGGCCACTACTGTTGGAAATAAGACTTCCGGGGCTTCGTTTTGCACTCAAGAATCTCCTAAAGCCGAGTCCGGATGGGAGAGATATGATTGGTTGAAGTTGGGCATCATCCCGGTTGGACCGAAGCTGAGCAACCTTTACCAAAAAAAGAATAGCTTTTTTCACAGTTGTAATTTTGATTCAAGGCTGGTTCCATTGAAAATATTACTTCTGGGGCTTCAATTTGGACACAAGAATGACCTGAAAAGGAGTTCACATGAAGGAGTTATGCCCGTTTGAAGTTGGACCTGCAGAGCAGATTTTTCCTGCCGACCGACCAGAACAGATGGCCGACCGACCAGAACATATGGCTGACCGAGCAAATAGATGGCCGACCGACCAGTTAAAGTAGCCGGCTGACCAATTTTGCTAGCCGACGACCTTCCGGAGCATTCTACAGATTGAATGGATGCCAGCTGTGCCAGCTGGAGGGCACAGACTAGATCCTCCATACACGTGTATGGAGGATCTTTGCTCTTGGTTTGAAGCTTCTAAGAGAAGATTTATTCTCTTGGCTCTATAAAGGAAGGCTCCCTTCTCCATATACCAGGTTCAGAACTTGGTTAGGGCATTGTAGACGCGCTCGCGGAGGGGGGCCTTATGCTACTACAGTTCGGACTCGCGATTTTATTGTCGCGGTTCTTAATCTGAACCAAAGAGTCCAAATCTGACAAATCGTTTTGAGAAACAGATTTTTGAAAAAGTAGTGCCAAACATGGACTGCTTTGCCAGATACAGAGTCGCCACCTAAATATTTTTAAAATGGGGAAATTTAGGAAACCCTGACTCGGTGCCGAAGGCCACATGTCCGTCATCACCGGAGTTGTCTCGGCTCGGGAGCTTAGGTACGATCGGGGAAGGTCAGCTATGAGCACCCCCTCTTGCCCGGTCCGAAGACCGGCCTCTACTAACCGTGATATCCGTTTTTGAAAACGTTATGTGTTCTTATACCAATTGTTAGCCTAGAATTACTATGTTATGCGCACAGCAAACAAGTATAGATTAGATTGCCTAATTTGGAAATAAGCATTGCATATCCGTTTGTTTTGAAAAGCGCTTTGAAAATTTGCTACTCACAAGTAGACTAAAACACGGATTTCAATGAGTTCTTCCAACTCAAACAATCCAACCTTCACACACAGGCATTAAAAAACATTTTAACACATAAGCACTTAGCCGCATGGCAGGCATACTGTCATGGCAACACTCACACACATGCGGGATGCTAAAGCATAAATACTTACATCGTACTCCGTGCCAAAACAGTAAACTAGTCAGCAAACATGCATGTCCTAGTTCATGTTAAAAATGGCTAATGCATCACATGCAAAAATGCAATCTAGGCAGGCTCGGCTAACCCTAAACATGGCATGTGAAATGCGATCAACTACCACATATTCAATTTGTGAATTGAAGTACAGATGCAGTTAGCGTGATGTACCGAGCCTAATGTATGTAATACAAATGTATGGATGCACGCATGCATAGCATGAGGTATGCTAATTTTAAAGATGCCCTAATCTACCATCATAAGCAGGTAAATAAAAGGGAAGAAAGGAGTGGGGATTGGAAGACATACACACCACCCATACACACTTATTACAGGTTTGCCCTCGCTCGGAGGGACCAAATAAATATTACAAATTAATTAACTACGCAAGCTAATTAAATATTACAAATTGCCTAATCAACTAAGCAAATTTAATTAAACTAAGAAAACAGTAAATCGCCTCGGGAAATGCGCCGCCATGCGTGAGCTGCCTCTGTTTTCCTTCCTTCACTCCTCTGGAGGTTGCCAAAACCTCAGGACTGCTTCCTTAGGCAATGGGGATCACCACCGGCTGAATGGAATTGCCACCGGCAGTGTGATATGGCCACCGTCACAAAATGAAGCTGTCGGCAGATAAATTATTGCCGGTCGGCACTTTACACTACCGGTCGGCAAATAAAGCCTACAGAACCTGCAACTCACAGCAACAGAGGGCAAGGCAAAACATGGCAGCACAATTCAAAGCATGTATGCACCATTCATGCCCCTTATCACGTTTGTGACTCAAAAGGACATGTGCCTCGATTCTCGGACCACCAATCACGCATTTCCATGCATGATGGACCAAGGAATCAAGTATGCAATTTTCATGTCAAATGAAATGCAAACCAATCAACCAAACAAGGCCCAATTCCTATCACTAAGTCAAGGAACAAGGCATGCATGCAAGATGCAATGCAACCTAGGCATGCAAGCTAAGGATGCAACATGGCATGGCAACAAACTTATGCAAGCATACAAGCAAACATAGGGGCATGCAAACCAATAAAAATGTGGAGTTAGGCATGGTTTAGGCAGCTCCAATAAGGCCTAAAACAAGGGCCAAAGTGTTATAATGAGGGACCAAATGCACATACACACATACATGTGTTGAAAGGCCGACACTTAGGCACAAATTGAACAACTTTCAAACACACTTGAAAGGAGGAATCATGGACTAATTAGCATGCAACATAAGCATTGAAAATCATGTCATAAAATGATGCCAAATCATGTTAAACAAGACAAGCAAATGCATGCAAGCATGGTCCAAGTACTTGAGGCAAGTCATGAAGCTTTGAAGCACATTTATCACAACAAACATGGCATGCATTAAGCAACTAAAAACAGGTTTTTAGCATGTTAAAACAAGGCTAAAGGACTACTTAGATGGCATCTAAGTGGCTCAAATTTAGAGGCATGCACAAGTGCCAAAACAAGGAGCATTGCTACACAAGCTTATGAGGCATTAAAGATGCATCCAAGGTAAACATATAGGCATGCAAATAGGACTGAAATGACATGGTGGATGATCCCAAATCACCAAATCAATGCAAAGATGTCATGCTATACATGCACACACTTAAGGCCAACAAGCCAAAATGTAAAGGGGCTATATGATGCATGCCAAATCCGACCCAAACAACCATGGACAGACCTAAGACATGGCAAAATATGCACAAAATCTTCACAAGACTAAGCCTTAAAAGACAGGCTAGAGGAAACAAAGCACCGAACCTAAAATGTAAGGAAATCACAAGGCATTACATGGCAAACTATGCTATCGTACCCATTAAATCATGTTATATTATGCAAATGATAAGCATGAAAAAACAGCCTTATACATGGCTCAAACACAACACTCAACATAGGCTACCCTTTTAGAGGCCAAAACATGCCCTTTTCGCAAGGACAACAAGAGAAGGAGGTGCCCTCTCCCCTTTTAGAGACTTCAAGGCACCATTCTCACCACTTGAAATCCCTTCAAATATTTCAGTAGGTGAAGAGTCCAAACCACCCAAAGTCCCGAAACTAGCCACAAAAAGCACAAAAGAAGTCTTCAAGGCCCTAAGAGGGGTCAAATACCCTCAAATCACAAAAAACACCCCTAAATTAAACAATCTAAGAGGGTCTAAAAAATAGAACTTTTTGTATTATTACACCAAGCCTCCAAAAACGAATGTAAGACAGTAGAAAATTAAGGGCAAAAAGGGGAATAAGGCGTAGATTCTACCCTTGAAGCCTCTTAACAATGATGCTCCGAATGGCCTTCTCTTGGCTTTAATCCAACACCAACACTAACAAAATCAGTCCCGTAAACCTCCCAATAGCTAGACAAAGGTGAAAAACTAGGGTTTGTGCTGCAATAGTAAGACACAAAACACCTAGAGCACAAAAGAGAGGGAAAGGAGATAGGATGTTACTAAACCCTAACCCTAGAACTCAAACCCTAACAAAGGCGTCTAAGCTCTCAAAATATCTCAAGTTCTAAACTCTCAAGGCCAAGACACCCAACTCCTCCCTTTATGGAACTCTTGTCTTGTAAAGCTTACAAGACAAAGCTTCCATAAGAGGGGAGATCCCTCCATACACGTGTATGGAGGGGAGCAAAAAAGAAGACAAACTGTCGTAAAAAATCTGCAAAAGCAATGCACAGTATCGCCGGCCAAAAAATGCCATTTGGCCAAAAAAGAGTGCCGCCCCGGCACTAAAATAGTGCTGACCGGGCAACAAATATGCCGGCCGCAATTCATACATTGCCTGGTGGCAGCCAAAAACAGCCGGGTTGGCCTCTAGCCACTACCTGTGGGTGGGAGTGCTTACAAGCCCTACCCGTGCCTCGCAAAGGCAAGAGTCAGTGGTTGGTTGTGCAAAAACCAGACACTAAACGGTCGGGTTCGGAGATCCTGAGGCAAGGCGCGTGAGCCGAGACCTCCGGGAACTCCAAACGAACACAAACATGGATAATCACCGAGTGTTCAAACGGTGACGTCCAAGTCTTGAGGACGGTCAAAAATGGGATGTCTACAGGCATATACACATATATTCCTCTTTGTCCCTCTATATCTCCTCCATTTTAGTTTCAAAGTGTAAGGTTCTTGGCTCCATTACCCCACACCTCATAACCTAACCTCTCCATTATCTATCCAAGCATCTTGGAGCTTGTTTTTAGAGGCTAAGGGACTGGTTTTTGGGACCAAAGGCTGCTGGAGTTCTTGGCTACAAGGGTAACACACTCATCTCCCTTTTTAAGGCTTATCTTGCTTCATAGCTTAGCCATACTTGCAAGCATTTTCGAGCTTCGAAATAAACCAGAAAAGGTCTTATTTTGAGCTCCTCTTAAAGTTTGTTTAAGGACATTTTTCTGTTAGAGGTCATCTACACCCTTGTATGCTTCATCCCCCTTTTAAGGCTTTATTTTGATCCATATCTTAGCCATACTTGCAAGCTGATTTAAACTTAGCTATAAACTGAAAAAAGTTTCATATTTTCATGCTTAATATGTTTCATTAAGATCATTTTGGTGTTGGGGGTTGTCCACCCCCTCTTAGGCCTTGTTTGGCCTCATTTTGAGCCTTCTTTGTTAAGCCTTGGAACTTTTGTGTATTGGCCTTCTCACCACTGAAATCCAGGGGATTTTTAGTGGTGGTGAAGGGGTTTTGGGGTCTTGCATAGGGGAGGAACACCCCTCTCCCTTTGTGTCTCTTTAGCTTGTGTTTAAGGCTTATAAAGGTAGCATGCATGCCTAGCTTTGTTTGGCTTTATTTCAGAGGTTATTTGGTGTTTATTTAGCATGTTTTACCTCTGTCCCATGTTGGTTTTTTGACCCCTTTCATGCATAATACACTTGCCTTGTATTCCTCTATTTTGCTTAGAAATGCATATTGCCTTTGGACCATCATGCTTGCATGTTTTGGCTCAGCTTTGTGAAGCTTTAGGTCATGTTTTGCCATGCTTAAGGACTGTTTGGTACTGATTTGGTCATATTTTCCATGTTTGATATAGCCACCATGCATTTTGGCTTGAGAGCCTTGGGTGTGTGGGTCACTAGCATGTTTTACTTGGCTTATTCCCATAATTTGGCATCATTTGAGATCATATTTCAGTCCATGTAATGTGGTCTTACACTTGCATTTGGCTCTCTTTCAATGCTTTGAAGTGTTGTAGTTTTGTGCCTCAAGAGTTGGTCATTGTGTTTGCCACCATGTTTAGACATTTGGGATGCCATCTAAGTGGGGTTTGGGGCTTATTCTAACATGCCATAGCTCTTATTTTGTTGGTCTAATGTCCATGTTTGTCTTCTTTTAAGTGCACTTAAAAGTTGACTTTTATGCCTTAGTCTTAGGCCCATTGGTTTGCACGCTTGTTTTGCATGTTGGCACCATCATTTTAGTACCTTTGGCCACTGTTTTGGGGTGTGGCTGAGGTTCCTCCATCCTAGTGTAAGTCCATGCATTTGTGTCTTGTAGTATGATCATCACATTGCATGATTGTTGCATCCTTGTAGTTAATGCATTATTACATGATTATCATTTTGCCTAGTTGTCTATCTAGGTAGCATTGTAGCATTGCATGCTTAGCACATTGCATATTTGCATGTTTGGTTGGTGTTTACATTTGACATGCTTTGCTAGCTTGAGTCATTTTGCATACTCGAGCCATATTTCATATATGCATTACATTTTGCTTGGTTTGGGGTGTCAAACCAAGCACGAGGGATGAGGTGCGTTCGTACTTAAAGTGACATGATGCGCCTCGATCCTCGGTCGCCGACGCCCTTGATATGTACATGATAGGGCGTGAAGCTCTCATTTGTTTGTTGCATGTATTGACATTGATTTGCTAACTTGGCCTCTTAGGCCATCACGCATCGAAATGTGCAATTGATGACCCGAGGGTCGAGGGCCATGCTCCCTTGAGTCCATTGCATGATAAGGAGTGAGGCCATGCTCACATTTGCTTGAAAATTTCATGCCATACACTGGTTGCCCTCTGCTGCTGTCAACTGCAGGATTCTGCAGGAAACAATGGCCGGCCGGCCACCTACAGTGTCGACCGACCATCGGTGGCTGGCCAGTGGTACAACAGTTAGCCGATAAGCCCAACCCCATGGCCGGTGGTGCTTTGAATTGGCCGGTGATATTCTAGAGTGATCAGGAATCAGTTCAGAGGTGCCCAAGAATTTTCACAGTCCTCAGAGGAGCATGGCAGCGAGTTTCCGAACGGGGCGGGTCGAGCATGCATCATTCACGCATCCCGAGGCGGGACTGTGGCGACCTTCTTTCTGCATTCAATTTTTTTTATTAATTAGAAATTTTGTAATAATTAATTTAATATTATTTATTCAGACTGTAATATTTATTCGGACCCTCCGAGTGAGGGCAATTGTGTAATAAGTGTGCGTGAGTGTGTGTATGTCTCCCAACCCCACGTCTTTCTTCTCTTTTATTTACTATCTTTTGATGGTTAGTCTAGGGCATGTTTCAATTAGCATACAGTATGATAGCACGTTTGCATCCATTCATTCGTTTTGCATGCACCGGGCTCGGCGCATCATTCTAACTGCATTTGTATTCCAATTCCAAATTGAATATGTGTTAGTTGTAGCATTTCACATGTCATTGTAGATTAGTCGAGCCCATCTTAGTTGCATTTTGCATGTGTTGCATTAGCCATCTTAACATGAACTAGGATCATGCATATGATTACTAACTAGTTTCTGTTTTGGCTCGGAGTACTCGGTAAGTTCTCATGCTTTAGCATCCTTGCATGTGTGTGAGTGTTGCCGTGACAGCATACTTACCATGAGGCTAGCTGCTTATGTGATATAACTGCTTGAGTGCCTGTGGATGGAGGTTGAATTACCTAAATTGGAATAATGCACTAAAACTGTGAGTTTTAAGCCCACTAGATAGTGGCAAAACCATCTTTTCTAAAGCCCACTTGAGGGTGGCAAAATCTGCATTTTAGCCTACTTGCGAGTAACAAACCATTTTCAAAACAAACATGAAATGTTTTGTTCCAATTTAGGCGATTTGGTCTATACTTGTTTGCTGTACGCATAACATAGTAATTCTAGGCTAATAACCGGAATAAGAGCATATAATGTTTTCAAAACAAGATATCATGGTTAGTAGAGGCTGATCTTTGATCGGGCGAGCGGGGGTGCTCATAGCTGACCTTCCCCAATCGTACCTAAGTTCCCAAGCCGAGGCAACTTTGGTGATGACGGACACGTGGCCTTTGGCACCGAGTCAGGGTTTCCTAAATTTCCCCAAAATAAAATATTTTGGTGGCGACTTTGTATCTGGCAAAGCAGTCCAGTTTTGGCACTTCTTTTCTAAAAATCTGTTTTCTCAAAACGATTTGCCGGATTTGGACTCTTTGGTTCAGATTAAAAACTATGACAATTTGAGTCTGAACTGTAGCATGGGGCCCACGGGCGCGTCTACAGTTTCTGGCGACTCTGTTGGAGATAATTGAGAACTTGACTTGAACTCATGATATCTTGTTTTGACTGCACTTATGTGTTTTTTTGCATTGCATGTGCATTGGTGCGCCTAGGACACCGCGTTTGCCATCTGCCATTCTTGAACGGTTTGTCGGAGGCTTGTCTTGTCAAGGCATGACCATAAGGTTGACCGGTTATGGGCTCTGACAGTGTGGGAACACAAACCCCAGTTTTTACCGGGGCACCCTTTTTGACCATTCGACCTAGTTCATATTCGGAAACCATAGTGACCATTCCAAGCTAGGACAGGTTGCTTACCTGATTATAGGTTGTTTGAAACCGCTGCATGCGTAGTGAAACCCTAGCTCCTGACAAAATAGGACAGGGAAACCCTACCCCAACATAGGGGTGTTTTGGCTCTCTTTGCTTGCTATGTGCTTTTAGAGTGCGTCTCTACAGGGAATGCATGTATCAGTTTGCAAGTTTGAGTATCAGGCCTGTGGGCATCAGGATCAGTATTTGGGGAATCAGTTTTACCTGAGGGTATCAGTTTACAGGCAGAATTTTGGGGCAGAATTCAGTAGGAGGCATAGTCATCCTAGTATGCTCATATCTGTTTTGGTGAAATCGGGCTGAGATGCTGTCTGTTTTCTATTTTGCTAGGTAGTCTGGGAACCATAGCTTCAAAAGGCTTCGATATCCCCCGGGTACATTGGACTAGTGCTGATAGACTTTGTTAGGTCAGAAATTCAATTCAAGGGCAACCAGTGTTCTTTCGCTAAGGCAAGGCAGAGAAATGCCAGTTAGGGCTCACCGGTCCATCTGATCCGTCAGTTGCCAGTCACATCACCTTTGTTCAGACTCAGCAGACCATGATGGCACAGGGTTCGGAAGAATTTGTGGCCGTGATAGCAGCGTTAAATCAGGGAACTGCCATGCAGGCTGGTACCAGTATTGAAATGCAGCGTCCATCTGGGGCATCTGCCTCACATCCAGCTTTGGGACCCCAGCCAAACTTTGACCCACTTCCGCCAGTTGAAGATTTGCAGTGTCCGAATCCTCGAGAAAGGTTGACTCAAGCTCAGGTGCTCAGACCCTTGGTACAGCCTAATGAGAGGCTTTATTCCTTGATGTTAATGAGCTCAATCTGACTTCAATGAAGGTTGCGAACCTTAAAAAGTAATTCAAAAAGGCATAGGGCCTTAACTCCATTCCCGACATTGAGGATGGGCACACCGAGGCTGCCGTTCGGCTCCCAGACAGATTCAAAATGCCATATATTGATCGTTTCGACGGGTCTGGAGATCCAATGGTACATATCCGACTTTTCTTGGATGTCCTGAAGCCGATGGGTCTGACTAAGCCACAGAAACTCTCTCTGTATGGAAGAACCCTCTCGGGTGTAGTAACCACTTGGTACGCTAAGTTGGAAGATAAAGTGAAGCAAGACTAGGAAGAATTGGCTGAGGCCTTTGTCTATCAGTATTCCTACAATACCCAAGTTGAAATGACCATGCAAGAGCTTGAAATAACCCGCCAGAACCCAACAGAGCCTTTTGTGGAATTTGTTGCAAGATGGAGAGCAAAGGCAGCACAGATGACAGATCGACCTTCCGAGAGGGATCAAGTGTAGATGATGGTGCGAAACCTCGAGCATGATATGTTGCAAAAGTTGATAGTCGCTCCACTATTCACTTTCAAAAGTTTGCATGAACTGAGGGTTTAGGTTAAGAATGCGTTCAACAGCAGGATCATTCCCAGAACAAGTGAACCGACAAGGAGGGCGATTGCAGGAAGCACCAATCCTGGTAGTAGCACTATTCCCAAACCCACCGAAATCAATACAGTCGCCACAGCCGACCCTTTTGCCAATCCAAGCCTACAAACCGCCGGCCCAGCCTGAGCTCAAGGCAGAACTTTCACCCCCCTCTATATGAGCCTGACTAGCGCACTAAAAGTCTTGATGGAAAGAGGGCATCTCAAACCCCTTGATCCTCAACCTCTTCTTGACCCACTCCCAGCCAGACATAACCCCTCCAAGTACTGTGTGTACCATCAGCACGTGGTCATGGCACCGACCGTTGCTACCGCCTTCGTCATGAGGTCCAAAATCTCATTGACAACCGGACGATAGCTCCACCTTCAGTCCCCAATGACCAAGTACCTCATCCACATCTCAACCTAATCCATACACTGGCCGTCCCTTACGACCCCAACGCATACATCACCCCAGTCCATCTACCCAAGCCTGAGGTGCTTATCCCGGAAAGCATGGACTTGTGCATGATGGGTGCATCTGAACCCCAATCATCCCAAACCCATGAACCCATTACTTCTGAGCTGATGAGGATGATCGAAGATCTTCAGAGAACAGTGGCGGATCTGGCCTTTGGATTTTTAGCTCCGTCGTCAACCGCATCACACACCAGGGAGTTCATATCAAAGGGCTCCCTAACCTTGGGACGGGCTGCATTGGGAGAAGGCCAATCTCTTAGCAAAGTGGAGGCAAGTGGTAAGAACAAGGTAGGGACAGGCATTGGTCCCTTTGAACACCTTCAGTGGGATATTGAGGCTTTGAAAGCCGAAGGGTTGAACAAACAGCAAGTACTCGCAGTTGTTGCAAAAACTGTGGATGACACTTTCGCCACTCAGAATGAGAGCAGTTCAAATCAAGGGGCAAGTCGGGAGAAGGGTCGTTGCACCAGGAATGTCCCTTTCAGCTCTAATCCCGTGCTTGGAAGAGATCAGCAATCCCAGTTAGCGCCTACCAATCCCTTTGCTGGTGCATCCAGCAAAACTCTACAAACCTCAAAACACCCACCTCGAGGCCAGAGGGTGTTCGCACCACTATACATGTCCCTATTAGCGGCCTTGAGGGTCCTGATTAGAGAGGGGGATCTGAAACCCCTGGAGCCGCGACCACTGCCCGATAAACTTTCTCCCTCCCATGATCCGGCCAAGTACTGTGCCTTTCATCAGCAAGTCGGCCATGTCACTGATAGTTGTTTCCGTCTTTGCCACGAAATACAAGATTTGATTGACAATAAGGTCATCGTCGCACCAACTCAGCAAAGTCTATCGTCATTGGATCAGTGAACCTGGGGGATAATGTGGTGCGATCGGGGGATGAATCACCTGCGGACGGCGTTCAGTTTACTTCAGATGTGGCGTATGGCACGCACAGTTTTGAGCAATGTGCGAACACTAGTTTTTGTACTTTCTGACTTGGGTATTGGGTCAGTTTTGTTGTTTTGTATATGGTTAGTCTTTTTGTACTGAGTCGGTCAGGTCTGTCTTGTTTTATCGAGTCAGTCTTGTTGCGTTGGAGTTGGGTGATTCCGGGGGTGTTACCTCGGACATCACTACCTTGTTTTGTGTTTGTCTTTTTGCTTTCTTTTGAGTCTGTTTCTTCCATGGAGCCAGTTACACCAACAATTATGAATGAAACAGCAGTGGTTTTTCATGCTTTTGTGCTTGCTTCTACCTTATGCCAGTTGTGCCAGAAAGTCGAATGGAACGACAGTGCATTTCATCTGCTTTTCTGTGCTTTTAAGTCATTGCATTGACCTAAGTTTTTCAAAGCTATTTTTGAACATTGTGATGAAAACGAAGAGGAAGGAATTCCTCGGGATTTGCAAAAACTTGATCAATTGAGAGAAAGAAAGGCATGCTAAGCCCTTAATGATCGAGATCATGTTTGTTAATATGAGTACTGAGAAGGATCCTGACCTGATCCAGATTGGTTCTACACTGTCTTTCAGCGCGAGCGACTAGTTGCTTTCTTAAAAGATTTCAAAAAAATGTTTTGCGCGATCCTGCGAAGATCTGTGTGGAATCGCTCTTGAGATTGTGCAGCCTAGGATCGCTCTCAGCCTCGAGACTCGACCCCTCATTTTCAAACCTTGGACTTAAATTCAGAATGGTCAATGGTCAACCATCAAAGGAGGCCTGTGTGGCCATATTTGAAGCAGCCCTCGAACTAGGGGCAAGAAAAGTCAGATCAAGGAGATCAGATGTCGCCAAAAGAAGCTTGCAAAGCTAGATCAGAAGTATCCTTGGAACTAGGGGCAAAAATGCCAGATGTGCTCGAAGAGCCGAAGATGAATCATCTTGCAAATCAATTAAGACTGGCAAGAATGCCAAACCCTAGAAGAGAAGAAAGAAGAAAGTATTGCTGAAGAACAACTGAGTTCCTATCCACAATACTAGGGGCAAATCCAGCCCCCATGGGATGGACTCCTGCATTGTCAGCGAACAACAGTCACTCTTCTAGATTCAGACGGATTCGAGATCTCAGAACCATTTGCCATGGACCAAGCTACACTTTTACCCTTGAGAGGCTCGCTAGGCCGAAAACCCGAAAGGGTGACCTAGGCAAAAGTTAGAGCAAAAAAAAAAAAGAAAAGAACAAAAGAGAAAAATGCAAAAAAAATGAAGAAAATGCAAAAAATGAAAAAAAAAAAGACGAAAAAGATGAAAAAAAGAAGAAGAAAAAGATGAAAAAAAAGAAAAAAAGAAATGAAAAAGAATTGAAGAACATAGCTCGTAAGGTTGAAAACCCGCAAAGGGCGACCTTGGCAAAAGTTAGATCACAAAAGGAGAGGTTAAATACCCGAGTGTACCTTAACCCCGAACTACGTAAGGCTTGATTCCTATCTTTGGGATATGTAGGCAACTTCATTCCGAAGTCCAGCCGTAAAACACTTCAAAATCAACTGTGTCCATGTAATGGTTTTGATCATCTTTGCCTTCTCTGTATCCGAGAGTTCGGTTGTCATCGTCACTCTGAGGACAGATTACAATGCGCTGCGATGCTATCCAAACAAGGGGCAACTTTCTGTTGCCATACAGTGTGCCGTGGTGCCATTCAAACAAGGGGCAATTTTCCTTCGGATCTGAGGTTGTGCATCTCAAGAGTAGGTTCCGTGCTTGTTGAGCATTGGCCGTTTGCAAAAATAGTTTTTGAGAATTTTTACAGAGGTTGACTGATTTTCTCGAAAAGTATTCCATTTTTCAAAACTGGACCATTTCTTGGATCCAAAAAAGGAAAATTTTCAGTGCTCATAGCCAGACTTGCATGATTTTAAATCAGAAAATTGAACAAGCATGTTAATCTAACTCTCATATTGGTCAAAATTGTTTTAGTAGAAAGCCAAAACAAAAAATGGTCAAAATGATAAACTAGGGGCACAATTGAGTCAGGTGTTCTGTCTTTTCCCCATTGTTAACATGCTTGCCAAGAAAGGCACCATACCTGCCAGAAAAAGGCACCACTAAAGCTAACCGCAAAAGGGCAGAAAGCTCTCACATCCTCCAAGCAACGAGGTATTAAGCCATGTGCGAAGCACGAACCGGAATGGGACAAGATATCCCATTCCCTCATCTGGGCAAATCTGATCACGTCCAAACTCCCCAGAGCATCGTCAACCGATGTTAGTTGCAGATTTGCTACACACCCAATTGTAGCGCAGCCCCTCTGTAGAAGAAACTCACTGTTGTGAACAAGAAGAAGAATCTAGCGGAATGCTAGGGGCAAGACCCCGCAACTTTCTATTATCCACCAACCACCCAGGGGAGGGATAAAAAATGAGAGATTGAAGAATAGAGAGATGTGCGCTGAGAGAAAAAGTGAGAAAATGGTTTTTTTCAGTAAAACAAAGATTGAGTGCCAGAGTGATGTGAGAATCACAAATGAGAAAAGGGTGGGAAACACTAACCGGAGAAACTGGCTCCTCGCGAACTGAGAGGTCTCTTGTCTTTGTAACACATCTATGTATCGTGTCTTTTGTTTTGTTTACCTCAACTTTTCTTTTGAGTCTTTTTCGAGTGTTACTCGATGTGTTTAGGTCGTGTACCTTTTGTTGAGTCATAGTATGCTGTGTTCAGTTGTAGGCTCAATACCCGGTTGAGAACCCTTTTCTCATTTTCAAAAAAATCGTTTTGTGCTCAGAGTGTTGTGCCATTCTACACATTTATGCAAAACAAGATTATTTCTTTCATAAACCGCAAGGTTCAACCCAGGTCATGTGAGAACAGTAGAACAAGGACCTATCTGAAGCTATATAGATTCCGGACTGCAAAGCAAAAGAAAATAGGGAAAATTTGGAGCATCTTAGTCTGTTTCAACTTCGGCAAATTCCAAGACTGCACTCCAGGTGCACCTTCTTAGGCCTCACTATTTCTCTGGAGTATGAGTGTATCTCGACCCTAAGTGTAAGCCTACTTCAAGTCAGAATGGCAGTCCAAGCAGCACCCGAGGGTTTCACATGCAGATGTTATCTCTCGCCAATATAAACAGGGTGTCCCCTTTTGAGTTGAGCGTATTGCCAAGTCCTCCGAAACGTAAATCGGAGGCACCGGAGTACATGTTTGATGCCCTTCCATTGCATAGAATGTGCACTTTCATATACACTTCTGTTACATGCGTGCCGCGCATCGTTATGATTCATGCATAGAATATGCTTGCTTTCGATTCTGCATAGAATATGCTTTCAATATTGCATAGAATATGCTCCTGTTTCTTGCATAGAAAATGCTCATATCTTTTGCATAGAAAATGCACTCTTCCATACTTGCATAGAAAATGCACCTTATTTGCATAGAACATGCATTCACTCGCACTGTTTTGTGCATTTACACTTTGTATCTCACTAGCACTGTCTTGTGCATCTTGTGGTTGTATCTCACTCGCACTATTTTGTGCATTGCATATCAATCGCGCTGTTTAGCGTATCGCACTTTCTTGTGCATTTCAAATCACTCGCGCTGTTTAGCGTATCGCACTTTCTTGTGCATTTCAAATCACTCGCGCTGTTTAGCGTATCGCACTGTCTTGAGCATTTCAAAATCAATCGCGCTGTTTAGCGTATCGCACTTTCTTGTGCATTTCAAATCACTCACGCTGTTTAGCGTATCACACTGTCTTGTGCATTTCAAAATCAATCGCGCTGTTTAGCGTATCACACTGTCTTGTGCATTTCAAATCACTCGCGCTTTCTTGCGCATCGCACTATTTTGTGTAGTTTATCACTCGCGCTTTCTTGCGCATCGCACTGTTTTGTGCAGTTTATCACTCACGCTCTCTTGCGCATTGCACTATTTTGTGTAGTTTACACTCGCGCTCTCTTGCGCATCGCACTATCTTGTGCATTTTATTACATGCTCTCTCTCATCTTGCATAGAAAATGCTTGTAGCATTTGTCAGTGCATTGCGTCGCACTGTTTTGTGCACCTTACTTGCATTTTGCATGCATTCTATCACTTTTTCTTGCGCACCTAACCTGTACTTGTTAGTACGTAGCATCTCACTGTTTCGTGCATCTTCTTAGCATTGTTTTGTGCATTCACTCTTCACTTGCACTTTCTTGTGCACTCTCCGGTCTAGGAGACCTTAAATCCTCTAAAGGTGCAATTCCTTTGGTGTTTGTCGTGCCCGAATGACTTTCGGTGGTCTGGTATAGCCACCTGCCTGTGTTTGCAGCGAGTTCCTAGGAGACCAACTGAGACGGTGGAAACTAGAGTTCTAATGGCTCATGCCTAGAACACAAAGGTTCGGGATTTTCGAGAGTAAAGTCTGGTTTAAATACCCAGGGGTATATCCTCGGCTTGAAATCTATGTGGCAGCCCTATAGATTGAGATAGCATCTGTATGCACCTTAATTTTGGATACTGAACCAACCTAGTCTGTCACCCTGTTGGAGAATAGGGAAAGCTGCGGCCACAGCCAGGGAGAAAAGTAGTACCTGCAGTTTAACCAACAAGAAGCGGAAGGTCCTCAGCAGCATGAGGTAGGTCATTGCCAATTGCCCCTGTAAGGTACCTTCACTTTCTAGCTATTACATTGCATTTTTGCATTGCATTGCATTGCATGGCATAAATCCCCAATTTTCAAACCGGTTTCGCGTAGCGTATAAGTCCAATTATCAAAGTCTTCCTGCATATCATTTGCATCCTGCCCCTTGAACTACGCTGGTTTGATTCCTTGCAAAGGGATACGTAGGCAGCCTGTGGGTTCAACCAATTGCATTTGTATTTTGTTTGTTTGTCCAAGTCTTCGGCCTCGTCAAAAATGGGTCATCTCTGGGCATTGACATTCACTCACATCACTTCTTGACTTTCGAGTTCTGTCAAAGAGGGGCAACTGTAGACACCCTATTTTTGACCGCCCTCAAGACTTGGGCGTTATTGATGGTTTACTTGGTGGAGAAAGGTGTGCAGGGCAAAGGTTCAGTTTCTTCAGCAAGGAGAGAGACAAATCTCAACTTCATACCCCATTTTGGACCAAAGTTATTTTGGATAGTTTTTAGACCTTGGAACCTTCTCTTTCAAAACATTTTTTGAAATAAATTTTCTACAATGTTCCGAGGCTCACATTTTGTCAAATGATGTGTTTTTCGATAAACCGAGCAAGGACAAAGTGGAAATGAATGAAAGAGAGATGAAATCTTTGAAAAATCTTTCAAAACACCTTGTTAAGGGGTTTAGAGTTGAAGAAAAGAAGAGAAGAGAGAAGAAATCTAGCTGGGGAAGAAGTTGGGCATAGATCGCTAAGAGAGAGTCGAGTGGTCCTCGCTAAATCAGGCTTATCTGTCTATGCACTTGGAGTTAAGCTATGAGGCCACTACCGTTGGAAATAAGACTTCCGGGGCTTCGTTTTGCACTCAAGAATCTCCTAAATCCGAGTCCGTATGGGGGAGATATGATTGGTTGAAGTTGGGCATCATCCCGGTTGGACCGAAACTGAGTAACCTTTACCAAAACAAGCATAACTTTTTGCACAGTTGTAATTTTGATTCAAGGCTGGTACCATTGGAAAGCTTCCTTCCGGGGCTTCAATTTGGACACAATAATGACCCGAAAAGGAGTTCACATGAAGGAGTTATGCCCGTTTGAAGTTGGACCTGCAGAGCAGATTTTTCCTGCCGACCGACTAGAACAGATGGCCGACCGACCAAATAGATGGCTGACTGACCAGAGCATATGACCGACCGACCAGTTAAAGTAGCCGGCCGACCAATTTTTCTAGCCGACGACCTTCCGGAGTGTTCTACAGATTGAATGGATGCCAGCTGTGCCAACTGGAGGGCACAGACTAGATCCTCCATACATGTGTATGGAGGCTCTTTGCTCTTGGTTTGAAGCTTCTAAGAGAAGCTTTATTCTCTTGGCTCTATAAAGGAAGGCTCCCTTCTCCATATACCAGGTTCAGAACTTAGTTAGGGCATATACACATATATCCCTCTTTGTCCTTCTATATTTCCTCCATTTTAGCTTCAAAGTGTGAGGTTCTTGGCTCCATTACCCCACACCTCATAACCTAACCTCTCCATCATCCATCCAACCATCTTGGAGCTCGTTTTCAGAGGCTAAGGGACTGGTTTTTGGGACCAAAGGCTGCTGGAGTTCTTGGCTACAAGGGTAACACACTTATCTCCCTTTTTAAGGCTTAGCTTGCTTCATAGCTTAGCCATACTTCCAAGCATTTTAGAGCTTTGTCATAAACTGGAAAAGGTCTTATTTTGAGTTCCTCTTGAATTTTGTTTAAGGACATTTTTCTGTTAGAGGTCATTTACACCCTTGTATGCTTCATCCCCCTTTTAAGGCTTTATTTTGATCCAAATCTTAGCCATACTTTCAAGCCGATTTAAGCTTAGCTATAAACTGAAAAAAGTTTCATATTTTCATGCTTAATATGTTTCATTAAGATCATTTTGGTGTTGGGGGTTGTCCACCCCCTCTTAGGCCTTGTTTGGCCTCATTTTGAGCCTTCTTTGTTAAGCCTTGGAACTTTTGTGTATTGGCCTTCTCACCACTGAAATCCAGGGGATTTTTAGTGGTGGTGAAGGGGTTTTGAGGTCTTTCATAGGGGAGGGACACCCCTCTCCCTTTGTGTCTCTTTAGCTTGTGTTTAAGGCTTATAAAGGTAGCATGCATGCCTAGCTTTGTTTGGCTTTATTTCAGAGGTTATTTGGTGTTTATTTAGCATGTTTTACCTCTGTCCCATGTTGGTTTTTTGACCCCTTTAATGCATAATACACTTGCCTTGTATTCCTCTATTTTGCTTAGAAATGCATATTGCCTTTGGACCATCATGCTTGCATGTTTTGGCTCAGCTTTGTGAAACTTTAGGTCATGTTTTGCCATGCTTAAGGACTGTTTGGTACTGATTTGGTCATATTTGCCATGTTTGATATAGCCACCATGCATTTTGGCTTAAGAGCCTTGGGTGTGTGGGTCACTAGCATGTTTTACTTGGCTTATTCCCATAATTTGGCATCATTTGAGATCATATTTCAGTCCATGTAATGTGGTCTTACACTTGCATTTGGCTCTCTTTCAATGCTTTGAAGTGTTGTAGTTTTGTGCCTCAAGAGTTGGTCATTGTGTTTGCCACCATGTTTAGACATTTGGGATGCCATCTAAGTGGGTTTTGGGGCTCATTCTAACATGCCATAGCTCTTATTTTGTTGGTCTAATGTCCATGTTTGTCTTTTTTTAAGTGCATTTAAAAGTTGGCTTTTATGCCTTAGTCTTAGGCCCATTGGTTTGCACGCTTGTCTTGCATGTTGGCACCATCATTTTAGTACCTTTGGCCATTGTTTTGGGGTGTGGCTGAGGTTCCTCCATCCTAGTGTAAGTCCATGCATTTGTGTCTTGTAGTATGATTATCAAATTGCATGATTGTTGCATCCTTGTAGTTAATACATTATTACATGATTATCATTTTGCCTAGTTGTCTATCTACGTAGCATTGTAGCATTGCATGCTTAGCACATTGCATATTTGCATGTTTGGTTGGTGTTTACATTTGACATGCTTTGCTAGCATGAGTCATTTTGCATACTCGAGCCATATTGTATACATGCATTACATTTTGCTTGGTTTGGGGTGTCAAACCAAGCACGAGGGATGAGGTGCGTTCGTACTCAAAGTGACGTGATGCGCCTCGATCCTCGGTCGCCGACGCCCTTGATCCCTACATGGTAGGGCGTGAAGCTTTCATTTGTTTGTTGCATGTATTGACATTGATTTGCTAACTTGGCCTCTTAGGCCATCACGCATCGAAATGTGCAATTGATGACCCGAGGGTCGAGGGCCATGCTCCCTTGAGTCCATTGCATGATAAGGAGTGAGGCCATGCTCACATTTGCTTGAAAATTTCATGCCATACACTGCTTGCCCTCTGCTGCTGTCAACTGCAGGATTCTGCAGGAAGCAATGGCCGGCCGGCCACCTACAGTGCCGACCGACCATCGGTGGCTTGCCGGTGGTACAACAGTTAGCTGATAAGCCCATCCCCATGGCCGGTGGTGCTTTGAATTGGCCGGTGATATTCTAGAGTGATCAGGAATCAGTTCAGAGGTGCCCCAAGAATTTTCACAGTCCTCAGAGGAGCAGGGAAGTGTTAACAGCGGCGACAATGCTGTGGCAGCGAGTTTCCGAACGAGGCGGGTCGAGCATGCATCATTCATGCATCCCGAGGCGGGGCTGTGGCCACCTTCTTTCTGCATTTAATTTTTTTTTATTAATTAGAAATTCTGTAATAATTAATTTAATATTATTTATTCGGACTGTAATATTTATTCGGACCCTCCGAGTGAGGGTAATTGTGTAATAAGTGTGCGTGAGTGTGTGTATGTCTCCCAACCCCACGTATTTCTTCTCTTTTATTTACTAGCTTTCGATGGTTAGTCTAGGGCATGTTTCAATTAACATATAGTATGATAGCACGTTTGCATCCATTCATTCATTTTGCATGCACCGGGCTCGGCGCATCATTCTAACTGCATTTGTATTCCAATTCCAAATTGAATATGTGTTAGTTGTAGCATTTCACATGTCATTGTAGATTAGCCGAGCCCATCTTAGTTGCATTTTTCATGTGTTGCATTAGCCATCTTAACATGAACTAGGATCACGCATATGATTACTAACTAGTTTCTGTTTTGGCTCGGAGTACTCGGTAAGTTCTCATGCTTTAGCATCCTTGCAAGTGTGTGAGTGTTGCTATGACAGCATACTTACCATGAGGCTAGCTGCTTATGTGATATAACTGCTTGAGTGCCTGTGGATGGAGGTTGAATTACCTAAATTGGAATAATGCACTAAAATTGTGAGTTTTAAGCCCACTAGATAGTGGCAAAACCATCTTTTCTAAAGCCCACTTAAGGGTGGCAAAATCTGCATTTTAGCCTACTTGCGAGTAGCAAACCATTTTCAAAACAAACATGAAATGTTTTGTTCCAATTTAGGCGATTTGGTCTATACTTGTTTGCTGTGCGCATAACATAGTAATTCTAGGCTAATAACCGGAATAAGAGCATATAATGTTTTCAAAACAAGATATCGTGGTTAGTAGAGGCCGATCTTTGATCGGGCGAGCGGGGGTGCTCATAGCTGACCTTCCCCAATCGTACCTAAGTTCCCGAGCCTAGGCAACTTTGGTGATGACGGACACGTGGCCTTTGGCACCGAGTCAGGGTTTCCTAAATTCCCCCAAAATAAAATATTTAGGTAGCGACTCTGTATCTGGCAAAGCAGTCCATGTTTGGTACTTCTTTTCTAAAAATCTGTTTTCTAAAAACGATTTGCCGGATTTTGACTCTTTGATTCAGATTAAGAACCGTGACAATTCGAGTCCGAACTGTAGCATGGGGCCCATAGGCGCGTCTACAATCACCTTTCACATAACTTACCCACAAAAAGGCAAAATAAGTTAAAAAATCAATTTTTTACCAACTTCTCAAGTATCGCCGTCCTCTATTGGTGTTGTTAGATCCTGATTTGTCGAACTCAATTTTGTTTTGGTAGTGAGATTTTGATCTTATAAGTGCAAAATAGACGTAAAATACTAAAAAAATAAAAATGAAAGAGGATTGACTCGGAAGATTTAAAAACTTAAAAGAACCTTAAGAAGCACTTTTACCTAGTATTCCAACTCATATAGAGTTATACTCAAGAATGTATTTGTTAAATGTCTCAAAAAATTTTAAGACCTAGTTGAAAAGATTTAAGAGTAAACATTTTAATAAAAAGAAAGTTAAAAAAATAAAAAAATTACCAAATAGAAAATAATTCCAAAACAATATGAAAAATTCTCTACACACCGTATGCAATTCTATTATAAAACTATATAAGTTTTCACAAATTTTCATAAGAAAAATGACTCGGACCCCTACAATGGGGCACCCTTACGACCCCTCCTCTCTCTCTGATTGGCCAGTTTTTTTTTTTTCTTCTTCTCCTCCAATCACCAGCCCCTACGTGTGTGTGGGGGTGGTGGGAGTGGTGATTGGAGGGGTCTCAATCACTTTCCTTTACATAAATGATCTGATAAAAATATGTAAGTTGAATATAAATTTATATAAGTCTTAAGTTTTTACGAATTGACGCGAATTTGTATTTAATTTATCTATTTTTGTGATATCATTACATAATTTTATAGTAGGGTTGTATATGTTGTGTATTACACACCCAAATATTTCCAAGAGAGTATATATAAAATGTTGATCAAAGTCCACAAGTAGATTTGTGTATAAAAAATGATGTTAAAGATCTACATATTTATACTTATAAATTTACACATAAAATGAAGTGTGTAACAAATTAAAAAGTAATGCATAACTTAGGCCAAGTTTGGCTACTCAAAATAAGTACACACTTTTTATCTTTTTTCCATCACATCACCTCTCTACTTTTCTGCACATCTTTTCATAAAAAGACAAAAAATACACTTATTTAGGTCATCCCAAACAACCCCTTATTGTATTATTATAAGTAAAATTATGAGTACTTTTTTAAAATTTCAAATATTTTTTTAAAAAATAAAATCCATGTCCTTACATGACTAAAAGTGACTTTGGAGAATATCAAAAAAAGGTAAAAGCAAAATCTAAATTAGACCAACTCCAACTCCAACTCCAACATGACTTTTGTGTGTTATTCATTGTTGACAAGAGGTGGACAGGACAGACCACGCGTGCCAGACACACTCCGTCTGTTCTTTCTTCATTCTGCCCACATTTTTTATAGTTAGAAAAAAATGATGTCAAATGCTCAAGTATCCAAGTCCCCGCAATTTTCAGCCAGCCTCTTCTTGGGTGTTTTTTTTTATTTATTTCTGATTACTTGTTTGGGTAAATTTACGTATATTTTGATTAATTTTAAAATTTCCGTAAAGTGTCTCTTTTATATAGATCAAATAATATCAGACACAATTTATAAGCGTGGTCTCAAAGAATTAATAGTACCTAATGAGAGTTGTAAATCAGAGATACAAAAACATGCAGCGGAATAAAATGTTTAGATCATACCTCGTTTGATCTAAAATCTCGTGGATAAATCACGTGCTTCCAGAATCTAATCCATCAATCCTAGCAGTGGGGTGATATTACAATGGTGAATATCACCCACACAAACCACAGTGCAAATGACTTGATCGTTGTTTCTTGAGAGAGAGTCAGTATTTGGGTAGAAAACAAAACCTACGTTGTTTCTATCTTGGTTACCCATAACCATATATCAGATATATATTATATTATTATTATTTATCCATATCAGTTAAAACTGATAATATCTATATCCTGAGTGGTTATCCTAAATAGGTTTGAATTTAATTCAAAACCTATTTGGATAAGATCCAAATTATGTTCAAATGGTCATGCCACATGGGCGCCCATTACTAACATGATGATTCGCTGTGAAGCTGAGTGTAAGGATTTTCAGCTCCAGTTCCATATCATTTCCAGTACACACTTCTCTGCAGTCCACCAAACACAACATACAAGCAGACTAAGAAAAGAGAAAGAGAAAGAGAAAGAGAGGCAAAACCAGATTAGGGTTTGTAGTGACTCTGAAACTCCGAGCTCAGAACTGTTGAGTAACATCCAGTGCTGCTGATCCTCTTCAGGAGGCTCCAGTTCTACTTCGTAGTTTGTTTATACTGCAAAAATCGAATGACGATCCTCTCTGTCATCTCTCGCTTTTAACTCCCTATTTGCTCGGACTCACTTTTGAGGTGTAATTTTGATGTTCTCAATCGTTTATATTTTAATATTTGTTAAAATATATTATATTTATAAATAATTAAATTAATTAGATATTAAAAAGTATATGTTTGAAAAATTATTTATTAAATTTTTCAAAAAATCAAACCTTTAAAAGATGAAATCGTTCATATTTTAATATTTATTGCTAATATTAAAATTTTTAATATTTGTTGAGTGTATTATACTTGTAAAAAATAAAACTGTTTATATGTACCTATTAGTATACTAATTAGTGTATCAATTGATGATGTGATATAATTTAAGATTTTTTTAATATTTGTAATTTGTATAATGAGTGCGATCAATAATAATGTCATAACTAATGTTAGTACACTAATTAATGTATGTAACACTACTGCTCGTTCTTTAATATATATTTTTTTATTTTTTACTTGTTTCCTATGAACACTTATTAACAAGATTTTTAGTCAAAAAATCACTAAAAATGATCACATTATTATCTTCATTTTTCTGTACATCTTTCTATATATAAAAAATAAAATAGTCAATTATTATTTATATAATGAATTGATTACAAATGAACTTTTAATGTATCGAACACAAACAAGTCAATGTTGAGTGATTTGATTTTTTATATTTCATATAAATTTATGAGACTAAGTTATAGATTGTTTAAACTGTTGTTAGGGAAAATCGATGATTCCCCACAAGTAAATCAATCAATGGGAATAAAATTAATGCGGAAAAATTAAATCAAAGGCAACACAAGAATTTTTACGTGGTTCCCTCAATGTGAGGTACGTCCACGGGATCGAAATCCGATTCCACTATCAACCAAATAATTCCAAACGATTACAAACGAGACACTAATGGTCTCACAAAAATCACCTTTAGGTGAATTCCAAATAATCACAAATAAACAAAGAGGAAAGACCTCACCAAATAGAAGAACCAAAATCTTCTGAAC
Source organism: Camellia sinensis (assembly GCF_004153795.1). Taxonomy (NCBI): domain Eukaryota; kingdom Viridiplantae; phylum Streptophyta; class Magnoliopsida; order Ericales; family Theaceae; genus Camellia; species Camellia sinensis. The sequence continues at coordinate 1,537,866 of NW_021025707.1, read as the reverse complement.
CAAAGTTGAAGAAGACCCAAAATAACGAACCAAACATCAACCACACAAAGAAAACCAAAGCTTGAACAAATCAAGCACTCTTGATTTGTCTTTCCCAATTGTCAAATTCCCAGGCACTATTACCGAAGCAATATGTTTCATGTAGCAGCCGCCGTTCACTTTTTGTGTGTTGAACAAAAAACCAATTCTTCCAATATTATGAATTTAGGGTTTTGTAACTAAACCCTAGTTGTATCCAAATTGGATTGGGTTTCTTCAAATATAATATATAAAAATATATTATACTAAACTAAGCCAAATTAAACCTCTTTTAATAAACCAATTGGGTCCCACACACACCAATAAGGAGGTATATCCCAACAATTCTCCCCCTACCGACTTAGGTGGAGACATCAACCATACCCGCCAAAGTTCGACACTTTAAATGTTTGTCCCTCGACAAAGTCTTCGTCAACATATCTGAAATATTATCATCTGTGTGAACCTTTTCGAGTTGTAATAATTTCGAGTCTAACACATCACGAATCCAATGGTATCTCACATCAATGTGTTTCGATATCGAATGAAAAATGAAATTTTTACTAAAATGAATAACACTTTGACTATTACAATAAAGCACATACCTTTCTTGCTTCAAACCCAACTCTTGCAAAAATATCTTCCACCACTAAAATCTGGGCAACAAGAGTTGGGACAAAAGCTCAACCAACCTGTTTGAAACACGCCCAAGACAATTCTAAACTCAAATGCAAAGAGTTAAAGGACGAAAATGAAATACAGACAACAACAACTATCAACGGAACCGA
>NW_021025707.1:1453530-1514362 GCF_004153795.1 Camellia sinensis | reverse complement strand
CGGCCAATGGTATAATTCACCAATGGCCGGTAGCCTCAAAACATGGCCGGTGGCCTCAAACCAAGGCTGGTGGGTGTCAGGGGTAGCTACCAGGCTACCCTCTTCCCTCAGAAGCAAAAACACAAGTGTTTGGTGCAAAACCGAACACAAAACAAACAAGGATGATCACCGAGTGTTCAAGCGGTGACGTCCAAGTCTTGAGGACGGTCAAAAATAGGGTGTCTACAAAGGGTATTAGTTTGCAGGACGACTTTTGGGTAGAATTTGGTAGAGAGCACGGTCATTCAGCCACGCTCATATCTGTTTTGGCAAAAATGGGCTGAACAACAACATGCAAAGGGGTGGGCTTAAACTAACATGGGTAGCTTGCAAGCTTGCCAAAATCAGTGGCCAATACTATGGAAGTGAGGTCCAACACACACACACGCATGCATGCAAATATGGTCCAACACTTAAGCATATGAAGACAACTTGTAAGCACAAAAACATGGACTAATGACATGCAACATAAGCTCTGAAAATCATGTTAAAATGGTGCCAAACCAAGCCAACAAGACAAGCATAAGCATGCAATTAGAGGTCCAAAACTCAAGGCAAGCTAAGGAGGTATTGAACTACCCTTAGCAAAACCAAACATGGCATGAATTAAATGACCAAAAACAGAGTTTTAGCATATTAAAACAAAGCCAACAACACATCTAGGTGGCATCTAAATGGCTCAAATCCAAAAGCATGCATAGTTGCCAAAACATGGAGCGTACAACACAAGTTTTCAAGGCATCAAAGAGGCATCAAAGGCAAGCATACAAGCATGTCATGGGGACTGAAATGATGCCATAAGTGGTGCCAAACCACTAAAATAAATCAAACAATGCGTACTCAACACTTCACATACTTAAAGCCTACAAGCTAACAATGTAAAGGAGCTATACAATACATGTTATGGTTGACCAAAACAACCAAAAATAGACCTTAAACATGGCAAAACAAGTACAAAAGCTTCACAAAGCTAGGCCAAAAGCATACTTGAACAAGGGTTAAAACCTAGATGCATGTTAAGGCTACAATATGGCATTACAAGACATGTATGCTAAACAAGCAAGGTGTGTCCAAACCAACTAAAAATATAGTCATATTATGACATAATAAGCATGAAAATTAGCTAAGGCATGGCCAACACACACTTAGACTAGATGCTCCCTCAAGAGGCAAAAAGAGGCCCTTTTCAAGGACAACAAGGAGAGGGGGTGGCCCTCTCCTTCCTAGGACCTCAAGGCACCATCCTCATCACTGAAATCCCTCAAGATTTCAGTGGTGAGGAGGCCCAAACACAATGGTCTCGGAGCTCAACCAAAATGGCACAAAATGGAGCCTTTCAAGGCTTGAGAGGGGTCAAACCACCCCAAAGCTTAAAGTAACCTTAACCAACTATTTAGAGCACTAAAAATCAGAACTTTTATATGTTATACACAAAGCTCAAAAATAGATGCAAGGTAGGCAAAAATGCAATGCAAAAATGGGGAATAAAGGGACAAGTTTCTTACCCTTGTAGACCCTCTTCACCAATGGTGAACCAGCTGGTTCTTCAAGCTCAAACCAGCTCCACAACTCCAAAAACAACCCTCAAGGGCCTCAGCTCCAAGAAAAGGTGTGATGGTGGGTGTTTGTGTGCAAAACTAAGACTAAACACACACTAAACACAAGAGAGAGAGAGATATAGAGATAGAGGATATATGTAAACCATAACCCTAAAGCTCAAGCTCTAAAAATGTTGTCTAAATTGTCTAACCCCTGAACAAGAGAGAAGAAGTTCTCTTTTGTAGACAATTGGTCTTGTAAAGCTTCCAAAGGAAGCTAACAAGAGGGCAATCCCTCCATACACGTGTATGAAGGGGGTGACATTGTATGCCAGTTGCACAAAAATATCTGCAAAAGCAGATGCACAGTAGTCGGCCGGCCAAAAATGCAATTGACCAAAAAAAGATAGCCAGCCGGCCATCTATAGTGCCGGCCGGCCAAGCATTTGGCCGGTGGCAACAAAACACAGCCAGTGGCCTCAAGCCATGGCCGGTGGAGTGTGGGGATGGTTCACAAGCCATTCCCTGCCCCTCCAAGGCAAAACACAAGTGTTTGGTGCAAAACCAGACACAAAACAGTCGAGTCGAGAGATCCTGAGGCAAGGCGCGTAGCCGAGACCTCCGGGAACTCAAAACGAACACAAACATGGATGATCACCGAGTGTTCAAGCGGTAACGTCCAAGTCTTGAGGACGGTCAAAAATGGGGTGTCTACACAAGGCTGAGTCCAAAGTACTCAGCAAGATTAAACCCACCAAGCCTCAACAAAGACTGCGCCCAAAGCGCTTAGCCAGACTGAATCCTTCAAGCCTCAACAAAGACTAAGCCCAAAGTGCTCAGCCAGACTGAGTCCTTCAAGCCTCAGCAAGACTGAGCCCAAAGTGTTCAACCAAACTGAGCTCAGAGCCTCAATCACATCAAGTCTATTATGCCTTCCAGTTGATACATGAGGGATATAAGATAATCATCACATGTTTACTCAAGCAATTTTCCCATTCACAAATCAAATTTTTATATACGCACATATTGTATTATAAACATTGCTTTGAAAAGCTTAAGTTTTGATTGCTGGAGTGCCCACCCTTAAAGCTTGCTTACACAGTCCCCAAAAATCTATCTTTATCCTTCCTTTCAGATCAAAACAGAAGGCAAACCACCAACAGTTTATTACTCTAACCAACTAGACTAACAATTTTTGTCTTTTAAACACAAATGTTCTTACAAAATCTGTCATCTTTATAAAAACACATTACAAACACAACAAAGTATGCACCACTATTGACAGCAAGCCTAGGTCTTCACTCTTCTCCGCCTCCACCTCCGTCCTCACTAGACGCTAGATTCTCCTCATCAATACCCTCGTCCAGGGGGGGTCTGAGCAATATCTCCCTCTCTTGGCTTTAGGAGTCTGACATCAATGTCCGGAAAGAGCTCCGCTGCCCTCCATTGACAACTCACCCACCCGTTATCCCAGTACATACTCAATTTATGCTTGTACGCATCTGACTATTGGAAACTTTGCATTATTTCCCCTTTGGTCTGTCCCTCCACCAGTTTGGCAGCTGCCACACTCGAAGGTCCTGTCCCACCCTCCATTTTTCTGGCTAAACCCCTCGTCACTGCTGCGTCCACTGCCATTTGGAACTCAGGTGATAGCTTGAACTCTTCTACCGCGGTAATGCACAGATCTGGGTAAGCAGCTCTCTTAGACGCCATCATCCTGGTTAGCTCTATATTTTTGCCCTTTTCCTCTGCTAAGGCCTTCGCCAACTCTGCCACCCGTGCCTCCATCTTTTCCTTTTCCCTCAAAGACGATTCACGTAGCTTTTCCTTGTTTACTAGGGCCTCTTCCAACCTCTCATTTGTAGTCTCATACGTCGTTTGGATTTCTTGGACTCGTCTCTTCTCCGCAAACAATTCCGCTAACTTCTTGCACAGTTGCCCCATTGCATCCGCCAACTGCACATTGGTCTCCTCCTTTTCACCCTTAGTGCGCTCGGCCACGAAGCCCTGTACCACTACCAATACCTCCATTTTCTTAGCCTTTTGTGCATACTTCAACCCTTGGTAACACACACTTCATGCCGTTAAGCGTCAACGTGAACGCTCCGTGTTCGCTTTCCCCAGCTTTGCTTGGGCTTTCTCCAATTACGCTTTCAATGGGGCCATCTCCATCTTCGCCCCCACACTTTTCCCTGCTATTGCTAGAGACAGCAATTCCATTTGGGTCGAACAGAATGCCCTCATCAAGTCAGCATCGCCAAATTTGGAAACATCCCTAACTGTTGCATCATTTATCGCTCCCAACAAGCGCTCTGCTGCCACCCGCGCATTACTTAGCACATTGGCAGACTCTTCCCCAGTTAGCGAGAGACCAACTATTACTTCTAGATGGCGCGCAACCGTCCCCCTGGCGCCCACCGCTATGCCTGTTGTGTTGGGGCAGGCCTCGCCTCACCCGCCTTTCTCTCCCCCAAGCCCTCATTTTCCCTTCTTTCCTCTAACACTCTCCCATCGCCATTCTGCTCCTCCACCTGCCATTCCTTCGTCTCCCCCAACTCTATCATCTCTGCGATTGGGGACTCGCCCCCTTCCTCAACAACCATCATTGGCTTAGGTCCCACTTGTACTTCGTCACTCGCCTCAACAATCATCCCTGGCCTGAATCCCACCTGTACTTTTGTCGCTTGCCTCAACAACCATCCCTGGCCTGGGCCCCACCTACACTTGGTCGCTCGTCACTGCCCCCTTTGTTTTCTTCTGAGTGGTCCCTCTCTCCTTTCCTTCAGTCACCCATTTCTTTTTCTTCCCCAAAACCTTTCCACCTCCGCCTTACTCCTCTCCTTCAAAGGGTCCACCAATGCTTTCAGTGGCAAAAACGTGCTCAAGTCCTTCTCTGCCAGTGGTTTAGGCCTTGGACGAGCCTCTAGTCTCACGCTCACCTTTGGCACCACCCCCCATTCCATTTCCTTATATTTTTCTACCGCTTCCATGATACGCTTATCTTCAACCTCTTGGGCCTTCCTCCTAGCCTCTACTTCCTCGACTGAAGGGTCACCCTGAACAGGTTCAGGCCCTAAACCCACATCGAATAATGCAGACGGTTTCACTAAGTCGTCCCACTTCTGCCCCTTTTTATCCTTCCATGCCCTCACTTGTTTTATCCTGCCCTTCACCACCGCGTCTAATTTCGGTTTGAACGACTTCGTGGGGACTTTCCATGTCATTCGCACCCCTTTTTCATAATTTTATGACACAGAAAACCATTTCGATCGCCATCTCTTCACGGACGAAGGCAATCTGGCGACCAACCCCCTCCCAGCCACTGCTTGCAATGTCACCCAGGTCTCCTGTTGGCCTGAGGCTTTGTAACACGAAAAAACCTCCTCCAGTGTCATCACTTTCCCGTCGGTTGCCTGTGGCCAGGAAATCGCACACGCCAACAAGATTTTCCATGCATTCAACATCAACTGACCAGGCGCCATCTCTAGCGGATTCAGCACCTCCACTACGATTTGGGGAATGGGCAGTCTCAAACCCCCTCGGAGCGCCTCTTTATAGAGCATGAACTCCATGGGCCTCATGTCCGATGCCCTCTCTTTTGCTAACGGCAACCTCAACTCCGCCTCCGCCGAAATCTGGTACTTCACTCACAACTCTTTCAGGTCTTCCAATGTCAATGTTGATTTATCTACTTTGGTGTGCCAGTGGTCGGGGGCCATTTGACTCACAAGTTGGGCGGCCAATATCACCGTTGTTGACGTGGGTCATAGTGGTCTCTTCCCTCATTTTTCTCCCAATCTCCCCACCCTGTATTCCTCCACCAGGGCAATACCATCATCATCCCCTAACGCGTCTAGCATCAGTACAAGGGCCCTCTCTTCCGCCATTTCACTCACGTTCCTGTAAATCGCTTCGGTCACAGGGGCAAGAAAAATTGCAACATGCAACAATAGTGAATCACACGACACGAACAAGCTTAACTCTGGGATCCGTTGGTTTCTCGCAATTAGATAATTAAATCGTACAAGTCCAAAAGCCCAAGGCTTGCCTATGTTCCACGGGTCGTAATTGAACTTTGCCAGTTTCAAAAACAAAAGCCAAGATAACATCCCTATATTTTGAAATCCCCCGCTATAAACGACCTTTACACTTTCCCAAAAAAAAAACCACATTTTCATCAACGGTTCTGATCCCCTCATACGCGCACACGCGCCACGCTGCCACTATTACCTATCTTTTCTTTTCTTGTCTTTTCCCTTTCACATCATCACTCACATTTTTTGTCTTCAAGCCCTGTGCCCATTAATCCCTCCTGACGGTCCTCCTTCATGCTCGGCTACCTTCACGGTCGGCCAGCCTAACCTCTCTCCCCCACGCTCGACCACCTTCGCGGTTGGCCAACCTAATGGCTCTCCTTCACGCTCGGCCACTTTCGCGATCGGCCAGCCTGACGGTCCTCATTTACGCTCGGCCACCTTCGCGGTCGGCCAAGCCTGACGGTCCTTCTTCACGCGCGGCCACCTTCATGTGTCTGTTGATCATTTATCATGCTCGATCACCTTCGCGATCGGCTATCTCCGCTTTTCTTATTTCTTTCGTTGGACTAAAGCTACACTTGGGAATAAGAGACTACTGATACTGATGGACACCCAAGAAGGCTCAGCCCACGGACACCCAAGAAGGCCCAATCCATGGCTCAGAGCCCAACTCACGGACTAGGTACCAATGCTGGGCCAAGGCCAGTGGCATTCAAACACTTGTCAGGTAGGGAATTAGCCACATACGCAAACAAAGATCCTGCAAAATTATTGTACCCATACATCAGCCATTTAATGAGGCCACTATGGCATTAAATGCGGTACAGACCTCTCACGCCGGAAGAGGCAGAATCACCATAAACGACGTTAACTAGCCTATAGACTTTCGGCCAACAAGATAGCTTGGAATGGACAAGGAAATGATGAGCAAAAGGATAAAAGGAAACTTTCAAGATACGTTAGAGGTTATGCTTTACCTTCTTACTCCTCTCTCTCTCTCTCTCAATCCAAATAGCAGTTTACCTTGACCTAATTTGATCGTCGGAGTCTCCGTCAGGGGTCGACCACCCCTTGTGGACCTTTTTGCAGGCACGATTGGAGGACCCCAAGGCCAGCGAAGCAGTTAGAAATGTGGATCAATCCGACTCGTCCACCATACAGGTATTCACATTATCAAATATTTTTATTTGGCATTGTGGGAAAAAATTAAGAAAATAATATATATTTGCACCATTAATTAGAATAAGAATGTTAAATAATAACTTTTGAATACTGTAACATGTATATATATATATATATATTTCTTTTGAGTTTAGCATATATACCAAAGTGTGTAATGAACTAGAAATCAGAATATATAACTGTTAGTATATTACTCTTATTTGAGTATAAGGCACAACATCAAGAGGCATTTTTTCACCTTTTTGTTATAGGAGATAGAAGGTGACTCATTTGTAGGATAAATATATCTTTCATATTCTTCATTTAACACATGATCATGGCCATGGCTTCTTGTACTACTTCCACAGCTGTAAGCTTGCTCTGCATTCTCACTACCATATCTAAGTTGTTTTTCAAAACAAAAAAATAAAAAAAATAAGTGCATATTTGTTCCATTTCAAAATCAAGTTTAGTTAAAAAGTAATACGATTCTATACATCGATATAGCAAAAAATAAATAAAAATACATATATGGTTAGGATGTCTATGAAAAAAATATTTTTAGAATTTGTAATATTGCATAATGTCTAACAATTAGGAAATCAAATGTAATATATCATTAATGCAAAACATAATTATGTTAAGCATCAATGATCATCAATCCTAATTGGTCGGTCATCATAGATAGTGAATGAAAAAAAAAAAAACTGACTATAACGGAGATCAATGAATCTCTAGGTAGTATTTCATAATTTTATAATTACAAAAATACCTTATATTTTTAATATTTCTAAAAAAAACACAATATAATTATTTCACTATTTTCATTTTTTAAAATTATATTTATATCTCGACATAAAAATAAGAAAAAATAGCAAGTATTTATTTTGAGCCGATTAAATGCACCGAGTCTTATTCTTGAAACCTAAGTTATAATAGAACAATTTTACTGCAATGCCAAATCCCGTCCTCAATGTTTGAAACATGGAAAGGCGATTAAAAAAATGGATTTTGCTAACCTTGTGATTGATAGGCCTTGTTAAACTTGGGGTCATGCGATCAACATGATCGGACACTTATGGCTTCCCGTCCTGCACCACATGAATCGCTCCATCCTCTTTGAAACAAAAGAAAATGTAATCCTCATCCGCAAAGTGTGGCCAGCTCGACTCATCGATCTCCTTGTCTTCTAACTTGATACGTTGTGTCAAACTTGAGACTGTTTCTTTGTCTCCATCGTATCTATTATCGCACGATGCCATTTTTTTCGTCTCATGGAAGGCTTTTTTGTTGTCACCATTAGAGTTGAACACCATGAAATGCAAAATGTATCTGGTTCTTCATCCACCTCACACCATTTTAATTAACTCAAGTAGTGTAGAGAGATAAAATGGGAATCACTTTGAGAAAATTAAAAAATAATTGAAAATATTTTTTTAAAACTGAAATTGCAGAAGAGTTGAGTTTTTGATATTTTAAACAGGGTTCCATTTCAAGTGATAGAATTGACATCAATGAACGATATTGTTATAATTGGCTATACATTTTTAAAAATAAATATATATATATATAATTTTTTTTTTATTATCACAATCATACTATTCCATTGCAATGCCTAAGCTAAAGAATCTTTAGCTGAGGCAACCAAAAATATATAAAAAAGAAATACACAAAAAGGTAACTCTAATAGGATTCTTTCATTGAATTCAAATCTGATGAATAAAGATCTAAAAGTGAACTCTAGTCATTTCATTAAACATGTATTAAATCAAGGGAGAGGCAAAGCTTTTCCCAAATCAAGACCGAACCAACTCCTTCACTAAATTTCTAACAATCATATTTCTATTCAAATTTGATAAAATTTTAAAAACAATAAGGATTGGGGATGATTGTCTTTCAAAAAAAAAAAAGAAGTTAAAACATGTTTTTAGAATAAGTTCTAAATTTTTACCAAAAAAAAAAAATTAATGAAAAAAGGAGTAAAGATTGGAATGTTCCATATCAGAGTTAAGCTTTTAACCAAAATTTTCTTCAAAGTTAATAAAAACAATAGAGAGAGAGAGAGAGAGAGAGAGAGAGAGAGAGAGATTATAAGTCTGCATGAAATTAGAACTTTGAAACTTTGTGTTGGGTTACCTAAAGGAAACCTGCATGCGAGGAAACATGTTGCCCAATCCCTTATCATCCATGGTGTGCACATTGTTTTAGAGAGAGAAAGAGAGATGAGAGAGAGGCACCTGAATGGCAACAAAAGAAGAGGTTGAAGTGATAGGGTACAAGAAGGAATGGCAAATTTGAATTTGAAAAAAACACTGCATTCATGTGGCCGCACAGAGAGAGAGAGAGAGAGATTTATGGAGATAAACATGGCAACATATTTGTTGTGATGTAATCTTGCTTCACCACCAACCTATAATGAAAATCTTTCTTTTCCACCGGCCTAGCTAAGAGTAGAAGCATGGAGGCTTCAACAATGGCTGGCTACAACCGTTTGAAATTTATAGCCTCAGCTACATTTGCATTTAATGTTTTTGCATTGTCTAATTTATCTATAAATAGCCTATGTATCGTAGAGATCAGGGTGTGGGAGAAAGAAAATAAAAAAAAAGAGAGAAGATTGTAGTTCATGCTCTGTTTATTTTTCAAAATTATTTGAGTGAATTTAAATTGAGTTTGGTTTAGTGTTAATCCTCTCATTGTGAATCACCATAAGTGGTTTACACCCCACTCCCACCAACAATGGTATCAGAGCCAAAGATTGCCTGAATTTGCAGACATTTTGCAAAATATTCCGAACAGAGTATCGTTTCAAAACTTGCTCTGAAATCAAAGTTGTCGAACTCAATTATTGATCACACCAGTGTGTAGGTCTCATCAAGATGATCACATTGCAAAAAATCGTGTCGAAAACTGAGCCAGCTCGACTCATCGATCTCTTTCTCTTCTAACTCGATATTGTTAATTTGTATTGAACTTGGGACTGTTTCTTTGTCTCCATTACATTTGTTATCGCACGAAGCCATTTTGTTCATCTCATGAAAGGTTTTTTTGTTGTCACCATTAGAGTTGAACACCATGGTTCCTCTGGGAACTTAAGCTGATGAAATGCAAAATGTGTCTGGTTCTTCATCTACCTCGCACCATTTTAATTAACTCAAGTAGTGTAGAGGGATAAAATGGGAATCACTTTAAGAACATCAAAAAATAATTAAAAACATTTTTTTAAAACTGAAATTGCAGAAGAGTTGGGTTTTTGATCTTTTAAACAGGGTTCCATTTCTAGTGATAGAATTGACATCAATGAAAGATATTGTTATAATTGGCTGTACATTTAAAAATATATATATATATATAATTTTTTTATTATCACAACCATACTATTCCATTTCAATTGCCTAAGCTACAGAATCTTTAGCTGAGGCAACCAAAAATATATGAAAAAGAAATACACAAAAAGGTAACTTCAATAGAATTCTTTCATCAAATTCAAATCTGATGAATAAAGAGCTAAAAGTGAACTCTAATCATTTCATTAAACATGTTTTAAATCAAGGGAGAGGCAAAACTTTTCCCAAATCAAGAACGTGCCAACTCCTTCACTAAATATCTGACAATCATATTTCTACTAAAATTTGATAAAATTTTAAAAACAATAAGGATTGGGGATGATTGTCTTTCAAAAAAAAAAAAGAAGTTAAAACATGTTTTTAGAATAAGTTCTAAAGTTCTGAATTTTTACACCCAAAAAAAAAATTTGATAAAAAAAAAAAGAGTAAAGATTGGAATGTTTCATATCAGAGTTAAGCTTTTAACCAAAATTTTCTTCAAAGTTAATAAAAACAATAGAAAGAGAGAGAGAGAAAGAGAGAGAGCTTATAAGTCTGCATGAAATTAGAACTTTGAAACTTTGTGTTGGGTTACCTAAAGAAAACCTACATACGAGGAAACATGTTGCCCAATCCCTTATCATCCATGGTGTGCACATTGTTTTAGAGATGGGAGAGAGAGAGAGAGAGAGAGAGAGAGAGAGAGAGAGAGAGATAAGAGAGAGGCACCTGAATGGCAACAGAAGAAGGGGTTGGAGTGATAGGGTAGAAGAAGGAATGGCAAATTTGAATTTGAAAAAAACACTGCATTCATGTGGCCACAAAGAGAGAAAGAGAGAGAGAGATTTATAGAGATAAGCTTGGCAACATATTTGTTGTGAAGTAATCTTGCTTCACCGCCAACCTATAACGAAAATTTTTCTTTTCCACAGGCCTAGCTAAGAGTAGAAACATGGAGGCTGAAATCAAGATTTTCAACAATGGCTGGCTGCAACCGTTTGAATTTTATAGCCTCAGCTGCATTTGCATTTAATGTTTTTACATTGTCTAATTTATTTATAAATAGCCTATGTATCGTAAAGATCAGGGTGTAGGAAAAAGAATGTAATGCCCCTTATTTTATTACTTGGATAACCTTACTGATATTCATTAATTAAGTCCATTTACAAATAAAGATGAAATGATGAATAATTAAATATACATATTCCCTCTCGTTATACAACAATGACATTTACATACAAATAAAAAAAAATGTCTTTAGACTTACAATAAAAGAGATGACACTACTCTTTACAAAAAAATAGCACTCAACCAAACAACAAATAAAGTAGTACAATCCATTATTACATTACACTTATGAAATGGTAAAACCCATTGTTTGATCTTCAAATCCGAAAAACATTCCCTGTACACATGTGCAGGTAGGGGGTGAGCAACCACTAGCTCACCAAACAATCCCATATTAAAACATTGGAAGATAATGTGGGTACCAAAATACTCATACATATACGTGAAATCATATCATGTCAAAACCATATGATTTTATTACATAATCTTTTAAATCCAATTTATTTAATTAACCACAACAAGTTAACTTAAATAAATAAACATGTTTCGATAGCAACAGGACATCCTTTTAAATTCATTCAATTATCTCATTATCAATTGAATCAATTGATTAAACAATTCATCAAATCCATTTTATACAGTCTTATTAGATGAATGCATATGACATGTCATGCTCAAAAAATTTTCTCATCTTTTGAAAATCTTATGCACAATGCCAATTCGAAAACACATTAATCCAACAATTTCAATAAAATTCCAAGATGGTAAATATGACTTAGGTAATCCCTAGGCTGGTGTCTACAAGTAGACTACACAATACTACCAATTTGTCATTTTTACTAGTATTAACTAGAAGGCTCGATACCTGTAATCTGTCATTTTTACCAGTATCTCGACGCCTATCTGCGCGGTTTTTGGTCTTTCACCATGGACACTCAGGCCAACTTAACCAATATCAAACTACACCCCCTAACCAGACTTACCAACGTATTTACCCAAAACAATTCAAAATGATCTTGTTTCACCAAAAATAATTCATTTCTCAAAACAATAACTTTCAATTGAATTTGAAATCCATGATAACAATGAAATATAATGGCAATGTAATATGTAACAATGCATTAGAATGGTTCCAATTTCAATTCCACCGCACAATGCTCCATTGTGATCAAATTTCATATCTCTATCAATGTAATACCATGATACAATCCCAAGAGATAATATAATAATGTCAATGTTCATGTATTTACCACATGTAAATCAACAAACTTCCAACTTAGTCATTTCAAGACAAATCTGTAACCTATTAGCATACACAAGATATTAAAACTATTTATCAATTTCCCAATTGTTTTGACTCACACAAAACCTTCAATCAATTTTTGTTTCACCTTAACCAAGATAACCAATATGATTTTCACCAAATCACATACTTACTAAATATTACCATTTTCATCCTACTATGTCAAAAATTATAATCTCAATAACACACTTTTAACCATAACGGATATAACCTTTTCACCAAAACCAATTTAATCCACTAAATCAGTAAGTTTATTATATTAAAAAAATTTCAAATTTATAATATCAAACCTAACTTCACATGCCCCATCTCTCAAACATAACCATATTTCAACTTAACCATTTTTTTTGTACCAAGCTACTTAAAGAGGTAATATTTTTCCCAAATTCTCTACCAATAACAATTTTCACAACTTTTCTAAAATTAATTAATCACATGATCTTTATATCAAAAATTATGAAATATGCTCAAGAGTAACATTTTCAAGGTAGTGAGTTCAAAAGTCCACATTTCATTTTTTTTTTTTTTCACAAAAATAAACACAACTTTATCATCAACATATCACCTTTCGTAAAATATCATGAATATAACACTTTTAGAGTTTTAATCCTAAAATGACTCTATAATCACAACTTAACAATTTACACAATATTCCTCAATATCAATTTATTTTTTTCAAAAATAAATTCCAAAATCAAAGACAAAAAAAAAAAAAATTCAATTTTATAATTTTCAAAACAAATCATCTAATCATAATATGATGTAAATACAATCATACAACCTTTAAATTTTATTTTCAGCTTTTTTTTTTTACAAAATTAACAACACAAAATGATTTTTTCAAAATCAATCTCAAAATGCCAACATTCTTAACATTTCAACATAATTTTTCTTCCAAAAATTACCAAACAAAAATTTGAAAATTATATATATATATATATGCAATACCTCTTAAAATGACATATTTTCTCAAAATAACCCTAACATAGCTTTAATGTAAAAATATGAAGAAAGTCCCTACCTCATATAATGAAGAAAAGCAGATCTAGAAGGCAAATCTTACCCCATCATGCTTCCGAGACTTCCACTACGAAGAGTACGACGAGCTCTCCGACTTTTATTTACAAAACCTTTGCAAAATCTCACTCTAAAGACTCCCATTTCAAGCTCAAAGATTAAGCATCAATGGAGGGGGAAAAAAAAAAAAAGAGAGAGAGAAGAGAGAACCAGTGTATATGTGTCTCTTTTTTTTTGTCCCCAAGAGAAGCTCATACCAGAGAAAGTCAGAGAGCTATTTCTGTGTGTTTGTGTGCATTGTTTTGCTTAGCCCAAAAACCATGTTCTCTGCCCATGCCTCCTGAGAGAGAGAGATAGCTTGTGTATATTTTTAATCGACCCACTGAGTGAGCAATCAGCTTTTGAACATTGAACAACTTATAATAGGCCCACCACCTTTTCTCCCACTAACCCAAACACACTTTAAAAATAATTTATCCTTTCTCAAAAAATAAATCTGTTTTTTTCCCCACCACCTTTGAAACCCACTCTACCGATTTGAGCACCAAGATTGAGATGATATTTTCTTCTTTTTTTTATTACCTTTGTGTGTGGCTCTCTTTTTAGCTCCCTCTGTCCTTCACCTCCACCGAATTATTCTCCACCCAAAACCTTATCTTCCCTTTTATCATTGTGTTCTCCCGTATCCTCCACCATCAAAAATAACAATCATCATCATATATTATTCTACATCCCAAAACCATCATCATGTTGACCATCCTTTTTTTTTTAATCTTCCTCAACCCATCTGACCAAATATCTTATCTCTATTCTAATATATAAACATATATAATTTTTCGCCATATGGTACACACCATAAAATCAACTATCAAATATTTATTATAAACCTATATAATAAAAAAATAACAACTCCTAAGGTGGTTACTACCAATCACTTAATTAAAAAGGACCAAACATTTAAACATGAGTCATTAAACAAACTCAAATTAAATTAAATCTAAATCATGGGTCTCACCCATAAATCAAACATGGTCAAATTATATACCAAAATAGTCTCAACAAATTTATCTCAAATCTTGGTCCGAACACCCAAAACTCAATTTCAAATTCTATTATAAATTAAATTGAACACCAATCAGTCTGTGAATTTTCATAAAATAAATACTCATCATTTAATTTTGAAATGTTTGTCCAACGTGCTAAACTCATATGAGAACAACATAGAAAAATTTCATAATTTTATGAGATCGGGATCTATTTTTAAAAAAATACAAAACCGAACTGTTTTCGCACAGAATTTACACAGCAATCAAATTCAAAAATTTGTTCAATTAAATTATGCACTGGCTATTTAAAAGAAAAAATGGGTCATTGCAAAGAAAATAAAAAAAGAAAGAAGATTGCAGTTCATGTTCTGTTTGTTTTTCAAAATTATTTGAGTGAATTTAAATTGAGTTTGGTTCAGTGTTAATCCTCTCATTGTGAATCACCATAAGTGGTTTGCACCCCACTCCCACCAACAGTGGTATCAAAGCCGAAGGTTGCCTGAATTTGTAGACATTCTGCAAAATATTCCGAACAGAGCATCGTTTCAAAACTTACTCAGAAATCAAAGTTGTCGAACTCAACTATTGATCACACCAGTGTGTAGGTCTCATCAAGACAATCACACTGCAAAAAACCGCGTCGAAAACTGAGCTAGGAGGAGCTAGCACGCTCTACAAGCCTCAGTTGACGCCGTTCTCACGCTCCCACGTGCGAACCAAAGGAAGAAGATAACTCAGACACAGTAAACAATAGCTAAGTTAAATAACATAACTTGAGATACAAAACACAAGGGAACTGTTTGGCAAAGTGGTTTGCTCATATTTTTGAATCACACTGGTGGGGGTTCGAAACTCGCCAGCAGCAATTCTTTAGCAATCCTAGTTTTGCCACTTCGCTAAGTATGTTGGGGATCGAGCCGCCCAGTTAGCTCGCAGGGGTCCAGAGGGTAGCGCCCCTTGATGGGTCCTAGGGCAGCGCCCTGGTAGGGTTGAGAGGCAGCGCCCCCAAAGCAAAAATGCAAAATGCATTAGAAGTTGCTTGTCTGCTCGAGCTGCCGTTTATGCGCTCGAGCAGAGAATGTTTGGTTCCAGAAGTTTGACCTGTCTGCAAAAGTATTGGGAAAGTGTATTTGACACTCGAACGGGGCTTTCCACACTCGAGCTGACCATGTTATATCAGTTCGTGAATCTGATATTTCAGATCACTTTTGTATATCTCTCTCTCTAAAAAAAACCCTTTCCTCTCCCTTCTCTCTACATTTCCTTACGCCAAATTGGATCAAAACCTTGATTTCTCAAGATTCATTAGAGTTCTGCCATAGGTTCTTCATCAAAGTTGGTTAACTTCTCGAGGGCTTCGTTGTGTGCGGTGAAGATCGAGTTTCGAAACCGTTGATTTTGGGAGTTTCGTCTCATTTCTTCTTCAAAACTTGAGATAGGGATTTTCTTAGAGTTATATATATATTTTTACAAGATCTATATGATTTTCGAAATCATCTTTCAATAGCTTTGAAAATTGATTGTTGATTCAAGAAGTTGAGCGATTTTGAAAGTGGGTTTGTCCTTTGTTCTTTTAAAATGATCTTATGGGTTTTGATCTTCGTCGATTGAAGAAAAGATGATTTTGGAAAGTTTTCTTTCAAAAGATTTGAGTTGTATAGTTTTTGTGAGAAAATCTAGAATTTGGAGATTTTTTTAAAAGAGATTGAAAATCCATGAATGATATTGTTATATTTATTTTGTGTGTCAAAATAAATAAATGTTTGGAAAATTTCTTATTTATATTTATATAAATGATGAATTTCAGGGAATATGAGAATTGTTGTTCATTTTGAAAATTATTATTCAAAACGTTGAAATAGTCTTGAAATGACTAATTGTGAAGGATACTTGAAAAGAGGGAATTGTGTTATTTCTTGGATGATGAATTGGAATAAAAGTATTTATATTCATCTTGTGTTATTGGCATAGCAATTCATTTGATTGCATTAAACTTTGAATGTTGATTTGAAAACTTGCATTGAAAAAAGAATGTTGAGAAACAAGCTTTCATGAAATGGTTTTGGGGTAAATACGTTGGTAACTCTTGATAGGTGGTGTAGATGATATTGAATAAGTTAGCTTGAGAGTCCGAGGTGAAAGACCGAAAACCCGCGCGGATAAGTGTCGAGCCTTCCGGTTAATATTGGTAAAAATGACAATTTAGTAGTACTTGTATAGTCTACTTGCAGACACTGACCTAGGGATTACCAGAGTTATGTTTACCGCCCTTGAAATAAATTGTTAAGTTTTGAACAATTGAAATTGCATGACATCATTGAGCATGATGGTTTTCAAAAGATGAAAATGTGATTTATCTTCAAAAAGGGCATAGCATGGCATGTGTATTTCATCTCTTGAGACTTGTATAAAATGTATATACTTTGTTAAGGATTTTCTACTAGGCTTTATGCTCATCCTACGGGATTTTTGTGCAAGAAAAGATGTGGTGATGCCGCCTAACTAAAAGCGAGGAAATGTGTGTTAAGAGTACGAGACTCTCATTTTGTTGTGACTTTGTGTGTAAGCCAAGGGTTGTATGTGTGTGGGTTTGAATAACCGTTTTGTGTAACCAGGCTCAAGCCTTGGAAACTTGTAAATCCTTGGGGGTATTTATTTGTTTATTTACTTGTTGTTGGATTAATGTATTGTTGCATGAAAAACTATTGTATCATGTAATGTAAATTTGGAGATTTATATTCAGTTTCCCTTAAAAGAACCATGATTGTTGTATTATCATTTAGGCTAGAAATTTGAGGCGTTACAAATTCTAATTATTTTTTTCCAAGCCAGTAGAGCCGAGCCGCGCCGCAAAGTCGCAGACCAAGCCGAGCTGCGCCTCCAAGTAGCAGACCAAGCCGAGTCGCTGACGTCACGTTGACGTCAGACGATCTAGAGAAATTATCCGGTGCTTCTCAGAAGTTCCAGATTCCACCAATCAGAATCGTCTAACTATTTTGGATAGATCTAAGCCGTTTGAAGTCCGTTTTTGGTGATCCAATAGTGCTTTCCAACTATTTGGAATGTTCCGGACACATCGGTACAGTTAGAATTTACAAGTTACATCCTTAAAATTTACAGATTTCTTAAAGTCTACCAATGGCCAACACAAATAATTTCTTTTATCTCCAGTTTCCAAAACTTGGCAAGGAGAACTATGAAAATTGGAGTATTCAAATGCAAGTCCTACTAGCCTCACAAGATTTGTGAGAGTTAGTGGATCAAGGATATGGCGATCCAGCTACTCTCAAAGATGAAGGAAATTTAAATGAAACTCAGAAGACGGCGTTAAAAGATTCATGGAAGAGAGATAAAAAGGCCTTGTACTACTCTATCAAGGCATTGATGAGTCAAGCTTTGAGAAGATTTCAGCAGCAGCAACCTCTAAAGAGGCATGAAGTATTCTTCACAATTCACACCGTGGAATTGAGAAGACGATCAGAGTTCGACTCCAGGTGTTACGTGGCGAATTGGAGATGCTGAACATGAATGAGAATTAGTCAATTTCTGAGCACTTCAACAGAATATTGACTATTGTTAATCATATCAGAAGATATGGAGAGAAGATGGAATCTCTTCAAGTGATAGAGAAGTTTGTACGATCACTCAGTCAAAAATTCTAGCACATGGTTGTAGCAATAGAAAAGTCCAAGGATCTCAGTGCCATGACCAGCGATGAGTTGATGGGCACACTTGAGATTCATGAACAAAGGATTAACAAGAAGACTCCCTCAAGTTCTCTAGAGCGAGCTTTTTAATCAAAGCTGTCTTTCAGAAATGACAGAAACGAGCAAGGGGGGACATCACAAAGAGGCCGAGAAAGAGCTCGTGGTTATAATAACCGAAGTTCTGGTTTTCGAGGAAGAGGCGGAAAAGGTCAAGCCAGAGGAGGAAGTCAACCACACTTTGCTCCAAGAGGAAGATGAAGAGCAAGTGGAAGAGGAGGAGGTTACAACAACCGATCAGGATTTGACAAAAGCAATGTTCAGTGCTACCATTACCATAAGTTTGGGCATTACAGTAATAAATGTTGAAGTAGAGCAACAACAGAAGACGGAGAGCAAGTAAATTTTGCCGAGTAAGAAACAAACAAAGTCGGATCTACAGTCCTGTTTGTCCACCATGGAGATATTGAAAACCAAAACAATGTTTGGTATCTAGATTCGGGAGACAGTAATCACATGTGTGGTAAAAGAGAGCTGTTCGTCGAGCTTAATGAGATTGTACAAGCACAAGTCTCATTTGGTGATTCTTCAAAGACTCCAGTGAAAATAAGAGGCAACATTCTGATCAAGCTCAAGAATGGAGATCATGATTACATCTCCAATGTTTGTTATGCTTCTGCCACGAAGAACAACATTGTGAGTATGGGACAACTCCTAGAGAAAGCATACGACATCATATGAAAGATTGTCATCTTACTATCAAAGACAATGATGGTAATTTGATCGCTCGGGTGAGAATGTCCAAGAATCGGATGTTTGCGTTGAACATCCAACATGATGCTGCGAAGTGTTTAAGTGCCATCATCAAAGACAAAGACTGGCTATGGCATTTGAGGTTTGGACATCTCAACTTTGGAAGCTTGAAGCTGTTGTCAAATAAGAATATGGTGAAAGGGCTCCCTCATATTGCTTATACTAATGAATTCTGTGAAAGCTACATTCTTGGCAAGCATCAAAGAACAAGCTTTGCCAAAGAAGTGAACTGGAAAGCATTAAAGCCGCTGTAGCAAGTACACACCGGTGTGTGTGGTCCATTGAAACCAATGTCAAATGGACAGAATAAATACTTGCTTACATTCATTGATGACTACAGCAGAAAGACATGGGTGTACTTCCTCAAAAACAAGTCGGAGGTATTCAACATCTTCAAAGAATTCAAAGCTTTTGCTGAGAAACAAAATGGCTACTATATTAAGATGTTGTGATCAGATCAAGGTGGAGAGTATACATCAGATGCTTTCGAGAATTATTGCAAAGAGCATAGAATCAAGCATCAAACAACACCACCCTATATGCCACAGCTGAATGGTGTTGCTGAAATGAAGAATTGCATAATCTTAGATATGGCAAAGAGCATGTTAAAAGGAAAAAGATTGCCCAAGCAATTTTGGGCTGAAGCCGTATATATGCTGTGTATCTACTAAATAGATGCCCAACCAGGAGCCTTTACTTTTTGACTCCAAAAAAGGCTTGGAGTTCACATAAGCCAAGTGTCAACCATCTGAGAATACTTGAGTGTATTGCATACACCAAGATTCCAGAAGCAAGAAGAACCAAGCTCGATGATAAGGGAGAAAAATGTATCCTTGTCGGATATGGAGACAGAACAATGGGATACAAGTTGTATAATCCCATTACCAAAAAGGTGATCATGAGTAGAGATGTGATATTTAAAGAAGAAGAAGCTTGAAACTAGAATCAAGATGAAGTTATTAAAGATGCATAACTCACTCTTGAAGATAAAACATCAAAAGCTCCGGTTGAAATCATAGGAGAAGTCCTAGATGAGCCACAAACTCCTATATGTGGAACCCCCATATCACATATAAGAGGTACTCCATCATCATCATCTCACAGAATTGGCACGCCATCATCATCGAATGATAGTTCTTTCAGAAGACATAGAGGAATAAAGAGCTTAAGAGACATATATGAAGCCACAGAAGCCATAGAAGAAGAATATCTGAATTTGTTTTGCCTACTCGCAAATAATGATCCACTTACTTTCTCAAAAGCCATCCAAGAAGATAAATGGAAGAAAGCAATGGATGAAGAAATTCATGCCATTAAGAAAAATGACACATGGAACCTTACCAGTCTACCGGAGGGGCACAAACCCATTGGAGTGAAATGGGTATACAAGACAAAGAAAAATGTGCAAGGCGAAGAGCAATGCTACAAGGCAAGATTAGTGGCAAAAGGCTACAAGCAGAGAGCTAGAATTGATTATGGAGAGGTGTTTGCTCCAATTTATCGGTTGGAGACTATCAGGCTAATGATTTCTTTGGCTGCCCAGCACAAGTGGCAGATCTATCAACTTGATGTGAAATCTGCATTTCTTAATGGTTTCTTGAAGAAGAAATCTATATTAAACAACCTTTGGGGTATGTTTAGAATGGGCATGAAGACAAAGTGTATAAATTGAAGACAACTCTTTATGGATTAAAACAAGATCCATGTGCATGGAATACTAATGGTTTTGAAATATGCCCATATGAGCACGCACTATATTTGAAGAAGGGAACTGGTGGAAGCATGTTGCTTGCGTGTCTTTATGTTGATGATCTAATTTTCACCGGCAACAATCCAGCCATGTTCAAAGAATTTAAAAGAAGCATGGTCCAAGAATTTGAAATGATAGATATTGGATTGATGGCTCATTTTCTCGGCATTGAAGTGGCACAAAGAAAAGATGGAATTTTTATTCCTCAAAATGGCTATGCCAAGGAAATTCTCAAGAGATATGGAATGGAGAATTGCAATCCAATGAACACTCCTATAGATTGTGGAGTGGAGCTCAAAAAAGGTACAAAGGCGGGTGATGTTGTCACGCCCCACTTTTTATTACTCGAAGTCATTACCAAGTTCATTAACTTAATCCAGTTTCAGAGATAACATGCGGAAATAAATTCAGATGTTCAACTAAAAGAAGTGAACAACACTCTCTCATTCGAATACATATTAAATACAACATGAGCATTCTAAATAAGTTGCCCTCAGGCTTACAACATTAAATAATCAAATGAAGGGTGCAACCCTTTATTACATATATGGCATTCCGCCAACAACAAAGAGGCCCCGTGGCCAACAAATAAGAAGATCCAAATCTTGCATCTCAACCCGCTTAATACCTGAAAAAGATTCAACAACGTGGGATGAACATATAGTCCAGTAGGGATCTCAACATGATCCTCAACAATAACGACATTACAGATAGTTATGATCATGAACACTCATTCTCATACTAGAATAATAATGTGACAGTTTATACAAAATATACATATATATAAATATATGAACTTTTCTCGAAAACAACCGTTTCAATCAACGCCATAAGCGATTTATCTTTCCTTTTTCCTTCCATTAACCCCCGTTCCCAATCTTTTATAACATTAACAACTACTTAGGAAAATAGATTCACTAAGCCCATTACTCTCTCTCATTTTCCATACTTACAACAAAATGACCTTTTTGTTTGAAAACATGTTCACAAATACCCCATTTTCCTTCACACTTTCCAAACTCTCAAAATGGCATTTTGGTTTGTTCCCAATACATTCATATCAATACATGCACGCCTTAAATAAAAGGGAAATAACAAATCATCAACATGTATATAATCCACAAATGAGGCAGCTCGGCCTTTCAAAACTGTAACCACCGCAACCCATAACATACTTAGATACACTGACGATAACAATTAAAACTCTGCTCTACCGGCTATATGCACAGTAAGCTAAGGATACGCCAAGCGATAAGCGAGATAATAACTCATTTTAAACATTTCATACCTCATAATAGATACACATTTTAGTACTGTATCAATCTCAAATAAAAACACTTCCATACTTCACAAATGATACACATTTTAGTGTTGTATCAATATCAAACAGTTTCCGGTTTAGAGGTCCATCCCATATCTTCCCCTAAACCGTGGAGTACATCCCCTATCTCCTCCCACACAAAACAATGCATATAAGCGATTATCATGTACAAATTCCTCAATACAACAAAGCATAAATAACAAGTGTAATACATACACAAACTATTCAATAACGTTTACCCAACACAAGTGTAACGCATACATCACAATTCAACACAACAAAGTCATCCTCCACCGATGACCAAGGACAAAACCTCGAGATGCATGTATTCAGTACACCTAATAAAAAGAGACTCAACTCTCAAGCAAACCTTAAACCCAACAACGACACTAGTACGATAGATAAGGATAAAACCCCCAAATATGTGTATTCGACACTCATGATACAATAGTTCAATTCTCAATTTATTTTCTGAGACTCACATAGAGTTAACATTTCATTTACCATTGTCAAGATCAACTTTCATAATTTTTCAAGCCAACATGTTCCATCACTTATTCCAAAAACACTTTTTCCTTTTTACAAAACCAATTACATTCTCTTCATTTTACAAAATCATTTCCATGGATAATAAGCCATAACCCAACTTGATTCAATACGTTCATTTCAAAATAACTCCAATACCATAATTAATCCTTTAACTGTTAACACCTTCTACACAACTCATATTAACAATAGAAATTTACCAACATTGTTCAACCATAAACCCTTTTTATTTTACCAAATCAAAATATAATTTAGGGCTTTCTATTCTTTCAATAATAACATGCTAATTTTATTCTCTAATTAGTCCAAACCACAGTCAAAAACCATTCTCAAACAACCAACCCTAGATTCCCCTCATGATTTTCAACAC
Source organism: Camellia sinensis (assembly GCF_004153795.1). NCBI lineage: Eukaryota > Viridiplantae > Streptophyta > Magnoliopsida > Ericales > Theaceae > Camellia > Camellia sinensis. The sequence continues at coordinate 1,491,320 of NW_021025707.1, read as the reverse complement.
TGTATGGCAACGGAAAATTGTCCCTTAACTCGGAAGTGCTCCAAATCCCAAATTTCTTGGATCACAATGAAGCCCTCGACGATCAACACACTTCTTACAAAGGCCCAAGGTGAGGAAAACACTCTAGGTAGATCAATCCTAAGAGAGAAGTTAGGTTTTAGAGTGAGGTGCTCTCCAATGGAGGTTTTGAAAAAGTAAGAGAGAGAAAGGAGATCAAAAAGTGATCAAAAAAAGTGATTTCACGGACTGATATAAAACAGGTCCGCTCGAGCGTACAACACCCCGCTCGAGCGTCAGACACAGGTTCACGCTCGAGCGTCCAAAGATCCGCTCGAGCGCCGGATGCACTCTCCCAGAATTTTCTGCAGACGACCAAAATGCTGAGAGAAGGAAATTCACGCTCGAGCGTCCCAACTGCCGCTTGAGCGGAAAGGCAACAACAAAAACCCGCTCGAGCGTCAAATCGCCGCTCGAGCGTAGAGACCAAAACCTGGGCAAAAATTCTAAGTTTCAAAACACAGCCAACTATTCCCAACTTGCCCAACACAACCCAAAACTCTAACACAAAGAGTAAGGGATAGAAATGAGGATAAAACAACAACGAATCTACGGAACCGAGTCCGGATTACAGTTAAACAATAACAGGGAATACCGGGATCGCTATAACCTCCCCCCCTTAAAGAATTTCGTCCCCGAAATTAAGGATACACCAAAACACAAGGCCAACTGATCACACAACACCAACACCCGAGTACTTGGAAAGAAACTACTCTCACTATAAACCTTTAATCCACTCTTACCAAGGAAGAGACTAATCAAGGGAACACGTTCCAAATGACAACACTATAGGCATAAAGCCACATTAAAATCAACCCGTCTGAAATAGTTTACTCATATCTGACCAGCACTTCAAGCTAAGTCATTACATAACAACCATAACTTCAAATAAAAGGATAATCAAGGTAAATCCAATATAGAAAAAAAAAATTTTCTCATGAAACATTTCAAATAAACCTTGCCTTTTCAACGTAAAACTCAAAAGTTTTGTAAACATTTTTCACAAATATGATGTGATCCTGAAACATTACCATCCACAATTTATTTGCCAAAAATTTCATTTGGAATTCCTTAAAAAAAAAAAATCCTTGAATTAGATCAATTTCTCAACAATGCATTTAGATGGCCCCAAATACTGGGAAAAATTTTGTTTTCCATTTTTTTTTTTACCATCAACCACCATCACTCACCCAGCGATGCTATAACCAACACAGAACATAACATTTCTATAATAATAGTTAATAGAAATAACAACAGTACTATCAACACATAAGGCATAAGAAATTCATGGTTTTGCAATTTCATTCCGCCTCATTTTCCTTAACCAATTTAATAATACACACCTGGCTCAAAACCTGGCCAAACAATTAGATGAGATAGTAACTCATATAAAACATTTTTCACTTCACAATAGATAAGCGTATGAGCTATATCAATCTTTCAATAGATACACATTTTGGTGTTGTATCATCGGAGTCCATCCCCTATCTCCTCCCAAACAATATACATATATAATGTATATAAAAAAAAAATCCAATCATTCACAATGATCATTCAATACACAGATTTGCTGTATTAATATAACCGTCATATTTAATGACACAACCGGATGATTAGTTTCGATTTTCCTCAATCAACACATAAGGTCTACAACGAATGAGACTAACTTCACGGTGACCAAAGTCCACCCAAAACCCAATACCAGCAAACTGACTAATCAACTCAAAAACAAACCCACACTCAGTAATCCACACACTGATGTGCCACTAAACCCCACACACGGAGTTCCCACACAAACCCCCGAATTTTGGAATCTCAACGGATCTCCTAAAATCAAACCACAATAATACTGTGTCTAAGGGAGTTACTATCCCCCCCATGGCTACGTAACAAGCCTACTCATTTCCTCAACCGAAAACCGACTTGGTAAACCTCAATTATAGCAACCCAATCACAAAGGACAATTTTGACCAACGCTAATCTCATTACCCTAGAACTCAAACTGATCTCCCTCCAAAGAATGCCGCCAGCATCCACTCACAGATCATACCCAATATTGATAACCAATCACAACACGAACACTGCCCCCATACAACCGATCGGTTCACCACGGACTCGCTAACTAGCAAGACCCAAAACACGAACCAACGAACAGGTACCAAGCAAGCAACAACATTAGGGTCATTGACCCCATTAACAACTTCTCAATAAAAAGGAGAGCTTAAAACTCAAACATACTCCCCAATACCTGAGGATCAAACAAACAACACTATGCATACATAAGCAATACTTAATCATGGTGCCTCAGCATCCAACAGTACATCAGTCAACAACAAAATCATCCATATAATACACCACCGGTCAACAATACAAAAGTTCCTCTCCAAGGTAATTCCAAAGGACCAACTAATAAGTCGCCCCTCGCGAGGCTTCCAAAGCCTGGCCTGCCCGTTTCTGGTACCGAAAACGCCCCCGACTGGCCGGCTACGACTGAGCCTGACTAGGTTTCAAAACACTCGCAGAATTTACACGTAAAGGGCAAAAACATCTACCATGGCCCTACTGGCCACAAATGAAACAACTACCAGTCCCCCTACTCTGAGACTGGTCTGAACCCTGCACCTCCCCGGACCTCCCAACAGAAGAATCCGCAACCCCTGACGAAGAAAAGGAACCAGCCCCCGACTGAGCATGTTTCCGCCTCCACCCCTTACTGAGCCTAGAGTATTTAGGAACTGAAGGACTTACCGCAATGGTCTCCTCCTTAACCCCAACATCACTTGCAACCATGGCCTCCACATGGGCCGCTGCCTCAACTAAATAATAATAATAATCCTTCCAAAAGGATCCAGCTACCTTCTCCCGATTATCGAAACATAACCGCCTTTCAAACTCGAAACAACGAGCTCCTCTGTTGCCACCAACTCTGGAGCAAACCTCGACAAGCTAGCAAACCGCATCTCAAACTGTGCCACAGGAGTATCATCCTGACGCAACTCCAAAAACTGATCCCTCAACCTTTCCCGAGCAGAAGGAGGGAAATACTTGGCCAAAAAGGCCTCGGTAAAAGCAACCCACGTGCTACCTACCGTACTCTTAACATACTTCCACCAATAACTCGCATCTCCCTTCAACTGAAAAGTTGCCAGAGAAACCCTCAACTCCTCATCTTCGACTCTGAGCATATCAAGAGTCTTGGTAATCTGCTCTAACCAGCTTTCTGCCTCCAACGGTTTGGCCTCCCCCACAAACTCTGGTGGGCCGGAGCGGAAAAACTCCTTAGTCAGCTTGAGAGCATGCCCCCTGCCGCCCTCAGTACGAGCTAGGGCGTCATGCACTGCTCTCACAATCTCCCGCGCGACATCCTCACCGACAGCCGATGCTGCAACGGCGGGTGCTAAAGGAACTGTTGTGCCCCTACCGACACTCCTACTACTCAACCGTCCTCTACTACCTCGTGTAGACATCCTATAAAGCACAAAGGCAAACATCACGCTTAGTGCACAACACAATAGCCTTCTCCGAGGCACACTTTACTACTAAGTCACAAGACTCACTAAGTCACAAAATATACACCTCTATTGCATATAATCATCTAAACATATAAACACATAATCGAATCAAGTCCACAAAGATAGCCACTCATCCCAGAACTCTCAAAGAATTCCCATCAGAAACCACGTTGATCAGGCGTGTTTCCAAAAGGACCTCAAAGCAAGTTCACCGGCTATGAATATTATCCGAGAGACTGAATCCCATGCTCACCTAAATGCAACACATAAGTCCTAACTTTCATGATATCTATATGCAACGTCCTCACTATACGTAGTAAACCCACTGTGGTAAAAACCACTTCCCACGAGCCCAAAGTATTCAAACCCGGCTCGCTCTGATACCAAGTTGTCACGCCCCACTTTTTATTACTCGAAGTCATTACCAAGTTCATTAACTTAATCCAGTTTCAGAGATAACATGCGGAAATAAATTCAGATGTTCAACTAAAAGAAGTGAACAACACTCTCTCATTCGAATACATATTAAATACAACATGAGCATTCTAAATAAGTTGCCCTCAGGCTTACAACATTAAATAATCAAATGAAGGGTGCAACCCTTTATTAGATATATAGCATTCCGCTAACAACAAAGAGGCCCCGTGGCCAACAAATAAGAAGATCCAAATCTTGCATCTCAACCCGCTTAATACCTGAAAAAGATTCAACAACGTGGGATGAACATATAGTCCAGTAGGGATCTCAACATGATCCTCAACAATAACGACATTACAGATAGTTATGATCATGAACACTCATTCTCATACTAGAATAATAATGTGACAGTTTATACAAAATATACATATATATAAATATATGAACTTTTCTCGAAAACAACCGTTTCAATCAACGCCATAAGCGATTTATCTTTCCTTTTTCCTTCCATTAACCCCCGTTCCCAATCTTTTATAACATTAACAACTACTTAGGAAAATAGATTCACTAAGCCCATTACTCTCTCTCATTTTCCATACTTACAACAAAATGACCTTTTTGTTTGAAAACATGTTCACAAATACCCCATTTTCCTTCACACTTTCCAAACTCTCAAAATGGCATTTTGGTTTGTTCCCAATACATTCATATCAATACATGCACGCCTTAAATAAAAGGGAAATAACAAATCATCAACATGTATATAATCCACAAATGAGGCAGCTCGGCCTTTCAAAACTGTAACCACCGCAACCCATAACATACTTAGATACACTGATGATAACAATTAAAACTCTACTCTACCGGCTATATGCACAGTAAGCTAAGGATACGCCAAGCGATAAGCGAGATAATAACTCATTTTAAACAATTCATACCTCATAATAGATACACTTTTTAGTACTGTATCAATCTCAGATAAAAACACTTCCGTACTTCACAAATGATACACATTTTAGTGCTGTATCAATATCAAACAAAAACACTTCTATACTTCACAAATGATACACATTTTAGTGCTGTATCAACAACATGTAAAACACTTCCAATATCAATAAGCACACATATAGTGGTGCTAATGGAGTCCATCCCCTATCTCCTCCCAAACAAAACAATGTATATAAGCGATTATCATGTACAAATTCCTCAATACAACAAAGCATAAATAACAAGTGTAATACATACACATAAGCTATTCAATAATGTTTACCCAACACAAGGGTAACACATACATCACAATTCAACACAACAATGCCATCCTCCACCGATGACCAAGGACAAAACCTCTAGATGCATGTATATTGTACATCTATTAACAGACCCAACTAACATGAATATGATAGTTTAAGCTATACACCACACGAGTGTGTTCAACACTCAAGTTACAACCTTCCAATTTTCTTATACTTGTTTCAAAATGTCTTTCCCATTTTACAAAATGAATTCCACTTCCTTTGTTTTCACAAAAAACATTCCCATGGACAACAGCCATAACTCATTTAAATTCACTACATTCTTTTCAAAGCCATTTCGAACTGATTATGCAAATTAAGTCATAAACAATAAATTAGGGTTTTTCCTTCCTCTTTCTCAATATCGACCCAAAAGGTCCAATTAGCATCAACAAACAACAATAACCACAATAAGGACTCAAAACACCTAAGTATTTGCCCAAAGATCAAAACCCCTCAATTAATTTATTAAATCAAATAAAAGAAATTAGGGTTTCCTCTCCTTTCAAGAACCACATGCTAATTAATACTCCAATTAGCCCAAACTGCAACTAATGATAATAAACCCATTTTCCAACACCCAACCCTAGGTTTTTCTCATGATTTCAAACAAATCCAACATGGATATGATTTTTATGCAATATAAAATTACCACATGTCTATCTATAGACGAAGTATTGAAAAGAAACAAGGAGAATCCCTACCTCGAATGTAGAAACCAAAGAGAAGAAGAACAAAACTCGGAAGTGCTCCAAATCCCAAATTTCTTGGATCACAACGAAGCCCTCGTCGATCCACACACTTCTTACAAAGGCCCAAGGTGAGGAAAACACTCTAACTAGATCGATCCTAAGAGAGAAGTTAGGTTTTAGAGTGAGGTGCTCTCCAATGGAGGTTTTGAAAAAGTAAGAGAGAGAAAGGAGATCAAAAAGTGATCAAAAAAAGTGATTTCACGGACTGATATTAAAACCGGTACGCTCGAGCGTAAAACACCCCGCTCGAGCGTAAGACACAGATTTACGCCCGCTCGAGCGTACAACACCCCGCTCGAGCGTCAGACACGGGTTCACGCTCGAGCGCCGAAAGCACTCTCCCAGAATCTTCTGCAGACGACCAAAATGCTGAGAGATGGAATTTCACGCTCGAGCGGGAAATAGCCGCTCGAGCGTAGAGACCAAAACCTGGGCAAAAATTCTAAGTTTCAAAACACAGCCAACTATTCCCAACTTGCCCAACACAACCCAAAACTCTAACACAAAGAGTAAGGGATAGAAATGAGGATAAAACAACAACGAATCTACGGAACCGAGTCCGGATTACAGTTAAACAATAACAGGGAATACCGGGATCGCTATAGATGTGGATCCAACTTATTTTAAGAGCTTAATTGGAAGTCTTCGTTATCTTACTTGCACCAGGCCAGACATACTCTATGGAGTAGGACTGATTAGTAGATATATGGAAACACCGGATTAGTCACATCTTTATGCAGCAAAGAGGATTCTTCGCTACATCAAAGGTACAATCGATGATGGTTTATTCTATAAACCGACTGATAATTTTAGTCTTGTTGGCTATTCAGATAGTGACTGGGGACGTGACTTAGATGAACGAAAGAGTACTACTGGGTTTGCTTTCTTTATGGGAAATACAGTGTTCACTTGGTTGTCCAAAAAGCAAGCTATTGTGACACTATCAACTTGCGAAGCTGAGTATGTTGCAGCCAACTCAACTGTGTGCCATGCAATTTGGTTAAGAAATGTGCTGAAGTATTTGGGATTTCTACAAGAAAATCCTACTAAGATCTATGTTGATAATCACTCAGCAATTACATTAGTAAAGAACCCAGTTTAACATGAAAGAAGTAAGCATATTGACACCCGCTATCATTTCATCCGAGAGCATGTGAAAAATAAAGAGGTGGAATTATTTCCTTGCAAATCTCAAGATCAGCTTGCAGATATTTTCACGAAGCCATTGAAAAATGATCTGTTCAACAGAATGAAGATGATGCTCGGGATGAAGCAGCATGGAGAATCAAGACTAAGGGGGGATATTGTGAAGTAATCTTGCTTCACCGCCAACCTATAATGAAAATCTTTCTTTTCCACCGGTCTAGCTAAGAGTAGAAGCATGGAGGCTGAAATCAAGATTTTCAATAATGGCTGGCTCCAACCGTTTGAAATTTATAGCCTCAACTACATTTGCATTTAATGTTTTTGCATTGTCTAATTTATCTATAAATAGCCTATGTATCGTAGAGATCAGGGTGTGGGAGAAAGAAAATAAAAAATAAAAAAAAAGAGAGAGAAGATTGTAGTTCATGCTCTGTTTGTTTTTCAAAATCATTTGAGTGAATTTAAATTGAGTTTGGTTCAATGTTAATCCTCTCATTGTAAATCACCATAAGTGGTTTGCACCCTACTACCACCAACAATATTAATGTTTAAAACTTTATTGCAAACAAAAATTCAAATTTATTCATATTTCATAATAATAATAATAATTCAAAAACAATCAAAAATCTATGTACCTGAAAAATATCTCGAAAATTACCTCAAAGTTGAAGTATATGCCATAGATTCAAATTTTGTGGTGGTCATACTCAAATTATTCACATATTTTATTTTTGAGATAATTTTCAAGATTTTTTCTCAGTACCCAATATAAGCTATTTAGAATATATCAACTACCTATTCTAATCTATAAACAAGTTTTTTAGGATAAAATGGAATTTACAAACCAACATAGAACATTTTAATTTTTATGCACAAAATGGGAATCTTATGTATACTTCTATAGTAACATCAACTACTTAGGCATGTTGAGTGCATGTCTTATTAGATATGTCGAATACACATCCATACAACCCTCACTCAAATGTCGAGTATTTGACACAAATACTTTACAAATATAGAAGAGTCCACATAATATGGGAAGGAGTAAAGGAGCCTAGTCAAGTTAATGACAAGTTTTTGGGTGTTTTGTATGGTTGGGTTTCAAGGAGAGTTTAAACCCGTCTCTTAAGGATCTTTTGTGTGGCATTTTTTCTTTCTCACATTTCTAATAAATAGTTTTGTTGTATAAGGGAGGCACCTATTTGGGTGCCCTAATAAGGTTGTATTTATACAAAAAAAAAAAAAAAAAAAAGAAGAAGAAAGAAAGTAATACCATTATTTTCATGATCCAGTTCCCCGTAGCATACTAGTTTTAAATTTTTTTGCTTGTTTTATGTTTATAAAAGCAAATTGTTTTGTTAGAGAGAGAGAGAGGAGTTCACATCATAATTTCATGATTATGTTTCTTTGTAAGTGGTAATTTAAGTTTAAACCTTCTGTCTATTCCTAGTTTTTGTTCTCATGCAAGGTGATTTGAATTTCTGTTCATGGACCTTTAAGTGGGAGCTTATGTTAGATTCTTATAATGTTTTAGCTAACTGAACCAAGAAGAAGGAATGTACCTCAATCTATTCCAACTAAAAAGCGGAGGGACTAAGCAGACAAGGATCAAGGGAAGATTGCCAGTGATAACCAAGATGGATGCTCCTACTGTTTCTCAATTTTCTCCTCCAGGGCATTACCAACAGAAAAGGACCGGGAAGAGTTGATTGCATTAAAGGAACAAGTGGAAGATCTTCAAAGGAAATTATTAGAGAAAGAGGAACTCCTGAAATCAGCAGAGATTTCAAAGACCCAGATGACTTCCATGAATGCAAAATTTGAGGAGCTGAAACACCAGGCTGCAAATAAGGATTCATTAATCAAGTCTACTCAACTACAACTATGTGATGCAAAGTTATTTGTCTAATGCTTTTATGCTTTCTGTTAAAATTCTTTGTGTTTTCAAATTTTGTGTAATCCATTTTAGAGCTCTTGCTTGGACATTTAGTATAATTTAATGTATGGATTCTTGTTTTTATAGAATATTAGTGGAAAATATTACTATTTGACCTCATTGTTTTGATAGAATATTAGTTCAAACATTATCTAAATTCCAAATTTTGGTCTCAAAATCTGCGAATGGCCCATTTTAATGGCAGGGTGACATTACCTAGCAATGGTTTGTGACTTCCAACATAAACTAAGATAGATACATATAGAAGGTGATATAATAATTTTCTTCAAACCAAAGGGTAAGTTTACCTTGCAGTATTTATGTCATCCGTTACAAGATAACATAGGGAGCTTCAGTAGTTTCTTTTTAAGGCACGATTTTCAGTTATGTTTCTATTTTTTATTTCTCTTTCTGTCTTTTCAGGCAAGTTTGAAATTTTTTATGTGCAAAATAAATAAGTTAATTTTACAACTTAATGTGCTAAGATATTTTGTTTGATAAACTCAACTCAACAAGATTTTAAGATAGTCAGCTACAGGATCTTTTTTCCAACACTCTTGATGTATTCCTTAGTTTCTTCCATCCTGCCTAATTATGTACGACAAAAATGGTCTAAATTGAGACACAGTGAGGTGTGCAAATAGAAGCTCCCTTGGCCCAATCTACCAATCATGGAGCATTGCCTTGAGAAGTACTCCCTTTTTGTGGACAGCCTAGTAATTGTTTGTTTCTTCACTTCAAATTAACTAGTTTTCACAACCCAAAAAAAAAAATAAATAAATAAATTGGTTTTCGTAATTTAAACTCTTTCCTAGCTTTAATTTGGGGTAACGAGACTCCTAGGCCAGATGGTTTTAATTTGGGCTTTTTTCAGAAATGTTGGAGTATAGTTAAGGAGGATGTTTTGCACTTTATGAGGGATTTTCACCTTAATGCTAAGTTGGTTCGAGGTTTAAATAGCTCTTTCAGCTTTAATTCCAAAAGTTGAGAATCCAACTAGCCTAAGTGAATATAGGCCAATCAGTTTAGTTGGTTCCTTGTACAAAATTTTGGCCAATGTATTATCTAACAAGTTGACCCAGGTGCTACCAAGAATCATAAATGAAACTCAATCAGCTTTCATCAAGGGTAGAAATATCTTAGATGGTATCCTTATTGCAAATGAGATAGTAGATGGCTGGAGGAAGGCTGGTGAGAGTGGTATTGTGCTTAAACTTGATTTTGAAAAAGCCTTTGACTTAGTGAATTGGGAATTTTTGTTTTCTATGCTATCAAACTTTGGCTTTAGGAGCAAATGGGTGAGTTGGATGAAGGAATGTGTAGCATCTACAAGAATTTCAGTTTTGGTTAATGGATCTCCAACCCCAGAATTTTGTCCACAGAGGGGGCTGAGGCAGGGAGATCTACTGTTACCATTCCTGTTTATTATTGTGGTTGAAACCCTCAACATTTTGCTGGAGAGAGCTACGCATTTGGGACTGATCAGAGGACCTCTGTAGGCTTAAGTGGTCTTAGGCTTACTCATTTACAATTTGCAGATGATACTATTTTGTTTTGCAAAGCTGAACGGGGGGAAGTACCCAACATAAAAAGAATCCTAAGGTGCTTTGAAATTGTATTAGGTCTTAGGATTAACTACAGCAAGAGTGTGGTTTGTGGGGTGGGAATTCCTGTTGAGTTGGGCCAAGAGTTTGCTGCAAGTCTGAATTGTCATCATCAAATCTTGCCTCTAAAATACTTGGGTCTGCCATTAAGTGCTAGCCCGAGTTGGGCCAAGAGTTTGCTGCAAGTCTGAATTGTCATCATCAAATCTTGCCTCTAAAATACTTGGGTCTGCCATTAAGTGCTAGCCCAAGTAGGAGAAGAACCTAGCAGCCTGTGATTGATAAGTGTAAGCTACATCTTGCTTCTTAGAAGAGAAGATTTCTATCCTTCGCTGGGAGGTTGACCTTGATCAAATCTGTCCTTGCTAGCTTGCCCATTTATTATCTCTCTCTCTTCAAAATGCCAGAGACGGTTGCAAAAGAGATTGAAAGAATACAATCTGCTTTCTTATGGGGTGGCTCGAATCTGAAGAGGAAAATGCATTTAGTAAAATGGGAGGATGTCTCCAAAAGTAAAACCATTAGAGGGCTGGGTGTTAGTAAAGGAAAAGTTATGAACATCTGTCTTTTACTAAAGTGGTGGTGGAGGTTTGGTGTTGAAGAAAGTGCCCTTTGTAAGGAGGTGATTTGTGGGAAGTATATAGAACAAGGTAGGGATTGGTTCCGTTCAACTGATAGGGACAGCAGGTTGTCTAAGATCTGGGGTGATATCGTCAACATTGTAGCCACTAGGTCAGAGCTTCTTCACTTCTTTAGGAGCAATGCAGTTGTTTTGATTGGTGATGGCCAGAGATCTAGATTTTGGATTGATTGCTTGTCTGGTGGTATTTGCCTCAGAGAGGAGTTTCCAAGACTCTATTCATTATCAATTGACCAAGATGGGTCTGTGTTTATGTTCCATAACAGTAGAGATGCTTTTGGGAATTGGGTTTTTAACTTTAGAAGACCCCTTTTTGCTTAGGAAGAAGAGGAGCTGAGTAGATTGTCAGTCCATCTCAATAGCACCCCACTGCTCAGAGTCAATGTTCCGGATTATTTGAAATGGAATGCAACTCCATCTGGTGTTTTTAGTGTTTCTTCTGCCTATCACTGGTTTGAACTAGGTTTTGGTCCTACTTGTATGGTCTCTAGTTCACTGTGGAAGAATGCTACACCACCAAGAGTTCAATTTTTTGGTTGGTTGGCTTGGAGGGGTAGAATTAAGACAGCTAGTTTTTGGAGAAGAATTGGTATACTAAATGGAAATGTGGATGTTTGTTGTATTTTTTGTAAAGACGTAGAGGAAACTTTTATTCATGTGCTACTTCATTGTTCTTTTGTTTGGCTGATTTGGTCATATTTTGTTAATTGGTGGGGGCTGCAATGGGTTTTTCCAGTTTCAGTTCAGCGCCTGCTGGATTGGTGGGCTGGGTACAGGCATAGTAAGTTAGTAAGGAAGATATGGAGTGTAGTTCCTTTAGCTATTTTATGGTCAATCTGGAAACAACGGAATGATTGTGTGTTCAATGGGGTGCAGCCTACTTTTGATGTTTTATGTGAAAACATTAAGGTCCGAATTGTAGTGTGGGTTAAGTCAGCATTTACTTTGGATTACTCTGTTAATGATCTGATTCACAACTTCAATCAGGTGAGAAGGTGCCTGGGTTAAAGGAATCATGCCTCAGTCTGAGTATGGTGGATTAGGAGAGCATAGTGGTTTGGAATCTTTTGCTGTTGGGGTTGCCTGGTTCAGGGATTTTTTGGCTCCAGTTGAAGAGTTTTGCTTGGTATTGTTATTGGGATATTCTGGTTTTCTAGGCTTTTGTTGTGTCCTGCTATGTTGATTGTGTTTTTGCCTACTGCTTTGTCTCTCTGTTGCATGATCTGTTTTTGTTGCATTATCTGCCTTGTCTCTTTGTTACATGTTCTGTGTTTGTGATTATCAGGACTACATAAGGGAGTACATTGGTCTGCTGCTCAGCAATGGCTGCTTAGCATTTTATGGTGGATTACCTGAGCATTGTGTTTTGGAATCTTTTGCTGTTGGGGTTGCCTGGTTCAGGGGATTTTGGCTCCAGTTGCAGAGTTTTGCTTGGCATTGGCCTATGGTGTTCTGAGTATCTGTTTGTTCCCTGCTTTGTTGCTGTGTTACAGCCTACTTCTATTATCCTGGGTTTCTGGTCTCTTTGTTGCATGATCTGTTATCTGTGTCTGTGAATATCAGGTCTACATAAGGGAGTGAGGCATTGCTGATCTTGTGCTTCTGCTGGCTGCAAGTCTTGTTGGTTGATACAAGGTGGACTGCTACATTGGTCTTGTGTATGGTGTATTGCTCTTGGTCAGATTTTGTTCCAGGTGAATCTACACTACATTGAGGCTGCTGATATGATTGTGATGCTAATGTTAATGTGTTAGTGACTGCTATTCTTTTGCTGTCAATGTTCTGGCTTTGGTTATATTTTGTGGAGGCTGCTGATCTGCTGTTAATGCTATGCTGTTAATGGAGGTTGTTGATCTGTTTGTGTTGCTGCTGTTAATGCTCTGCTGTAAGGAATTGGTTGCTGATCTGTTTGTGTTGCTTCTGGGTTGTGGCAACAAATGTTTGTGGTCCTGTGAGCTAGTGTTGGTTTCTCACCAACACTATGCTTGGTTTTCCTTTTTCTCCTTTTTTCTTTCTCATCGTATTCCCATATGTAATGTATGGTTTCGTCATCAATAAAGATTTTCTTTGTTGATCAAAAAAATAATTTAAACTATTTCCTGATATTGGATTATGCTTGGTTAGCATGTGTATTAGTAATTTGCACGGAAAGTCAGACACACACACAAACAAACACGGGTGGGTGCGCACTCCTTCTGTTGGAGAATTCTTGCATCATTGTTACTACCTTCCTTTTATTTGCAGATTAAGCTTGCTGACAAACAGGCAGCACTTGAAAAATTACAATGGGAAGCAATGACTTTCAACAATAAAGTGGAAAAGCTCCAGGAAGACCTAGGTTCCATGCAAGGAGAGATTTCATCATTTTTGTCGTTGTTTGAAGGCTTGACAAAGAATCAACCCACCATGTGTGCTAAAGATTATGATGTCACACCTTATCATTTGAATCATCTTCCTCATACGGTAAGCTCATTAAACTCCCCACCACCATCACCTCTTCTGTGTTTCTGTTTTATTACTATTATTTTCTGAATTTTTGGTTGCAATTGAAGCATTGAATTCATGCTTAATTGGTAATTCTTAGGGTTTGGCAATTGCTTTTTAGCAGTTTTTTTTTGTTGGGTTCTCTTTTTTTTTTTTCCGGCCCAGGGAGCCTCTCAATTTTCATAAAATTTATAAAAAAAAAAATTACTTTTTGATTCTAATAGATTAGATGTACTTGAAAAGTAAAATAAAAATAGAAAGATTTTGAAACAAGTCTACTATGAACATAAAAAAAGGTTTAAAAAGTCTAGTATTTTTGGCCTTTTTTGGGGGGTGAACTTTATTTGGATTTTTTCAAAAAAAAAAAAAAATTGTTTCTTAGATTTTTCCAGACTTTGAAAATTAAAAAATTTTGATTCAAATTTATAAAAATTTCACAAAAGACAAAAACAGTTCCAAAAAAAAAAAAAAAGAAGACCTTTTTAGCAGTTGCCAAACAGAGAGGAGAAGACAATTATGACTAACTTATATAGCTACCCATCAACTTACTATGTATTGCCATAATAAAAGAATATATATTGTATTGTTATATATATATATATGATATTTCTTTTTGGCGTTGGCTTCTGTCCAGTCCGAGCTGTTGGACCCGTGGGGACCCATCACGGGTCCCGTTTTGATAATCTGAACCGTAAATGTGTAGAACTCGTCGAGTACTATAAACCTGTAAAAAATCACGTTAATCGGATATCGGTAGCTATGTGATCAAATCAAATTTTTGCCAACCGTTAATTTATTCACCGTCTATTTTTTTTATACAAAACTGATTTGATCACATAGCTACCGATATCCGATTAACGTGATTTTTTACAAGCTTATAGTACTCGACGAGTTCTACACATTGAACGGTTCAGATTATCAAAACGGGACCCGTGGTGGGCTACCACGGGCCCAACAGCACGGTCCAGTCCGATTAAGGACTGGACAGAAGCCAAGCCCTTTCTTTTACTCCTGTGTTCGCTTAGTAACTTATATTTTTTTCGTAGTTCACCTACATCAAACGAGGCCTTTGGGTTCATGGTTAACTTCAATCAAGTAAAAATATGCAAAATAAAATTTTAGTGGACTGATCAAAATCATCATAAGCAATGAGCCAGTAGTTTATTTTATTTATTTATTTATTTATTTGGTAAGGTCTTAAAAGGATTGATGTAGGTTAGCAATTCATTTATCTTCTGTTTGTTTGTTGGGTTGCTATACAATATTGTAGACGTCCCCGAACGTCCCGGGAGGAAATCCCCCCCGTTTTGTTCATTGAGCTCACTACAGTTCAGGACTCAATGTCACGGTCCTGTATCTAATCTCGCAGAATGCAACGCAAGACCGATGAAATCATCAAAGAGTCCAAATCCGGCAAATCGTTTTTGAAAACAGATTTTTTGAAAGAAGTGCCAAGCATGGACTGCTTTGCCAGATACAGAGTCGCCACCTAAATATTTATATTGGGAAAATTTAGAAAACCCTGACTTGTTGCCTAAGGCCACGTGTCCGTCATCACCAAAGTTGCCTCGGCTCGGGAACTTGGGTACGATTGGGGAAGGTCACTTCGTGAGCACCCCCGCTCACCCAATCAAAGATCAGCCTATACTAACCGTGATATCAAGTTTTGAAAACATTATGTGATCTTATTCTGGTTATTAGCCTAGATTTACTACGTGATGCGCACAGCATACAAGTATAGACTGGATCGCCTGAATTGGAACAAAACATCTCATGTTTGTTTATTTGAAAATGGTTTGATGGTGCTACTCGTAAGTAGGCTAAGACGTGGATTTGCCACCCTCAGGTGGTCTTAGAAAACAAGATGATTTGCCACTCTCAAGTGGGCTTAAAACTCACAGTCGATGAATTGTTCCAACTTAGATAATCCAACCTTCACCCACAGGCATTCAGGCAGGTATATCATATAAGCAATTAGCCTCATGATAAGCATGCTATCATGGCAATCACTCACACACATGCAAGGATGCTAAAGCATAAAACTTACCGAGTACTCCAAACCAAAACAAAAGCTATGTTAAAAATCCATGCATGATCCTAACTATACAGAAATGCCTAATGCAACACATGCAAAAATGCAACTAAGATAGGCTCGGCTATTCTAAAGATGGCATGTGAAATGCTACAACTAACAAGTATTCAACTCGGAATTGAAATACAAATGCAGTTAGTATGATGTGCCGAGCCTGGTGCATGCAAGACAGATGAATGAATGCAGACATGCTATCATACTGGTCATACTGTATGCTAATTGAAATATGCCCTAATCTAACCATCATAAGCTGGTAAATAAAAGGGAGAAAGACGTGGGGTTAGAAGACATACATCACACTCACGCACACTTATTACAATTTTGCCCTTGCTCGGAGGGTCCGAAAGAATAGTACAGTCCGAATAAATACAAAATCCTAATTAATTAACAAATTAATCTAGGAAAGCAAGTAAATTAGCACGCAAATCTATGGACCGCCTCAGCTCTGTTCCAAATGATGAATGATGCATGCTCGAGTTGCCTTGTGCATAAATCCATTACGATGCCCCGGTTTGCCTCTGTTTGCAATTGTTTTCAGAAGATTGCGTAACGCTCCAGAAGGCCGCTGATTTCTGATTTACTGCAACAGAGAGCAACAAAGGGGCATGGCAAAGTATTTCACATATGTATGCATGACTACTCTTCAGGGAGTGTAGTCCTCGATCCTCGTACCACCAATCACGCATATCGATGCATGATGGCCGAGGAGTCGAATTGCACGACTCAATATGAAATGAATGCACATGAAAACACAACAAGACCTAAACTCCATCATGGGTAATCCAGAGTGTTGGCGATGGGGAATTGAGACACGTTCCGTCACTCGGAGTACGAAACGTCCCTCGTTTCCCATGCTTGGGCTAACTCCTATCCCAAACACAATGCAAATGAAATGGCATACACAATACGACTAACATACGACTTAGCATACGCAATGCTATGAGATGGCATACACAATGCTCGATGTAACATGGCATACGCAATGCACTAACACGCAACCTAGCATACGCAATGCTATGAATTGAAAAGGCATACACAATGCATAATAGACTTACACCAACATGAGTGAACCTCAGCCACACTCACATCAGTAGCTGTAAGATGAAAATGAGATGGCCGAAATACGTGCACACATGCACGCAAATCGAGGACCGAACCTAAGGCATTAAATGCCACTCTACCAAAACATGGCAAGGATGAAGCATGGCATTCAAACATGTAAATTTCAGCACTGAAACATGATGCTAAATGGTCCCGAAACATGGAAATATGGCACCCGATGCATGGAATAAGCCCCGAAACTCAAAACTAGTCCAATGCATTGAACCACAAGTATACAAAGCAAGCATTATTTGATCATGAAGTCTAAAGACAGAGCCAAGGCAGTCCCAAAACATGCACATTTCCAGTTTAAAGCATAGCCAAAAGATGCTAACATGATGGACTAAAATAGCATGCAACATTGGCTAGCAAGCATGGTTTACATGGCATGTATATGAAGCAAATGAGAAATCATCAAACCAGCCAAAAACAGTGAATAAAACATGCCAAAATATGCCCAAATAATCACTGAAATACAGCCAATGCATGCAAAAATGAGGGGCTTCTTTGGAAGGCCATTCAAGGGGTTGTTAAGCACATACAAGATAGACATGAAGCATGGAAAAACCACCTCTGGAAATGAGTTATGACAACCCTAAAACTCACAAAATTGGCCCTAAAATCAGTCAAGGAAGCATACGATGAAAGGCCCCCTCAAAAGGCCTTGAATGGAATTGTTCTACACATGCATTAAAGACATAAAATATGATCAAAAGGACCTTGGACAGACCTAAGGCAGACCTTAAAACCCACAAAATTGGGCCCAAAAAGTGACTTCAATGCATGCAAAATAGAGCCCCCTTGGAAAGCCAATGATGCTAGTAAAGAAAATGAGGGGTGAGAGGGTCACCCCTCTATGATTTCAAAGCTCAAAACCTCATCAAAGCCACTAAAAATCCCCTGGATTTCAGTGGCTAAGAGGCCAAAACAAGTCCAATGCAAATGCTCTAATGCATAGCCCTAAATATGAAGGAGTGAAGCATGCAAGGAAGGAGATGACACCAAACAGAAAAGAGACCTCAAGAAAACTTAAAGAGGAGGTCAAAACAAAGCTTTTTTCAGTTTATAACAAATCTCGAAAATGTTCACAAGTAAGGCTAAAGTATGATGCAAAAATAGCCCTAAAAGAGAGATAGAGGGTAAGGGGAAGTAGATGACCTCAAAAAGCAAAGTGTCCTCAAACAAAGTTGAAGAGGAGCTCAAAATATGACACTTTCTAGTTTATGACAAAGCCAAGAAATACTTGCAAGTGAAGCTAAGTAATGAAGCAAAAAAATACAAGTTTAAGGGAAATAGACACTTACCCTTGAAGAGCCGACCTCCAGCAGCTTTTGGACCAAGTTGGTGAGCTTTCAACCTCTGCAAATGACTTCCAAGGTGCTGGAATGGATGATGGAGGTGTGGTGCTAAGGGTTGTAGTGCAAATGGACCAAGAAAATTAGGGTTTTGGAGCTTGGAATAGTGACAATGGAGGAGGGAGGTTATATGCCTTAAGAAATTTTGTTCAACCCTTAGATATGAAGAGGAGGGCCTCTCTTATAGAGAAGAGAGGCCAAAGATTCTCTTGGAAGCTTCAAAGATCCTCCATACACGTGTATGGAGGATGCACCAAATGCCCCCCAGCTAGCACAGTTGTAAAGTATTCAGAGAGGGCAAAAAGCAAGAAGCAAGCCGGCCAGTTCAAATGGCCGGCCGGCCACTCCCCCTGGTCGGCCAACCAGGGGTCAAAAGGTTCAAGAAAAATTGCTGGTCGGCCTACCCAGAAAGATGGCCTCCCAGATGAGTAGAACACAGCCTTGTGGTGAAAAACCAGAAAATGTGACCGAGGAGAGAGAAAAGCCAGCTTTTAAGCAAGGTTCAAAAGGGTCAAGAAGAGAAAACTGGTCAGCCTACCATATTGGTGGCCTCCCAGATGAGTAGATCACAATGGTGGTATGAAAAGCCAGAAAATGTGGCTCAAAAGTGAGAAAAACCAACTTTCTGTCAGAAAAATCGGCTTTTAGAGAGAGAAAATGAGAAAACTGGTTTTTCAGGGGAAGAGGTGGTCGGCCACCATCCTACCACCTTCTTAACAATGAAAAAAGGGTCTCTACCAAAAATGGACCAAAACGAATGCAAAACGAAGGTTCGGGGGCCAAAACGCGCAGTTTGGGCCCCCGAAAACAGGCTGTTAGGCACCGGAAGTGGCGTACGACCACGAAGGTGGTCTCCCGAGCCACAGTGTCCCTCTAAAGGGAGGAAATAAGGTGTGTGCCAAAAACCGGAGCAAACGGAGGTAGTTAAGCGGTCCCGAACCGAGGCACACGGCCGACGGATCCGAAAATCGAAAACTGGGCTCCAAACGGAAAAAATGGCCTACGACCACGAAACGCAGCCTATGGCCACTGAGAGACGGTCTACGAGACCTCTCCCTCCCTTCGGGAAGAGAAAACAGGACCTGGTTCGCAAACCGAGGCAAAGCACAAAAGAGCTCCGAGGTCCGGAGGTAAGGCTCGCAGCCGAGACTCCGCAACCTCAGAACGAGCACAACATGCAACATCACCGAGCGCTCGATTGGTGACGTCTGAGTCTTAAGGTCGGTCAAAAATGGGGTGTCTACAAATATGTAAGTTGAAAAATCTGAGTTGGTTTGAACAGGACGATTGGGACGAGACAGAGATGTAGAAGATGGAGGACGCTAGAGAAGCCTATGTTGCCGCTGTTGCTGCTGCAAAAGAAAAGCAAGATGAAGATTCTATTGCCGCTGCAAGGTTACATCTTCAATCATTTGTTTTTAGAAAATCTAAGCAACGGAAGTCCCTAGTTGGGATTCCAAGCAACTACGCTAAGAATACATAAAATTTTCACATAACGGGACACAAATGTGAAACAAAGAGGTGAGATCCACCCTTCATATCACTTATTTGTTCCGTTCAGTGAACTTTTTTTGTGCACTTAGATTTACTCTCTTGATAAACATATGATTATTCACTCAAGATTGAACTCTTTGTTGTCCAATCTGTTATATTATGTGTTTTTCAAATATTTAATACAGAACACATGTTTGTAGATGTTCTCATGTGTGGGGTTCATCATTTGTCAAATGAAAGTGAGGGAGGTGGGTTGGGAAGTTATATTAGTAATGCATTTTGGTAAATGAGATATTTCTTGTTTTCATTGGAAAGCATATTTAGATATTATGAGCTTTTTACAGTCTAACTGTCTCTTCATGAAGTTAGTTTGTTCCTTTCTCTTCATAGCAGACACATTTTTATAATAACATTATTGCTAACCACGTTTTTTACTTAGCATATAACACTGTTTGAACCATCTTTTCGGGTTTTACTTTCCCCAAGTCTTTAAATAATTCAAGTAAGAAAAAATGCCGTTAACAGTGCTTTTCAAGGAAAACGTGATTGTTAATTATAAGTTGTCAAAATCTTGTTAAAAAATTTCACAATTGTCAGCAAAAAAATTTGCTGTCAAATGGTCTGGTTTTTATTTTGTTTAAATAGTCAAAAAGTAACTAAAA
This sequence comes from Camellia sinensis, assembly GCF_004153795.1. Taxonomy (NCBI): domain Eukaryota; kingdom Viridiplantae; phylum Streptophyta; class Magnoliopsida; order Ericales; family Theaceae; genus Camellia; species Camellia sinensis. The sequence goes on along the minus strand of NW_021025707.1, from coordinate 1,470,776 downwards.
AAGTTATAGCTAAACAGAGCTTGAGTTGAGTTGAGCATGATTTGATCATTTATGTTGATTCAAACAAAACTTTTGATATGATGCTACATTATTCTATATAAAATTTTTATTAAATTTGTATTATACTACTAACATTTTTTTTACAACACATACTATTATCATCAAAATCACAAAAATGCTAGTTGCACAGAATAAAAAAAAATAAAAAAATGCATAGAAAGTACATTGTGCATTGGATTTATTTTAAATAATAACACTATAAACTCAAACTTATGAACTTAGAATTTACTCCCAAAAAAAAAATCAATGGCTCAAATTTATTTTACTCGTGGATCTTACATTTTATCAATTTAATTTTCACCAAATAAATATATTTAAGATAAATTATGAATTAATAAAGATGGGTTCATTGCATTTTTGTATTTGAAATATTACTCAGCACGCGCAATGAATCTAAGCCCAAAAAATGCACTATTTGTATACGTTTTTGTGCCCCAATTCTGTGTATCTAGCATGTGACCATGCTTGATGGAAACGACAAATAAAAACAACCACTAGAGGTGGTGGCCTAGTGGAGAAGGCATCCTTCTCCATAGGTGTGACTCAGGTTCGAATCAGTGGTGGATCCCTTCCTATGGGTTGGATCAAATTAGGCCGACAATCAATTATCTCGGGACCTAAACCCATGGATGCAGTGATGATACTTCAGAATATTTTTTTTTTCATTCAAAAAAAAAGAAAAGAAAAACAATTGTACTACATACCACCCCCAAAAAAAATAGAAAAACAAAATGAAAAAAACAAAATTTTATTCAAAATTTAAATGCGGACAATTTATTCTGCATATGATTCACAACACACTAACTCTAAATGCACATCCTATACTTCATGATCATGATTAAATTTTGATTAAATTTTTATCTTAGTTAGAATTATTTGAAGAAAAATACCAAGTTTTTATCTTACCTAGAATTATTTGAAGAAAAATACCGAGAGAGATAGAGAGAGGGGGACGAAAAAAGAAAGAAAGAAAGAAAAGCGAAGTTTCAAAAACGACAACAGTGAAGACGAGCAGCCAGGGCCTTGTGGTGCTTCCTAAAGTGGAGTGAGTCTGGTTTTGGCATTCGGACAGGGCTTCCCATCCCTTCACTGCACAATCTGCATATTTAATTCAAATTTCCATATTCATAACTATGATTACACAAACTAATAATAATCCCAAAAAAGTTATAAAAAAAAATATCAAAAATTAATAATAAAAAATGTATAGATTTAGAATAGCTGGTTGTAAGTTATACTTGGGAACTTACACAGGGAAGGCAAAAGAACTAGAGCTTCCATCAGATTGATCAGTAGAGGATTCACTTGATTGGGTGGTGGTGGTGGTGGGTAATACCATTTTACTTTCTTTAGTGATTTCCTCTTCTTCTTCTTCTTCTTCTTCTTCTTCTTCTTCAATGATATCATTCTTCTCATCCCCTCTACAAACACCCCTATGCAATGTGGTGTCCATTTCCAAGTTCATGTTCCATTTTCCCTTTCCCTTTACGGTTATACTAATGGATGTACCACATATGACTGTTTACTGTACTGAACAACTGAAATACTGATTGAATTGAACTGTTTTATTACTTTTCTCTTCAATTTATTCTATTTATTTTGATAAGTAAGCATTTTATTACCAAAATAGAAAAACATATGCAAAGATGAAACTCAATACAAGTCATTCAGTAATTTTAGAATATCAACTGTCATTTTTTTAATATTCCCAACCAATAAATATAGTGACAAATTTTACATATTTGACAATTGCGACCCACCTTTGTTAGACAGCCAAGATGAGAGATATGATAACCCGCTTAATGTTTTTTTAACGTTTCTCATTTATCGGGAACACTACATAAATAATGTCATATTGTATTCTAGGACGACTTAATAATTTTTTCAATGTTAAATCATTTGCCAAATTTGGTAAAATTTTCTCTACCCTTCTCGTGATGGGTCCACAAACGATATTTTATTTGGCATTGTGGGAAAAAATTAAGAAAATAATATATGTTTGCACCATTAATTAGAATAAGAATTTTAAATACTGTAACATGTATATATATATGTATTTTTTTTGAGTTTAGCATACATACCAAAGTGTGTAATGAACTAGAAATCAGAATATATAACTATTAGTATATTACTCTTATTTGAGAATAAGGCACAACATCAAGAGGCATTTTTTCACCTTTTTGTTATAGGAGATAGAAGGTGACTCATTTGTAGGATAAATATATCTTCCATATTCTTCATTCAACATATGATCATGGCCATGGCTTCTTGTACTACTACTGCCACTGTTGTAAGCTTTCTCTGAATACTCACTACCATATCTAAGTTGTTTTTCAAAACAAAAAAATGAAAATAAGCGCATATTTATTCTATTTCAAAATCAAGTTTAGTTAAAAAGTAATAAAATTCTATACATCGATATAACAAAAAATAAATAAAAATACATATATGGTTAGGATGTCTATGAAAAAATATTTTTAGAATTTGCAATATTGCATAATGTATAACAATTAGAAAATCAAATGTAATATATGATTAATGCAAAACATAATTATGTTAAGCATCAATGATCATCAATCCTAATTGGTCGGTCATCATAGATAGTGAATGAAAAAAAAAAAAAACTGACTATAAGGGAGATCAATGAATCTCTAGGTAGTATTTTATAATTTTATAATTACAAAAATACCTTATATTTTTAATATTTCTAAAAATAAGCACAATATAATTATTTCACTATCTTTATTTTTTTTAAAATTATATTTATATCCCGACGTAAAAATAAGAAAAAATACCAAGTATTTATTTTGAGCCGATTAAATGCACAGAGTCTTATTCTTGAAACCTAAGTTATAATAGAACAATATTACTGCAATGTTAAATCCCGTCCTTAGTGTTTGAAACACGGAGAGGCGATTAAAAAAATGGATTTTCGCTAACCTTGTGATTGATAGGCCTTGTTGAGCTTCGGGTCATGCGATCAACATGATCGGACACTTCTGGCTTCCCATCCTTCACCACATGAATCGCTCCATCCTCTTTGAAACAAAAAACAATGTAATCCTCATCCGCAAAGTTTGGCCAGCTCGACTCATCAATCTCCTTCTCTTCTAACTTGATATTGTTACTTTGTGTTGAACTTGGGGCTGTTTCTTTGTCTCCGTCGCATTTGTTATCGCACGTAGCCATTTTGTTCGTCTCATGAAAGGTTTTTTTGTTGTCACCATTAGAGTTAAACACCATGGTTCCTCTAGGAGCTTGAGCTGATGAAATGCAAAATGTATCTGGTTCTTTATCTACCTCACACCATTTTAATTAACTCAAGTAGTGTATAAGAAATAAAATGGGAATCACTTTGAGAAAATCCAAAAATAATTAAAAACATTTTTTTAAAACTAAAATTGCAAAAGAGTTGGGTTTTTGATCTTTTAAATAGGGTTCCATTTCAAGTGATAGAATTGACATCAATGAAAGATATTGTTATAATTGACTGTACATTTTTAAAAAATTATATATATTTAATTTTTTTTTTATTATCACAACCATACTATTCCATTTCAATTGCCTAAGTTAAAGAATCTTAAGTTGAGGCAACCAAAAATATATAAAAAGAAGTACACAAAAGGTAACTTCAATAGAATTCTTTCATCAAATTCAAATTTGATGAATAAAGAGCTAAAAGTGAGCTTTAATCATTTCATTAAACTTGTATTAAATCAAGGGAGAGACAAAACTTTTCCCAAATCAAGAACGAGCCAACTCCTTCACTAAATTTCTAACAATCATATTTCTACTCAAATTTGATAAAATTTTAAAAACAACAAGGATCGGGGATGATTGTCTTTCAAAAAAAAAAGAAAGTTAAAACATGTTTTTCGAATAAGTTCTAAATTTTTCCACACACACACACACACACAAAAAAAAAAAACTAATGAAAAAAAGAGTAAAGATTGGAATGTTCCATATCAAAGTTAAACTTTTAACCAAAAATTTCTTCAAAGTTAATAAAAACAATAGAGAGAGAGAGAGAGATTATAAGTCTGCATGAAATTAGAACTTTGAAACTTTGTGTTGGGTTACCTAAAGGAAACCTGCATGCTAGGAAACATGTTGCCCAATCCCTTATCATCCATGGTGTGCACATTGTTTTAGAGAGAGAGAGAGAGAGAGAGAAAGAGAGAGATATGAGAGAGAGGCACCTAAATGGCAAGAGAAGAAGAGGTTGGAGTGATAGCCTAGAAGAAGGAATGGCAAATTTGAATTTGAAAAAAATGCATTCATGTGTTGAGAGAGAGAGAGAGAGATTTATGGAGATAAACATGGCAACATATTAATGTTTAAAACTTTATTGCAAACAAAAATTCAAATTTATTCATATTTCATAATAATAATAATTATTCAAAAACAATCGAAAATCTATGTACCTGAAAAATATCTCTAAAATTCCCTCAAAATTGAAGTATATGCCATAGATTCAAATTTTGTGGTGGTCATACTCAAATTATTCACATATTTTATTTTTGAGATAATTTTCAATATTTTTTCTGGGTACCCAATATAAACTATTTAGAATATATCAACTACCTATTTTATCTATAAAGTCAACGTAAATTTTGTTGCACTTCTTTATTTTCCAATGATACCCATAAAACGGTTACAAATTCAACCCATCTTTATTATTCATCAAATCGTCTAAAATTTTACATGTAAAATTACAAACACATCGCTCACTGGTATATATAAAAATCAAGTGGCTCTGGTTCTAATAGTGTAACCAGGTAACATTGTATCCGATAATTGCATCCATTTAGTTCGTCGAATATGTCTTGGCTAAGCAGTATCCGCGAGCTAGCCTAAACATCCCCATGCCTCCGACAACCAACATTTCCCTAACCTCATTTGCAATCAGATTCTGAGCAATGACACTGAATGAGTTTCCATTGTAGGAACCGATAATGAAGTTGTACGTAAGCGTCATCAGAAGGCTAAGCTCATCGTGCTGAGATGACATACCATAAATCCCCTGAGCGCGGCCCATCACGGTTGAGTTTAGAGTAGGAGTGACAATGAGCGGATTGTCCATCATGTAGATGGAACTGAACATGGCAGCAATAGGGTTTGAGCCAGTAAAGTTGGACCAGCCGGCTACCCTAACTGCAGAAGGGTTCGGACCACCCACCGTGTCATGCATGTATAAGTCATGTGCATGGCATGGCTTTGGAAGTGGGCACTTATTAATTATAATTTTTTATTTAAAAAAAAAATCATCATCAACATTAAGATAATAATAATTTTAGGAGCTAAATTTAAATATAAGAAATTAAAAATCATTATTAATAGGAACAAAACAAAATACTATAATAGTGTGTAATACCTCGGTGCGGGATGGTGATGTAAGTTTGTAATTTTAGCATAAAAAATTATGAATCAAAATTCTTAATTTTAGAAAATAAAAATACATCATTTATAGCACAAATTATTATCAAATCTATTTAATTTTTATTTGATAGAAAATATTAAAGAAATGATATTGCTTATAAATTATGTGTTTTGAATGGAAATTATTGCATAATCTTAGAGTACCTGCCTATGTGATGCTCAAAGCATGACAAATCACAAATTACACTAAGTAGTTTGTCAATTACCTGAAAATAATGAGTTAATTATATTCAGTCCATAAGATTTCCCACTACACTATTGGTTTACACTACTACATAGTGTGATACCACATAATGCTCCCAAAGTATCAAATAACTACTTATTGTAAATAATACAATAAATCCTTAGTCAAAAAAAATGTTAAGAAAAAAATAAATATATTTTATATATGACCACAAAACAAAAACAAAAACAAAAAAAAAATCAAAATTGAGGGAGGGCGCATGACCTCCTGGGCCTCCTTTAGCTCCGCCCCAAAGTTGTTCAAATGATTTTCATAATAAAACACACATTGAAATAAAATATGAGTTTCACATGTGGATTCTATTTGGGCAGATGCCCACTTTTGTTTTGTCTTATATATGTGCTCTAATCTTCTATATTTCTACCACAACTGCTTGAGAGAGAGATCTTCCTACTTGCTTTAACCTTATTAATGGTTTGTTTGGGATGTAAATTGCCTTTTTAATTTTTTAATTATTTTAACTTGTGATTAAAAAGTTTTATTTAGGATAAATTTTTTAACTTTTTTGACTTTTATGAGAAAAAAAAAATATAATAATTATGTTTTAGATATAATATTTTGTCTTTTTAACTTTTCAATCTATTTTATTTTTTTAACTATTTTAGCCAAAAAGTCCCAAACTTTTTCTTCCCAAATGAGGGCTAAGAAAGGTCAGTATAATTATGTACAAAGTTTATTATATATATGGTTTACACATCAGAGGTGGTGTGTGTAATTCGCCATTTTTATTTTTAGATATTTGGAAGTTGGATATGTGATTGGCAAACTATTATCAAACTTGTAATGCACAATATAATTTTTTCAAATCTCAAGAAATAGTAGGGTAATTTATTGAAATAAAAAATAATATATATATATATATATATATAAAAAGGAAAATGTTAATGACCACCCTGTAAAAATTATATAAGAGTATATAAATTTGCTCATAGAAATATTTAAAAACATGTTAAAAATGCAATAAAATAGTATATATTTTAGCATTTCCTCCACCGTGTGATATTGTTAGCACAACCCTATATTTAAAATATAAAAAAGAAAAAAGAAAAAAAAAGAGTAAGATAAATTACACTAACTTCCCTCGTGCTTTTGAAAAAAAAAGACAACAAATTCTACAAATTTAGCTTAATTACATTGTACTCCCTTGAGATTTAAATTGGCATATCACTTTGTTTCCTTACCATCAACTATCTGTAAATCATATGAATGAAAATAATATTGTCCTATTTATATTGAAATATATATTTTATTTTAATGATCTTCCACGTGTCCACACACCACATGCATTAATCTAGTTTGCTTTACCTTTACTAAAAAGGAAATCCACATACTTATGCCAAACTTATTATGAGGCTTGTATTTTTTCCAAATCTCAAGTGTAATTTACCCTAAAAAATCAATGTTATAAAAACTAATAAATTTCATGAACTTTTGTTATTAAATAAATCGCATTTTGCCAAACAGCAACCATCTTCCTCAATCAGTTGGGTATTAGTTCACCTACTCAAATCTCAAAAATGTGATAAAATACATCAGCAAACTACATGCGGAACTTTCATATGTGAAGAAGAAAATATGTCAAAAATATGCAGCCACCGACATTTTTATAGGATTAGGCAATTATTATTTACAATTTTAGAATGGAAATGATCATAAATTCAAAGAATAGTAGTTTTAAGAACATGGTATGGGATTGGCAGTAAAAGAAAACTAGGATAACAAATAAAAATAAATCAATTAATCTATCATCACCCGGGAAATTCAGCAGAAGTCGCTCGGTTTGCCAATTTTAATGTCCTGCTCAGCTAAAAAGCCTGTAATGGCATTTCTTTGCCAACTTTTGAAACTCCTGCATCCATCGGTAAATAATTGACGACCTTAGTTAGATTACCGGTAAAACAAATGAACAAAGTCCCTGCCAATTATGCTCATAAAAAGTAAAAAATAAAAATCATTCCACCATGCAAGATTATAGACTAAATTACGGTAAAATACTAGGCTCAATAAAGTATGATTAGACACGCATTCTTCACATTACACATTAGACAAATCTGTGTAATCAAGCCAATTTGATATTTTAATTACTTTGTATAACTTCAAGTGGTTGGTGGGGTAAGACTTTTTAATTTCCAAGTTTAATCACTCCCCTAAGCCAAAGTCAAGAACAATGTTTAAAATTCAATTTCTTCACCATTCAAGGCTCAAATATGACTTGTACAACTAATTTTTCAATTTAAAAAGGTTTTAAAATAAATTTCTTGACCATTTAAGGCTCAAGTATGACTTATATAACCAATTTTTCAATTTAAAAGAAGTGTACTCAATTTTCAAGTTTGTACTAGATCGTACAAGTGTACTTTCCTTGTAAAGGTATATTTGGTGAAATATCCTTCATAAATTGTAAATATTTAATTTGTCACACATGAATCACATTTATCTCAAGATCATAAAAATGCAAAGTATAGAAAGATGAACATCAAGATTTTTATAGTGGTTTGGTGACTTGCCTATATCAACTCCTGACATCCCTACCAGCATTAATCCACTTTAATCAAACCGATTTTCACTAGGGTAACCCAAAACCTTTACAATCACTCCTTCAAGGATTTTAACTAGGTACCTCTTCCACAATCATATAATGGGTTTAGGCTCACTCAAAATCACAAACTTAAAATGCTTTGCTAGACTTACAAAATCTGGAAAATGGATTTCAGGAAGGGGGCCTGATAACCTTAACCCTTAAGCCCAAAATGACTCCACGTAAGACTAGTGTGGTGTGAGATGAACAATAGTGTAAAGTCTATACTTAAGGGACAAGGATTATACCTTTCACAAGTGGATATCTTGAAAGATTCCCTAGGGGTAGGCTCTTGAAAGCACTTACTTTATGAATGAAAGCTACACACTCTTTGATCTTTCATATGTTAGATTTACACTCAAAATGCATATGTTGGTGTATAAGAGATGTATAAGGGTCTCTAGGTGCCTTCCTCTCATCAAAAGACCCCAAATGGGAGTGTTCGGGTATTTATGTCAAGACGTCTCCCGCTATTTTTTTCTAAAAATTTCCAAGTTATGGACAACGATACTGACTCATAGCAGTTGTTCACATCCATCAAGATGGTCAACCAAATTATGATCACTGTAGTCTACCACATTTATGAGCATAGTCGACCATACGATGAGACAGATAATCCTACTCTGTGGTCCTCTCTATGGTCATCCATGCTACACAACATGGACAAACAAGCTGAGAAACTTAGGTTTTTATGGTCTTTGTTTGTTTGTAGTAACTTGGTTCTATCCTAATTCAAAACCTTCTTCATGCCGATGAAGCTCTTCCACAACACTTAATGCATGCCGAAGAAAATCTCCCATCACTTCAAGCTTCTAAGGTGTTGTAGGTAGCCAAATGTGCTCTCTTCATAGTAGTGACTTCAGTTCTATAAGAGAGACCTATTTTGATTTGTGTGACGTCTCTAACAAATAATGCAGATGTCGAAACTAAGCATTTTATGGTGCCGGGCAAAATTAGCATCCCCACAATTTCAAGTTTATAGTAGTTTTTCTTTTTCCACAAGATGAGCATTGAAAGTATGATTGCAGGGCTATCTTTACATCAACTTCCAATGTACTTGGCAAATACCTAACTTGTTTAATCACCTTATGAATAATCTCATAATTGATTCATCCACTGATTGCTAATTTGCATTTATACTGCTCGATTGATAAGATTTTGTGAGAGAAGAAATGAACAATGAGAGCTTGGGTTGGGGTCGCTCTTGTAGAAATTCCAGGTTTTATGCTCTTACAAAATCTTAGCAATCAAACACAGCATTATGGTAAACTTGGTTTTATGTCTATGTATTAAAATAAAAAACAATTCTTTGGTGGGAATGACTAACTTGTTTTTAACTAGGTACCTCTTCCACAATCATATAATGGGTTTAGGCTCACTCAAAATCACAAACTTAAAAAGCTTTGCTAGACTTACAAAATCTAGAAAATGGATTTCAGGAAGGGGACCTGATAACCTTAACCCTTAAACCCCAAATGACTCCATGTAAGACTAGTGTGGTGTGAGATGCACAATAGTGTAAAGTCTATACTTCAGGGACAAGGATTATACCTTTCACAAGCGGATATCTTGAAAAGCTCCCTAGGGATAGGCTCTTGAAAGCACTTACTTTATGAATGAAAGCTACACACTCTTTGATATGTATATGTTAGATTTACACTCAAAATGCGTATGTTGGTGTATAAGTGATGTATAAGGGTCTCTAGGTGCCTTCCTCTCATCAAAAGACCCCAAATGGGAGTGTTCAGGTATTTATGTCAAGACTTCAATGGCCATTTTTTTCTAAAAATTTCCAAGGTATGGTCAACCATACTCACTTGTAGTAGTTGTTCACATCCATCCAGATGGTCAACCAAATTATGATCACTGTAGTCTACCACATTTATGAGCATAGTGGACCATATGGTAAGACAGACTAATCCTATGCTGTGGTCCTCTCTATGGTCATCCATACCACACAACATGGTCAAACAAGCTGAGAAACTTAGGTTTTATGGTCTTTGTGTGTTTGTAGTAACTTGGTTCTATCCTAATTCAAAACCACCTTCATGCTGATGAAGCTCTTCCACAACACTTAATGCGTGCCGAAGAAAATCTCCCATCACTTCAAGCTTCTAAGGTGTTGTAGGTAGTCAAATGTGCTCTCTTCATAGTAGTGACTTCAGTTCTATAAGGGAGACCCATTTTGATTTGTGTGACATCTCTAACAAATAATGCATATGTCGAAACTAACCATTTTATGGTGCTGGGCAAAATTAGCATCCCCACAATTTCAAGTTTATAGTAGTTTTTCTTTTTACACAAGATGAGCATTTAAAGTATGATAGCAGGGCTTTCTTTGCATCAAGGGGATTATGTGAACTTCCAATGTACTTGGCAAATATCTAACTTGATTAATCACCTTATGAATGATCTCATAATCGATTCATTCACTGATTGCTAATTTGCATTTATACTGTTCAATTGATAAGATTTTGTGAGAGAATAAATGAAAAATGAGAGCTTGGGTTGGGGTCGCTCTTGTAGAAATTCCAGGTTTTGTGCTCTTACGAAATCTTAGCAATCAAACACAGCATTAAGGTAAACTTCGTTTTATGTTTATGTATTAATATAAAAAACAATTCCTTGGTGGGAATCACTAACTTGTGATCAAGATGTGCCATAACTTCACCCCCTGGAAAAGCTGCCTTCGTAGTCTCACAGGAAAGTTTGATTGCTTCTCTCCAAGTTCCACCAACACCCTCCACATTTGTCTGTTTAGATTGACCCAGATCTTCCATTGGCAATGAATACCCAGAAAGCAGATGGCCCACCCAAACACCACCTTTCCTGAATTTAAAAAAAAAAATGGAACTTTTTAATAACAAGAACCTTTACAACCTCAATTTAGGCATCAAAATTTGAGAATAAAATATTTTGAATGTTAATTTTATTAATTGCAATTTGAAGGTATTTATGAACCCCCAAACAGGACCAGGCTAGTATTCACGTATAATGAAATCAATGCAGATACAGTTTAAGCAAAATGTATAGTTTGTAGTGATAGCAACAATTTCAAAGAGAAAATTGAAAATATTGAACATTGACTTCAGGTGAAAAAAACACTGATGCAAACAGGATTTTCATCAGAATTTGAAACTGGCAATGGTGCCAACAGAATTTTCTTGCTTTTTTTTGTGTGAGTTCTTTTTTATTTATTTTTTTAGTAAGGAACTTCAGTTGGCTTGTTAATGAGGTCATCAACTGAAACATGAGTTTTCTGTTAGGAAATAACACCAATTGAAACAAAAACAAATCTAAACGGATATAAATGTAGGAATTAGGGTGAGGACAAACCCCTAGAAGCAGAGTTCTGAGTTATTAGAATCTTTTAATCTTGGCTTCTTTTCACATTCAGCTGATCTAAATGGGCATGGCTTAAAAGGATAGATCTATTTTATCATGACAAGTTTGATGTATTAAAATATTTCACTGTTTCCAGTCAAAACATTAACCTGATCTAAGGAATCTGTTCCATTGATGCCCCTTTAAACCATTTAGCATATTAGATAAACAAACTAATGGAATACTTGGAAGTTGGCAAATGTATAGTAACTTACAAAACGATATCCATATGCCATGGTGCATAATGTCCACCACTAATTCCCAAGAGGATTTCGCTTTGACCATTATTCCTGCATTATTGAATTTGAGTATAATTCCAAGTAAAAGAAATACATTTTGGGAACAGATTCTTCTATCATATTGTGTTTCTATTTATACATGTAACATGGAAAAAGTTTACTCTGTTTTTAGAACATGTGTACTACAGCTATAGAAAAGATCAAAAATGAGTTTGACAAGCAAACTGCATTATGTTGATCATACCGGCTCCAGTCTCCTACTGCAGCTCCTCCACCAAGCCCTAAACCTTCCCACACTAACTTCAATCGCCACAGCAGAAACTTCGTTAAATATTAATTAAAATAAAATAAATAAAACACTATGGAAGAAAAATATATCAAAGAAAAAACTTATATAGTCCTATAACCCATCCCAACCTTGAGGGGGGAAATGTATAATTCATGCAAACTTGTTAAAGGATTTGTAGTAGGGAGTAGAAAAAGCTAAACATGCTATGGTGAAGATGGTATAAAGTTCGAAAGAATATTTGCATTAAAACTGGGATTAATAGTTTGTGGGAAAGGTCTTGAAAGCTTAGCACGCCATTTTACATCATGATTTTTCTCTTTTTTGTATTTGGTGGGGGAAAGAAATTTTCAAATTTAACCCAACCAAATGAAATGCAGTGAATATGATGATAGATCCTACTCAAACAAATTATCTAAAACTTTCCTACAATGAAAGAGGATGGAAAAGAAAGGACTGTATGGAAGCACCTGTGCAAAGCAAAGACAGCAGGAGGAAATCAAAATGAGAAATGTCAAGAATTTTTCAACCAAACCCAACCAAATGAAATTGCAATGATTATGATGATAGGTCCTACATTGACAAAGTATCTAAAAGTTTCCTATAATTAAAGAGGATAGCAAATGCATTAAGAGTAACCCAAATGACAAATTCAAAAACAACTCATTCGGTCACAAATTCAAAGTTTCCTATTATGATTAACAAGAAGATTTTGATCTCCAAAGTCAGTAAACTAACATAAGCTTTTCATATTATCTATACAAAAAGACAAAAAATTACATGGAAAGAAATGGCACAATACAAGAAGACAGTCATTGAGAATTGATCCACGGTCACAAACTTATATCCACTCCAGCTAATCAGGGAACATACACATGTATATATATAGACATCTATAAGAAAGAAAGAAAGAAAGAAAAAGATACTCAACTAAACCAATGGCTTGGGCAGCATCCTGCCTCTTCCAGTACTCTTCCGTACTGCCTAGAAGAAACAGAAGGAAGCAATTTGCAATGAATTAAATCATAAAAATATCTGACTGGAAATTAAGATTAACAAAGATAATTTCAGGTTTGACCTGTCTATTGCTTTAAAAACAATGGGGCGGAAAACAAAAAAAACTGTAAAACATAATCTTATCTTCAAAAAATTGCAAATTGTATTATTAATAAAACTGGCAGGATTTGTGAAGAGAAGTATACCGATTTCTACAAACATTGTAGGTGAATTAATTTCAGGTCCATGATGAGTCGCTTCCAATGTGACCTACACCGAGCAATACCTAGGAAACAACCCACCCTATGTATGTGTGCTCACACATGAAAGTATGCTTAAAATGTAAATAAAAATATAAATCTACCCAAAAAGGAAAGCCATGCAAGGTAAGGAAAGATACACTGTAAAAAGATAAAAATATATGTTAATTATAATAACAGTAAAATTATTTTATAGGTAAAAAAGAGAAATGGCAGAACTCAAACGAAATTCCATGCCAATCAAGGCAACTAAAACAAATTCTAGATAAACTCATGCTTTGGGGATATTTATGAAGTGTCATAATTATTTTCTTTTGAACTTTTGAGGCCATGTTCCAACTCTTGTAAAACGAGGTGGGCATAGAAAGTCAATGGAGAAAGGATTCAAGATTTCAAATTATTAAAAAATGGCCTTCCAAATTTCCGATAAGCAAATTTACATGCACAGAGTGTAAAACGAGATCAACTAACTCGAGAACATTAGTGGTGAGTGTCTACTAACCATATACATGCATGCAATTTCATTTTTTCCTTCCTTGCTTAAAACTTTATTGCAACATATTAATGTTTAAAACTTTATTGCAAAATAAATTTCAAATTTATTCATATTTCATAATAATATATAATAATAATTATTCAAAAACAATCGAAAATCCATGTACCTGAAAAATATCTCGAAAATTACCTCAAAATTGAAATATATGCCATAGATTCAAATTTTGTGGTGGTCATACTCAAATTATTCACATATTTTATTTTTGAGATAATTTTCAAGATTTTTTCTGGGGTACCCAATATAAACTATTTAGAATATATCAACTACCTATTCTAATCAATAAAGTCAACATAAATTTTGTCACGCTTCTTTATTTTCCAATGATACCCATAAAATGGTTACAAATTCAACTCATCTTTATTATTCATCAAATCGTCTAAAATTTTACATGTAAAATTACAAGCACATCGCTCGCTAGTATATATAAAAATCAAGTGGCTCTGGTTTTAATAGTGTAACAAGGTAACATTGTATCCGATAATTGCATCCATTTGGTTTGTCGAATATGTCTTGGCTAAGCAGTATCCGCGAGCTAGCCTAAACATCCCCGTGCCTCCGATGACCGGCATTTCCCTAACCTCATTTGCGATTGGATTCCGACCAACAACACTGAATGAGCTTCCATTGTAGGGACTGGTAATGAAGTTGTACGTAAGCGTCATCAGAAGGCTAAGCTCATCGTGTTGAGATGACATACCATAAATCCCTTGAGCACGGCCCATCACGGTTGAGTTCAAAGCAGGAGTGACAGTGAGCGGGTTGTCCACCATGTAAATGGATCCGAACATGGCTGCAATAGGGTTTGAGCTGTTAAATTCAATGTAAAAGAGAGAAATACAGAGAGAATAATGTATCTATTGATGTATTATTGATTGTGTTGAGCTCTCTCCTTTATAGAGGAGAGGGAGAACAATTACAAACCGAAAGTAGAAACACAAACCAAACAACATCATTAAAGGTATATTATTAAAGGTTTGACAGCTAATATATATATTAATATATACTAACAGCCCCCCTCAAACTCAAGGAGGATAGGCACTAACCAACTTGGAGAGAGTAACAAAACAGGAAAAAAATCTGACAAATAAAATAAAAAATGGATAGGAGACACTGTATGGTCGTGTCAGACCGTTGTAGAAGACTGTATGGTTATGGCAGACCAATGTAGAAGACAGTTTATGGGGTCATGTCGGACCGTTGTAGCAGACAATGTTGTGACAGTTTACGGAGTCTTGCTGGACCCTTGTAGAAACTAACCGGAATCAATGTCGGGACAGTTTACAGAGTCTTGTCGGACCCCTAAAAAGTCGCACCCTCAAAAGGTGTGCCCAATCTTTCAAAAGGCGTGCCATCAAAAGGCGTGCCCAATCCATAAAAAGGTGTGCCGGACATTATGGCGATGCGCGTGACTACCTTGGCTTGCGCGCCTATGTTGTCGGCTAGCACCGAGCGGCGCACGATACGCGTGTCTGCCTTGGCTATTTAACCAAGACGGAGGCTGAGGCTGAGGCTGAGGCTGAGGCAAAAAAAAAACTGCTAAAAACCTCTGAAAAACTCTTCGTGTTCTGAGAGAGATACTCTGTAACACTCTGTTGTCTGAGAGAGATTTCTGAGAGAGATACTCTGTAACACTCTGTTGTCTGAGAGAGATTTCTGAGAGAGATACTCTGTAACACTCTGTTGTCTGAGAGAGATTTCTGAGAGAGATACTCTGTAACACTCTGTTGTCTGAGAGAGATTTCTGAGAGAGATACTCTGTAACACTCTGTTGTCTGAGAGAGATTTCTGAGAGAGATACTCTGTAACACTCTGTTTTCCAGAAAATGGCTTCGTCTTCCCGTGGTCTGCTCACTCTCTTTCCAGACCTTAACGAGTCAACAAGAGAGATAACTGGTGCGGGGGCCAGTGAACCTCAACCAAGCGCCCCAGGGTTTGCTCCGTTGAACTTTCCTATGCGGTCTGTGGAGCAAAAAATGGCAGTGCAAACTGACATTGAAGCCAATCAGTATACATTGAAGTCATGTGTGGAAACCATGACTGCGGTTACAAATTTGTCGAACCGGCTGCAGAGTAGGACAAATGAGGTGCAGCATTTAAACGCCCAACTGGCTCTGCTCCAACGCATGTATAAGGATGCGCGAACAGAGATAAGTGTGCTAAAGGCGGAAAATAAGGAGCTGAAGCGGAAGGCCACCGTGATATTCCGATTTGGAGGTCCGCCATATGCTGCAGTGGAGGAGCAGGGAGTAGTGATAATGCCCAGTGGAGTGGGAAACACGGAGGCAACACCGGCAAGGGCCGCCCAGGACGGAGGCAAGAAGAAAAGGGTTTTGATTCACTCTGTCTCCAAAATACAAAAGCAGGATACCGAACCAAAACTGATAAAAACCCAATCGGTTGGTCGGCTATTTTACACCCCTACTTCCTACAGTATCTCGACCGCCAATAATACATGGCAGTTCGAGTACATAGAATAAAATGGGTTATCTTAAGAAACTGATCAACCACCAGCATAATTGAATTGTGCTAGGTGCTATGCCTAGGTAAAAGTAGCCCAAAAACAATACTCACATGATCACAATTAACAGTTGCAATTGGGAAGTCACTATCTTGTGACTGGTGATGAGTGTAACACCTATTGCTCGTCTGTCCAACATCCCTTCATATACTAGGCCTATAACATTTGTCTTCCAAGAAGAGAACAACTTTATCTTGCCTAAGATGGATTATACCCCTTCCTGATGTATATGGTACACATCTTTTCTATCTTCCCCATATTTGATTCACAACGAGTTTGAAAACGATTCTGTGAATAAACACCTTTAATAGCATCAGATTCAATTACCTCAACCATAAAGTATTAAATCATTCTACAACTCAATGCATTTGCAACATGGTTTTGTGAACTATCCTCATGCTTAAGGACAAAATTGTAAGCTACAATGCTTGCACCACAACATAAAATTCCACATTAATACAATTTCCTTGCATTGTTAACTTCTTGCTTAAAATGCAATAGGTTTATTCCGTTGGCTAAGATTCTACCAAACTGACTTGAGAAACATTACATTCCACTTCAAGTGCTTGGTTGAAATCCTCGCCCTTGCAGGCAGGAAATGGAGATCTCTACATAATAATCAATGATTGTAAAAGAGACACATTAATACATCAGTATTTTAAAACTCATAATGATGTGGCAATTTA